>CM077152.1:74134693-74559265 GCA_039583875.1 Platanthera guangdongensis
AGCACCGTTTAGAGAACCGAGAGAGGATCCGTGGAGGAAATCCCGTTGCGAAGACTTCTATCTGTGCAATTTTTCCATGGCGCAAAAGTGTACTACAAGGGTAACGATTCTCTTCTTGAGCATGTGAAGCTCTCTTCCTTTTGCATAAGGAAACCCGCTCCCGCGAGTGTGCGGCGAGTGTGCGGCGATCATTGGGGTTGACGTGAATAGTCACCCTTGTGTTGCATATAGAGTCCGGAATCAAAGTACGGGCATAGGCATTGTGTGTGAAGCCTACACGGACATGTTGGTCTGGATCGGTGATGTTGCATTTGTCATGATTTGCCGGAGAAGACTCCGTGCTTTGTGTTTTCGGGTTTCTATGCGGTAGACTGTAGCAGGGATCCTTGGGGATTAACTCCAAGGCGCACCCGAAAAACTGAGCGGAATCGTTGTTCTGCTAACTTGTCGGTCTGGGAACCGGCCTTGAGCATAACTGGGTTATGTGATTGTTTGGAAATGGCAGGATCGAAGAGAAGCTTGACTCGTGCGTACGTATTAAGGTGTATTACGCGTTGTGAGCAACAGGCAAGTCGAATCAGACCTGGGCTATGTGGTTCGGTGCGAGAGACCCGAAAAGGCGACTGGCCGTTGGCATAGTCGGGAGCCTTAGACAGTGGTTAGAAAGGCTAAAATGCTCACGTTGTTGCCATCTCGGGGGTGGTGGTGAAGACGCTGAAGTGTCAGGATTCACCGATAATGTGCCCTGAGAGCATGGGGTGTTTGGCCGTGTGATCCTACACATGTGGCTAGCATGTTTGTACTATATTATTTTAGCTGGTCTAATGAATTGAAGGGAAGGAGCACCGCCGCCCTGAGTTAGGGGCAGGGTCGTTATAATTTGGTCGGCTTTTGGCTGACCGTTGCTTTGCTTGCCACCTTGCGGTGGAATGTTGCTTGCAGGTGCTGCGGAGCCGAGTACCAAATAGCGGGCTAGAGCCTAGGTTGCTGTGCTGGCCCTAGAAGGCCAAAGCGAATAGTTGTACTTTATTTTGTCATGTGTGGCCGGCCTGCGAGCCGATGTATGAAAAACATTATTTAATAAAGTGAATCTCTGTAAGGCCATAAGGCCGTGTACCTTTTAGTGTCTTTGTTTTCATTCTAGTTGTACTTGTGTTGGACATTCATGATATTTGGATACAAGTTTGGGTTCTTTCAACTGTTTAAAAGCTTCCGCTAGAATGCTCTGTGTTAGGACAAGTAGTCTTAATTGGATAGTTTGTTTATTCATACGTAACCCTTCCGACTGTCCGTGGTATATGGTGTCAGGTTCCAGCTGGACCTTCTACTATATGCTAGACGACGGATGGGGGTGTTAAAATTTGGTATCAGACTTATGGTTACGGTCAGGCCTAACTAAATTCGTGGGCGAATTCTTTTAAGGGGTGGTGAGAACATGTGTGCGTCATCATTATAACATCAAAAAGAACCCATGAATGTCCACTTAGGAATGAAAAATACACTTGTTTTGTGGAACTAGAGTGTTCTAATGATTGCTTTTAGCAATTTGTGTGTCGTCTAATCTAGGTTCTTTGCTATTATAGGCAGCTAGGAGCGGTGATGGTCAATCGGAGCGTCCGCAATCAGCGAAAAGTAGAGCATCGAGGGATGTGCCTACAACACCTCCTTCAGCGGAAACCATCAGGTTGGTGGCTGAAGCAGTTTTTGCCATGTTAAATGCCCAACCTGGAGGGCAAATGCATCACGCACCTCCTATGAATGAGCAAGAAGCGGTTAGGGTGGCAGAGCCGAGAGTGGTGGAGCGCTTGGTGGTGGATCAGGCAGAGTCGAGGAGGATTACGAAGAGACAGATCAAGCATGTAATGGGCTTTAATCCTCCGAGGTTCGATGGGGTTGGAACGCCAACTCAAGCTGTGGATTGGCTCTCTACGATAAAGATGGTCTAGACGGCCACGTTAACAGAAGAGTGGCAGAAGACCACCATAGAGACCTTCCTTTTGGATGGTGAGGCGAGGCTGTGGTGAGATGAGTTGGAGTTTCATCTCTTAGTGGGAAGGCAGCTTGCTGATGTGCCTATGGAGGAATTCTCAAGATTCTGTTTGGCTAGATATATACACTCTGCTCAGAAGCTTGAGATAAAAAATCAGTATCTTGGGTTGACTCAGGGAGCCAAAAGCGCGGACGAGTATCTCCACGAGTTTACACGGTTGGGTTGGTATGCTGGTGCTATGTTTATGGAAGAAGAGAGGAAGACCAACCGATTTTATGAGGGTCTATGCGGTGACCTACAATTACTCCTTGCTGGGCCTAAGGCACAGGGCTTCCTAGCCTTGGACAGTTTGTCCAGTCATTCGAAAAGCTTGTGAAGAAAGTCCAAGAGAAGAAGGACCTCGGGGAAAAGAAGGCAGAGTTCAAAGTGCCAAATGCAAAGTCAGGATTCCGCAGTTGGAGCAAGAAGCAGAAGACTTCGAACTCAGCCCCTTCGTCTGGTGCATCGGGGGCAACCATAAGTCGAGTTCCAGGAGCTTGCTACAACTGTGGGAAGACGGGGCACTTTGCTCGTGAATGTTGTAGCGGACGTGCAAAGTTCAAGAGGAAGCCTGGAGCGACCTATGAAGAGAAAGGGAAGGCAATGGAATCAACCGCGTCCCATCATACTCTAGCCCAGCCTAGAGTTTATAATCTTGGTCTGCAAGAGGCCATGAAACAAGCTGATGTGGTGACAGGCTTCGTGTTGAGTTTCGATCATCCGGACAGCATACTGAACGGGAGACTTTGTTTGCGGGCATGAAGGGGTCGGGTAAAGTTTTGATGTCGGCCCTTCAAGTGATTAAGGCGGTTCGGTCTGGTGCAGAGCTGTTTGTCACCTTAGTACAAGCTTCAACGCCTAGGCCAAGTCTGGACAGTATCGCAGTTGTGTCCGAGTATCCTGATGTGTTCCCAGATGATCTCCTTGGAGCCCCTCCTCAGCGGGAGAATGATTTTACCATTGAGCTGGTATCGGGTGCCAAACCGGTGTCACGCTCTCCGTATCGGATAGCGCCGCGAGAGATGGCGGAGTCGAAGGTGCAATTGTAGGAGTTGTTGGAGCAAGGGTATGTGTGTCCAAGTTCGTCGCCTTGTAGCGTACCGGTTCTTTTCGTTAAGAAGAAGGATGGGAGCTTGCGACTCTGTATTCACTATCAGGAGTTGAACAAGATTATGGAGAAGAATAAATATCTGATCCCCAGGATTGACAATCTATTTGATCAATTGGTTGGGTCAACAGTATATTCGAAGTAGATCTGAAGTCCGGTTTCTACCAATTGAGGATAATGGAAAGCGACATCCCTAAGACAGCGTTCAACATGCGGTTTGGGCATTACGAGTTCATAGGTCATGTCGTTTTGGTTGACCAATGCTCCATCTGTGTTTATTGATTTGATGAACATGACGTTCAGAGAATACCTGGATTATTTCGTGATAGTATTTATCGATGATATCTTGGTATACTCGCAGTGTGAGGAGGACCATTAAAAACATCTACACATGGTGTTGTAGACGTTGAGGAGGAACCAGTTGTATGCAAAGTTCTCCAAATGTGAGTTCTGGTTATCCTCAGTAGCATTCCTTGGTCATGTTGTTAGTGGAGAATGGATAGTGGTGGATCCGGCGAAGATAGCAGCGATACGGGAGTGGCCTATATTGTCTTCAGTGGCAGAAGTTCGGAGCTTTCTGGGGCTTGCCGGCTACAACAGACGCCTCGTAGAGAACTTCTTGCGGATAGCGTTACCACTCACGACGTTGACCAGGAAAGATCAAATGTTCGTGTGGTCGCTGGAGTGTGAGCAGGCTTTTGAAGAATTGAAGAGGCGGTTGACCACGGCGCCTATTTTACGTTCGCCGAGTGGAATCGAGGGGTTTGAGATTTATAGTGATGCTTCGGGCAGTGGTTTGGGCTGTGTTCTTCTACAGCATGGGAGCGTGATAGCCTATGGTTCACGACAGTTGAAGGTTCACGAAGAGGAGTTATCTGGTCCATGACTTAGAGTTAGCGGCCTTGATATTTGCTCTAAAGCAGTGGAGGCACTATCTGTACTGGGTAAAGGTCGATATTTATACCAACCATAAGAGCCTGAAGTACCTGCTAGATAAGAAGGATCTGAACATGAGACAGCAGAGGTGGATGGAGTTCTTGGGGGACTATACCTTCAAGATACATTATGTGCCTGGGATAAGGAAACGCGGTGGCGGATGCGTTGAGCCGCAGGGCTCCTGCGCAGGCCAGTAGGTTATCGGTACATGATAAGAGATTGGTCCGTGATTTGGAGGCATTAGAGATTTCCTGCGTCGATAAGCAGTCTAGTGTCGGGGCGTTATTGTGTTGGACAGAGGTGCAGTATGACCTGACTGATAGAGTACGATGGGCTTTGATTCAGGATAGTCGTATGAAGCAGATCTTGGATTAATATTTGGATGGGTCAAATTCCCAGTTTGCGGTTGAGGATGGATTGCTAAGGAAGGACGGTGTCTATGCGTCCCAAGTGCGGATAATCATCGGGAGGAGTTGATGTACGATGCTCATCATACCAAGTAGTCAATCCACCCGGGTAGCACGAAGATGTATAGAGACATGAAGAAGTTATTCTGGTGGCCAGGATTAAAGAAGGATGTAGCACTTTATGTCGCCAAGTGCCAAACTTATGCCTTGGTGAAAGCGGAGTGCCAGAAGCCCGGAGGCTTCCTAAAGTACTTGCCTATCCCGGAATGGAAATTCGATGACATTTCTATGGATTTTGTGCATGGTTTGCCAAAGTCGCAGAGGGGAAACGACGCCATCTGGGTGGTCGTAGATAGGTTGACGAAAGTGTCACATTTCATCCCGAATAGGAAGGAAGATCCAGTGGAAAAGTTAGCCAAAATTTATGTGGATAATATCGCACGGTTGCATGGTGTGCCGCGCAGTATTGTTAGTGACCGAGATGGACGCTTGACGTCGAAGGACTGGAGGATGGTGCATAATTTGTTGGGAACTAAGCTGAGTTTCAGCACAGCTTTCCACCCATAGACGGATGGCCAGACCGAGAGGGTCAACAGGACGATGGAGGACATGCTTCGTATGTGCGTCCCAGATATCGGAAAGCATTGGGAAGATCACCTGTACATGGTGGAGTATGTGTATAACAACAACTTTCAAGCAAAGTATTGGAATGGCACCTTTCGAGGCCTTGTATGGGAGGAAGTGTCGTACGCCGTTGTCTTGGTTGGAGACAGGCGAGTCGAAGTTGTATAAACGTCAAGTGGTGGAAGACGCCACTTCCATGGTACGTAAAATTCAGGAAAGGTTGAAGATCGCTCAGGACAGGCAAGCAAAGTACTATAACGCCAAGCATATGAACATGGAATTCGGTGTTGGCGACTGGGTGTATTTAAAAATCAATCCGTTCAAGAGTGTTTCACGGGTTCTATGCTTGAAGAAGCTGAGTCCGAGATACCTTGGACCATTTGAAATCCTGGAGTGTGTTGGCGAGGCAACGTATAGATTGAAGCTCTCGGTGGAGTTGAGTGGGCTACACGATGTGTTCCACGTATCGGTGTTGCGGAAGGCGGTGCAAGAGCCTTCGCAGTTAGTTGCGGTTGATCAAGTGCCAGTGGATTACGAGTTGACGAGAAAGGTCAAACCTATACGTATAGAAGATGTTGAGGTCAAATGACTCCGTAACAAGGAAATCCGAATTGTGAAGGTTCGTTGGGATAACTGCGGACGTGAGGAGCTTTCGTGGGAGCTAGAGCAAACTATGTTGGAGGAATACCCCGAGTTATTCCACTCTGTAACATTTAATTTTTGTATACCTTTTCTTAATTTCGGGACGAAATTCCTTAATGGGGGGAGATTTGTAACGCCACGAAAATCATTATCGAGCTGGTCGCGTCCGAAAGAGATTTTGGTGCCTGTATAGGGGTACACGGCCTAGGACACGTGCATGTCCAAGGCCGTGTCTTGCTTGGTGTTTTGGTCGGCTGTATACCGAGAAGGACACGACAAGAAACACGACAGAATGATACGGGCGTGTCATTTTACACGGGCGTGTGCCTACCCGTGTCAGTACCCATGTTCCCTAGAGTCGTGACGGTTGGCGTGACGGTTATTCGTGACACTCCTCCGGTCACGGGCTTGTCCAGGACCCGACACGGGCGTGTCAGGTTGAGACACAGGCGTGTCTTGCCCGTGTGGTTTTTCTGCATTCTACGATCGTGTCAGGATCGAGGCACACGGCCTGGGACACGGCCGTGTGTGAGGCCGTGTTCGGCCCAGGTTTGAGGATTTCTGTACAGATCTGAGCTGCTCGTTTTCTTTAAGTAAGATCAGACGGCCCAGGCGTGTTCCTGCTCTGTTAAGGCCGGGAATGGTTGTTTAACTCCACATTTCTCCCTTAAGCTTTCTCTTTCCAAGGAGTTAGAGCAAGGAGGAAGAAGGAGGTGGATTCCGGCCGCCGGCGGAGCATCGGAGCACCGTTTAGAGAACCGAGAGCGGATCTGTGGAGGAAAACCTCGTTACGAAGACTTCTATCCGTGTAATTTTTACATGGCGCAAAAGCTCTCTTCCTTTTGCATAGGTAAACCCGCTCCCACGAGTGTGCGGCGAGTGTGTGGTGTTCCTTGGGGTAGACGGGAATAGTCCCCCTTGTGTTGCATATAGAGTCCGGAATCGAAGTACGGGCATAGGCATTATGTGTGAAGCCTACCCGGACATGTTGGTCTGGATCGGTGATGTTGCATTTGTTATGATTTGCCAGAGAAGACTCCATGCTTTGGGTTTTCGGGTTTCTATGCAGTAGATTGTAGTAGGGATCATTGGGGATTAACTCCATGGCGCACCCAGAAAACTGAGCGGAATCGTTGTTCTGCTAACTTGGCTGTCTTAGAACCGGCCTTGAACATAACTAGGTTATGTGATTGTTTGGAAATGGCAGGATCCGAGAGAAACATGGCTCGTGCGTATGTCTTAAGGTGTACTACGCGTTGTTTGCAACGGGCAAGTGGAATCGGACCTGGGCTTTGTGGTTCGGTGCGAGAGACCCGAAAAGGGAATTGGCCGTTGGCATAGTCGGGAGCCTTTGACAGTGGTCAAAAAGGCTAAAATGCTCAAGTTGTTGCCATCCCGGGGGTGGTGGTGAAGACGCTGAAGCGTCAGGATTCACCGATAATGTGCCCTGAGTGCACGGGGCGTTTGGCCGTGCGAGCCTACACCTGTGGCTAGCATGTTTGTACTATATTATTTTAGCTGGGCTAATAAATTACAGGGAAGGAGCACCGCCGTCCCGAGTTAGGGGCGGGGTCATTATAATTTGGTCGGCTTTTGGATGACCATTGCTTTGTTTGCCACCGTGCGGTGGAATGTTGCTTGCAGGTGCTGCGAAGCCGAGTACCAAATAGCGGGCTGGAGCCCAGGTTGCTGTGCTGGCCCTAGAAGGCCAAAGCGAATAGTTGTACTTTATTTTGTCATGTGTGGCCGGCTTGCGAGCCGATGTATGGAAAACATTATTTAATTAAGTGAACCTCTGTAAGGCCATAAGGCCATGTACCTTTCAGTGTATTTGTTTTCATTCCAGTTGTAGTGGTGTTGGACATTCATGATATTTGGATACAAGTTTGGGTTATTTAAACTGTTTAAAAGCTTCCGCTAGAATGCTCTGTGTTAGGACGAGTAGTCTTAATTGGATAGTTTGGTTATTCATACGTAACCCTTCCGACTGTCTGTGGTATATGGTGTCTGGTTCTAGCTGGACCTTCTACTCTATACCATACGACGGATGAGGGTGTTACACGAACTACCCCAGTTGTGGCGGACTCGGATTCCTGTCCGCCGAGACCGCCATGTAGCCGGATGGTCACCAGCGACTCCATTAGGCGACCTGCCTCTAGGTTGCTCGAGGCCAGGCGACCTGCCTCCACGTGTAACGGCCTCCCCAGCCCACGCTCGCAAGGACGGCCGCCGACACCCCAAGCACCATGCTCGAAAGGGTTCAGCATAACCAGGTATGCAGACCTTGCACCCCAACCCCTCTCCATACACAGGCAGGTTGTTGAGGCTGGGGATCAAACCCGAGACCTCCTTGATAAGGAGTTTTAAAACCACTCCTCATCACCAATTAAGCTGCAGCTCAATTGGTGTTGAGGAGTGGTTTGAAAACTCCTTATCAAGGAGGTCTCGAGTTTGATCCCCAGCCTCAACAACCCATCTGTGTATAGAGAAGGGTTGGGGTGCATGGTCTGCAGACCTGGTTAGGCTGAACCCTTTCGAGCATGGTGCTGGGGGTGCCGGCGGCCATCCTTGCGAGCGTGGGCTGGGGAGGCCATTATAAAAAAGTGCACTTTTTGACCTAAATACCCTTATTATGGCAAGGTTAGGGTTTGCATGATTTCAATTCAAACCATCTCCAAATGAGATGAAATTTTAACCAGATCCTTATGATGACCCCAAGCACCACACCAAAATTTGGGTGAGTTTGGAGGTCATTTGATACCTCAATTAATTTACCCTAGAGAAATTAAATAATTCTAAAAACTATGGAAAAAGTGTCCCCAAAAATTCTTATTTTTGGGCATCACTAGGTATAGACTAGGGTGACTCCCTGTCCAAATTTCAAGTTATTTGGACAAGAGATGATGAGTGGGCACCCATTTTAATCTCTGTCTAGCTCTAGTATAGAGCCCACTAAAATGATTGCCCTGGTCAAAGCTGTAACGACCCCCATCCGTCGTATGGCATAAAACAGAAGGTCCAGCTAGAACCCGACGCCATATACCATGGACAGTCAGAAGGGTTACGTATTAATAACCAAACATTACAATTAAGACTACTTGTCCTACACAGAGCATTCTAGCAGAAGCTTTTAAATAGTTGAAAGAACCCAAAACTTAAATCCGTAATCATGAATGTCCACATCCACACAACAGGCATGAAAACCAAATAAACTGAAAGGGGACACGGCCTTATGGCCTTACAAATATTCATTTAACAAATAGTGTCTTACATACATCGGCTCGCAGGCCGGTCATGCATGACAAAATAAAAACAACTATTCTATAAGGCCTTCGAGGGCCAGCACGGCAACATCGGCTCCGGCCCGCCATTTTGCACTCGGCTCCGCAGCACCTGCAAGCAACATTCCACCGCACGGTGGCAAAAAATGCAACGGTCAGCAAAAGCCGACCAAATTATAATGACCCCGACCCTTTCTCGGGACGGCGGTGCTCCTTCCCTGTATAACATTAGCCCAGCTAAACAATTATGTAAAAACATACTTCGCCACAGGTGTAGGCTCGCACGGCCAAACACCCCGTGCACTCAGGGAACATTAACGGTGAATCCCGACACTTCAGCGTCTTCACCACCACCACCAAGATGGCAACCACGTGAGCATTTCAGCCTTCATGACCACTATGGAAAGGCTCCCGACTATGCCAACGGCCAGTCCCCTTTTCGGGTCTCTTGCACCGAACCACATAGCCCAGGTCCAATTATACTTGCCCGTTGCTCACAACCGCATAGTTCACCGTAAGATGTACGCACAGGCAAAGCTTCTCTCAGATCCTAATATTCCAATCAATCACATAACCCAGTTATGTTCAAGGCCGGTTCCCAGACCGCCAAGTTTGCAGAACAACGATTCCGCTCAGTTTTTCGGGTGCGCCTTGGAGCTAACCTCCAAGGATACCTGCTGCAATCTACCGCGTAGAAACCCAAAAACCCAAAGCACAGAGTCTTCTTCGGCAAATCATAACAAATGCAACATCACCGATTCAGACCAACATGTCCGGGTAGGCTTCACACACAATGTCTATGCCCGTACTTCGATTTCGGACTCTATATGCAACATAAGGGGGACTATTCACATCAACCCCAAGGAACACCACGCACTCACCGCACACTCACGGGAGCGGGATTCCCTATGCAAAAAGGAAGAGCTTCGCATGCTCAAGTGGAGAATTGTTACCCTTATAGTCCGCTTTTGTGCCATGGGAAAAACTACACGGATATAAGTCTTCGCAACGATCTTTCCTCCACGGATCCGCTCTCAGATCTCAAAACGGTGCTATGATGCTCCGCCGGCTGCCGGAATCCTCCTTATTCTTCCTCCTCTCTCTAACTCCTTGGAAAGAGAATGGTTTGGAGAAAATGAAGAATTAACTCCCCTATTCCCGGCCTTAACAGAGCAGGAAACCATCTGGGCCGTTGGATCTTATTTAAAGAAAAAGAACGGCTCAGATCCGTTCAAAAATTCCCAAACCTGGGCCGAACACGGCCTGGCACACGGCCGTTTCCCAGGCCGTGTGCCTCGATTCAGGCACGATCGTCGAACGCAGAGACTCACACGGGCTCAGACACGCCCGTGTCTTACTTAACACGCCCGTGTCGGGTCCCTCGACACGCCCGTGACAGGGGGCGTGTCACACATAACCGCCACGCCAACCGACACGACCCTGCTGAACACGGGTACTGACAGGGGTAGGCACGCGCCCGTGTCACATGACACGCCCATGTCATTAAGCCGTGTTCCTTGCCGTGTCCTTCTCGGGATGAAAACGACCAAAACACTAGCCAGACACGGCCTTGGACACTCCCGTGTCCTAGGCCGTGTACCCCTATACAGGCACCAAAAATCCCTTTTTACGCGACCAACTCAAATAAAATTTTTGGGGCGTTACAAATCTCCCCACTTAAGGAATTTCGTCCCGAAATTAAGTAAAGGTACACAAATTTACAAGTTACCTGGATGGAACAACTCGGGGTATTCTTCCAACATAGTTTGCTCTTGCTTCCAAGAAAGCTCCTCACGTCCGCAATTATCCCAACGGACTTTGACCATTCGGATATCCTTGTTACGGAGTCGCTTGACTTCAACATCTTCAATACGTACTGGCTTGACCTTTGTCGTCAACTCGTAATCAACTGGCACTTGATAAATCGCAACTATCTGCGAAGGCTCTTGCACCTCCTTACTCAACACCGATACGTGGAACACATCGTGTAGCCCACTCAACTCCACAGATAGCTTCAATCTATACGCTGCTTCGCCAACACGCTCCAGGATCTCAAATGGTCCAAGGTATCTCAGACTCAGCTTCTTCAAGCGTCGAATCCGCGAGACACCCTTGAACGGTTTGACTTTCAAGTACACCCAATCACCAACACTGAACTCCACGTTCCTATGTTTGGCGTTATAGTACTTCGACTGTCTGTCCTGAGCGACCTTCAACCGTTCCGGAATTATCCGTATCACTGAAGTGGCATCTTCCACCACTTGACATTGGTAAAGCTTCGACTCACCCGTCTCCAACCAAGACAACGGCGTGCGACACTTTCTACCGTACAAAGACTCGAAAGGCGCCATTCCAATACTCTCCTGAAAACTGGTGTTATATGCAAACTCCACCATGTACAGGTGATCTTCCCATTGATTTCCAAAATCTAGGACGCACATGCGAAGCATGTCCTCCAACGTCCGGTTGACCCTCTCGGTTTGGCCATCCATCTGCGGATGAAAGGCTGTACTGAACTTTAGCTTAGTACCAAACAGACTATGCACCAACTTCCAGTCATTCGATGTGAAACATCCATCTCGATCACTAACAATACTGCGGGGCACACCATGCAACCGTACAATATTCTCCACATAGAGTTTGACCAACCTTTCTAATGGATCTTCCTTCCTAATCGGGATGAAGTACGACACCTTAGTCAACCTATCTACGACCACCCAGATGGCGTTGTTTCCCTTCTGCAACCTCGGCAAACCATGCACAAAATCCATAGATATGTCGTTAAATTTCCATTTCGGGATAGGCAAGGACTTTAGGAAACCTCCAGGCTTCTGGCACTCCCCCTTAACCAAGGCACAAGTTTGGCACTTAGCCACATAAAGTGTTACATCCTTCTTCAATCCTGGCCACCAAAATAATTTCTTCATGTCTTTATACATCTTCGTGCTTCTCGGGTGGATTGAGTACTTGGTATGATGAGCCTCGTACATCAACTCCTCCCAAAGATTATCTGCACTAGGAACGCATAGGCGACCGTCCTTCCTTAGCAACCCATCCTCAATAGCAAACTGGGAATTCGACCCATCCATTGATTCATCCAAGATCCGCTTCATGCTGTTATCCTGGATCAAAACTCGCTGAACTCTTTCTGCTAGGTCACACTACACCTCGGTCCAAAATAGTTTCTCCTCAGTACTATACTGGTTGTCGACACAAGATATCTCCAAAGCCTCCAACTCACGGACCAATCTCACATCATGTACTGATAACCAGTTGGCTTGTGCAGGATCCTTACGACTCAACGCATCCGCCACTACATTACCTTTCCCTGGCACATAATGTATCTTGAAGGTGTAGTCCCCTAGGAACTCCATCCACCTCCGCAGCCTCATGTTCAGATCCTTTTTATCTAACAGGTACTTCAAGCTCTTATGATCAGTGTATATATCGACTTTTACACCATACATAGAGTGCCTCCATAGCTTTAAAGCAAATATCACGGCCGCTAACTCCAAGTCATGGACCGGATAATTTCTCTCGTGAGCCTTCAATTGTCATGAACCATAGGCTATCACACTCCCATGTTGTAGCAGAACACAGCCCAAACCATTGCCCGAAGCATCACTATAGATTTCGAACATTTCGGTTCCACTTGGGGAACATAAAATAGGCGATGTGATCAACCGCCTCTTCAACTCTTCAAAAGCCTGTTCGCACTCTGAAGACCACACAAACTTCTGATTCTTCCTAGTCAAAGTCGTGAGTGGTAGTGCTATCCGCGAGAAGTTCTCTATGAAGCGCTTGTAGTAGCCAGCAAGCCCCAGAAAGCTCCGGACCTCTGCCACTGTAGTCAAAGCAGGCCACTCCCGTATCGTCACTATCTTCGCCGGATCCACTGCTATCCCTTCTCCACTAACAACATGACTAAGGAACGCTATCGAGGATAACCAGAACTCACACTTGGAGAACTTAACATACAACTGATTTCTCCTCAACGTCTCCAACACCATGTGCAGGTGATTGTAGTGATCCTCTGCACACTACAAGTACACCAGGATATCGTCGATAAATACTATCACAAAACGATCCAGGTACTCTCTGAACGTCCTATTCATCAGATCCATAAACACGGATGGCGCATTGGTCAAACCAAACGGCATGACCGTGAACTCGTAATGCCCAAACCACGTACTGAATGCTGTCTTTGGGATGTCGCTCTCCCTTGTCCTCAATTGGTAGTAACCGGACTTCAGATCTAACTTCGAATATAACATTGACCCAACCAACTGATCAAATAGATCGTCAATTCTTTGGAACAGATACTTATTCCTTTCCGTAAGCTTGTTCAATTCCCCATAGTCGATACAAGCAAGCTCCCATCTTTCTTCTTAATGAAGAGAACCGGTTCGCTCCAAGGCGACGAACTTGGACGCACATAACCTTTCTCTAACAACACTTGCAGTTGCACCTTCAACTCCGCCATCTCTTTTGGCGCTATCCGATAGGGGGAGCGTGACACCGGTTTGGCACCCGGTACCAGCTCTATAGTAAAGTCTATCTCCCGCTGAGGAGGAGCTACTGGGAGATCATCTGGAAACACATCAGGATACTTTGACACAACTGGGATACTGTCTAGACTAGTCCTAGGCATCGAAGCCTGCACTAATGTGACAAACAGCTCTGCCCCAGACCAAACTACCTTGATCACCTGAAGTGCCGACATCAAAACTTTCCCTGACCCCTGCATGGCCGTAAACGTAGTCTCCCGTTCACAATTTAATCTCAACTTAACCTCCTTTCGGTAGCAATCAATGTAAGCTCGCTACTCCGAGAGCCAGTCCATACCAAAGATTACATCGAACTCTACTAACGGTAGAATCGACGCTCGCAAATCAAACTCCTAATCCCCAATCCGAACATTGACTACGCAGACCTTATCCGCGCGCATTGAGCACCCATTGGGCAACAACACATCCAACTTGTATTTTTCCATCAAGGGAGGGACCCCGATGCGCATCACAAATCGTTCAGACAAGAAGGAATGCGAAGCTCCCATATCAAACAAGGCTCTCGCCGGACAATCGAGAATCAAAACAATTTGTAGAAACAACAGAAGTAAGCTAACAAATAAAAGAGGTAACAACTAAAAAAGTTAATCTGCTACAAATTAACTCATACCTGTCACCACGTCAGCTTGCTTTATAGCCTCTTGCAGACCAAGATTATAAACTCTAGGCTGGACTAGAGCAAGATGGGACGCGGTTGACTCCATTGCCTTCCCTTTCTCCTCATAAGTCGCTCCAGACTTCCTCTCGGACTTTGAACGTCCGCTCCAATACTCACGAGCAAAATGCCCCGTCTTCCCATAGTTTAAGCAAGCTCCTGGGACTCGACTTGTGGTTGCCCATGACGCATCAGAAAAAGGGGCTGAGTTCGAATTCCTTTGCTTCTTGTTCCATCTTTGGAATCCTGACTTTGCACTAGGCACTTTGAACTCTGCCTTCTTTTCTCTTGAGTCCTTCTTCTCTTGCACCCTCTTCGCAACCTTTTCCAAAGACTGAGCCAATTTAACCAAGGCTAGAAAGCCCTGCGCCTTAGGCCCAGTAAGGAGTAACTGTAGGTCACCACGAATAAACTCATAAAATCGGTTAGTCTTCCTCTCCTCTTCCGTAAACATAGCCCCAGCATACCGTCCCAACCGTGTAAACTCATGGAGGTACTCGTCCACGCTTCTAGATCCCTGAGTCAACCTAAGATATTGGTTCTCCATCTCAAGCTTCTGAGCAGAGCGTAGATATCTGGCCAGGAACAATCTTGAAAATTCCTTCATAGGCACATCAGCAAGCTGCCTACCCACTAGAGATGAAACTCCAACTCATCCCACCACAGCCTCGCTTCACCCGCCAAAAGAAAGGTCGCTATGGTGGTCTTCTACCACTCCTCAGTTAACATGGCTGTCAAAACCCTCTTTATCGTAGAGAGACAGTCCTCAGCTTGAGCTGGCGTTCCTGTCCCGTCAAATACTGGGGGATGAAAGACCATTACATGCTTAAGCTGCTTCTCCGTAGCTCTCCTCGGCTCTAACAAATCAACTGCTGCGCGCTCCACCACTCTCGACTCTGCCGCCCTAACCGATTCTTGCTCCACGTCAGGAGGTGCGTGGTGCATTTGCCCTATAAGTTGGGCATTAATCATCGCAAATATGGCTTCAACCACCAACCTGATGGTTTTCGCTGAAGGAGGTGTAGTAGGCATGTCTCTCGGTGCACTACTTTCCGCCGATTGTGGACACTCTGACTGACCAGCACCGCTCCTAGCTGACTATAGAAGTAAAGACATGCGATTAGACGACAACAAAATTGGTAAAAGCAATCATTTGAACACTCAGATTCCACAAAACAAGTGTATTTTTCATTCCTAAGTGGTCATTCATGAGTTCTTTTTGATGTTATAACGATGACACACACATGTGCTCACCACCCCTTAAAAGTATTCGTCCACGAATTCATTTACGCCTGACCGTAACCAGAAGTTTGATACCAAATTGTATCGACCCACATCCGTCGTATGTCATATAACAGAAGGTCCAATTGAAACCCGATGCCATATACCACGGACAGACGGAAGGGTTACGTATTAATAACCAAACATTCCAATTAAGACTACTCGTCCTACACAGAGCATTCTAGCGGAAGCTTTTAAATAGTTGAAAGAAGCAAAAACTTAAATCCATAATCATGAATGTCCACATCCACACAACAGGAATGAAAACCAAATACAATGAAAGGGGACACGGCCTTATGGCCTTACAAATATTCACTTAAAAAATATTGTCTTACATACATAGGCTCGTATGCCGGCCACACATGACAAAATAAAAATAACTATTCTATATGTCCTTCGAGGTCCAGCACGACAGCATGGGCTCCAACCCGCTATTTTGCACTCGGCTCCGCAGCACCTGCAAGCAATATTCCACTGCACGGTGGAAAACAATGCAACGGTCAGCAAAAGCCGGCCAAATTATAACGACCCCGTCCCTTTCTCGGGATGGCGGTGCTCCTTCCCTGCATAACATTAGCCCAGCTAAATAATTATGTAAAAACATACTTCGCCACAGGTGTAGGTTCGCACGGCCAAACACCCCGTGCACTCAGGGCACATTAATGGTGAATCCTGACACTTCAGTATCTTCACCACCACCACCAAGATGGCATCCATGTGAGCATTTCAGCCTTCCTGACCACTGTCAAAGGCTCCCGACTATGCCAACGCCCAGTCCCCTTTTCGGGTCACTCGCACCAAACCACATAACCCAAGTCCAATTCCACTTGCACGTTGCTCACAACCGCGCAGTTCACCTTAAGACGTACGCACGAGCCAAGCTTCTCTTGGATCCTAATATTCCAATCAATCACATAAACCAATTATGTTCAAGCCCGTTTCCCAGACTGCCAAGTTTGCAGAACAACGATTCTGCTCAGTTTTCCGGGAGCGCCTTGGAGCTAACCTCCAAGGATCCCTGTTGCAATGTACCGCGTAGAAACCCGAAAACCCAAAGCACGGAGTCTTCTCCGGCAAATAAAAACAAATGCAACATCACCGATCCAGACCAACATGTCCGGGTAGGCTTCACACACAATACCTATGCCTGTACTTCGATTTCGAACTCTATATGCAACAAAAGGGGGACTATTCACATCAACCCCAAGGAACACCACGCACTCACCGCACACTCGCGTGAGCAGGATTCCCTATGTAGAAAGGAAGAGCTTCACATGCTCAAGTGGAGAATCGTTACCCTTGTAGTCCGCTTTTGCGCCATGGGAAAAACTACACCGATAGAAGTTTTCGCAACGATCTTTCCTCCACGGATCCGCTCTCACATCTCAAAATGGTGCTCCGATGCTCCGTCGGTGTCTGGAATCCTCCTTCTTCTTTCTCCTCTCTCTAACTCCTTGGAAAGAGAATGGTTTGGAGAAAATGAAGAATTAACTCCCCTATTACCGGCCTTAACAGAGCAGGAAACCATCTGGGCCGTTGGATCTTATTTAAAGAAAACGAACGGTTTAGATATGTTTAAAAATCCCCAAACCTGGGCCGAACACGGCTTGGCACACGGTCGTGTCCCAGGCCGTGTGCCTCGATTCAGGCATGATCGTCGAACGCAGAGACTCACACGGGCTCAGACACGCCCCTGTCTAACTCGACACGCCCATGTCGGGTCCCTCGACACGCCCCTGACCGGGGGCGTGTCACACATAACCGCCACGCCAACCGACACGACCCTCCTGAATACGGGTACTGACAAGCCGTGTTCCGTGTCGTGTCCTTCTCGGGATGAAAACGACCAAAATAGCAGTCAGACACGGCCTTGGACACGCCTGTGTCCTAGGCCATGTACCCCTATACAGGGACCAAAAATCCATTTTTACGCAACCAACTCAAATACAATTTTCGGGGCGTTACAAAAGCAGACACCCAAATTGGTTCAAAACAATTTTGAATTAACATAGACACATAGGGCTACAAATTATATGTTGACCATTTTCTCTGAATTAGCTTCTAGGTATTTTTAATAATTAAAAACATTAAATACCTAAGGTGTGACAGAAATGAAATAAACAAAAATAAATAACCTATAGTTTAAATCATTGCCAGCACTAATCTCAAAGCATGATCCAAGGGTGCCTGGATCATCTTCCTCCTCTAGCCTGTTAAATTTTCTCAACGTGGTCAGCAAGATAGCCCAAACGCCAAATTAATATCTTCGGAACTACGCAGTTCTCACGTTGAACCATCGGAAACCAAGGACCAAAGGTTAATCCCAACAAACAATGGAAGCACAAGCAGGTCTTTTATTCATTCACTTCTTTACAACACGAGGCACACATAGCGAGACATGATTTCGCTAGTGTAACAGCTGTAAACAGAAAGCACCAAAAACAAGCCGGGCGGACAGCACCGGAGTCCGCCGAGACCGCGAGGTCGCCGAGGTCGCCGAGTCCGCTGAGATCGCCCACGCTACGCTGCAATCCACCAAATAGCCACGGAGTCCGCCGAAGCCGCGAGGCCGCGCGGACACACCGTTATTCGCCTCCTGCTGAACCTGAACTGAGGAACACCCCTACCCGCCTGAAGCCGGCGGACAGGTTATTGAAGCTGGCAAAGATGAAACAGAACTGACAAGCCGCAGAGCGACCTCCTGCTGAGTCCGCAGAGACCGCACACTTCCAAGTACTTGACCGAAGTCACAGCCAAACTCCTGGCTCCTTGAAGCTAACTGCGCGACCTGCAAACAGCAAACGTCAGCACTGAAACAATCCGCGCGGACTGACAAACAGAGACCGCAGCACTTCGCTCAACCTAACTTATTGTTCACTCAAGTTACTTAGGTTACTGTAGATGTGGCAGGGGGGTCCTATTTATAGGCAAGGTGAGGAGTGTGGTCACCGCCCAAGAGATAGCGACACCGCCCCAGCCCGCGCGATAGCAAAACTCCGTCTGCCGAGTCCGCAAGGACTTAGCCGGATACCAAGGAAAACCTCCAGGAGCAAGGCAACCATTGACGAACCCTCTCCAGTCCGCCCAAGCTATGCGGACAAGGCATCATCCCGCAAAGCTCCAACCACTACAGGACAGCAACCCCCTTCAATGGCTGTCCGCACTAACCCGAGGCAGTCCGCAAGACTCACACCTCAATCCGCCACAAGTCCACGACCAAAGGCAGACAGCAACAGTCCGCCCGGTCATAGCGGACTTGGCGGATACCGCGGACACTATGGTCTTGGCACAAAGTGTGACCAAGTCAACCATCAAAGGCCCATGTGAGCATGGTGGACACAAACTCCCGTCCGCCAAACACCCAAGCACAGACCGCCATCAGTCCGCGAGCTTCTCGCACTTCTGTCCAACGCAGCATCCTCCTTCCGGACTCCAAAACCAGTCCGCCAAAACGATCTCCACAGCAAAGCACCTGCTGTGCCACCAGAGCTCGACAAGGCCTCAGCCAAGCTCTAAGCTAAGTCTGCAACAGCCCAAAACGCGGACACGCCAATCCGCAAGCTTCCCGCGAAGATGAGCCAACCCGCCTGTCAGCACAAGCTTGCACCCGCGGCCATTGAGCAAAGCACCAGTCCGCAAGCCTCCATCCGCTCAGGCTGCTCCTTGGTAAAGGCAATCAGCAAACACCCTATCCGCAGAAATCAGGCCTCATAGTCTACGGACTCCTTGCAACAAGCCGCTCAGAAGACAGCCGGCTTTCCACTAGACCTACCACCAGGCCGCACATCACAGTCTGCCCAGTCCGCCTAGTCCGCCAAAGCTGTCCGCCCCAGGCCGCCCGGCCTGTCCCGTCACCCACTTCCACTTCACAAATTTCAACAATCCCCCTTGAAGTGGGAAGTAGTGACCAAGCCCAGCAAGCTGCGCAAGCGTTCAAAGGGCCCCTTCGACAGTGGCTTTGTGAAGATGTCAGCAAGATTATCTTCACTCCGAACATGCCCGACCAGCAGAGATCCTTCTAACACCTTCTCCCTGATGAAATGGTGATCAATCTCTATATGCTTGGACCTGACGTGACACACTAGATTGTTAACCAGTTTGAGAGCACTCTCATTGTCACACCAGAGTAAAGTAGGCCATTGCACTTCTTCATGAACATCCTCTATAAGCCTCCTCAACCAAGCGGCTTCCCGAGCAGCCAAGGCCGAAGCCTTATACTCCGCCTCCGTGGTTGAAACAGACACCGAGTCCTGCTTCTTGCTACACCACGAGATACTAGCTGAACCGCAAGTGAACACATAACCTGAAGTAGACCTTCGATCATCCGAATCACCACCATAGTCAGCATCCGTGTACCCGAGCAACGCAAACTCCGAGTCCCTTCTATAGAGGAGTCCCATATCAGAAGAAGCCTTGACATACTTCAGAATTCACTTTGCCGCCACTAGATGAGATTGCCTTGGTTCAGCCATATACTGACTTACTCGGCCAACAACATAAGCAATATCCGGCCTTGTAATCGTCAGGTAAATCAAGCTCCCAACAAGAGCCCTGAACACCAAGGGATCATGAAGAACCCTTCCCCCATCTCGTCGAAGCTTCAGCCCAGATTCCAATGGAGTAGAGCACTTCTTCCCTTCGCCCATGCCGAACTGCTTTACAATGCGATCAGCATACCCTTTCTGGCTAATGAGAACCCCGCACTCCTTCCACTCCACTTCCAGACCGAGAAAGTGATGCAACTCTCCGAAGTCTTTCTTCTCGAAGCGTATAGCAAGCTCAGCCCTGAGCCTTGCTACTTCCCCCTCCAAATTCCCTATGATGATCATGTCATCCACATACAGCAGGACCAAGACTCGTAGCTCCCCCTTCTTCTTGACGAACAAGCTTGAATCCGAGTTGGAAGCAAGGTATCCACAGAATTGCAAGTACTATGTAACCTTCCCATACCACGCTCTAGGAGCTTGCTTCAACCCGTAGAGAGCCTTCTTGATTTTGCAGACATAGTCCGGATGCTTTTCAGAGACAAAACCAAGCGGCTAATCCATGAAGATGTCCTTGTCAATCTCTCCGTAAAGAAAGGTATTCTTCACATCGAGTTGTCACAACCTCCATCCCTTGCTAGCATCCAAGACGATCACCACTCTTACTGAAGTCATCTTCGCAACTGGACTGAATGTCTCCTCATAGTCTTCTCCATACTGCTGTGAGAATCCTCTAGCGACCAGGCGAGCCTTGAAACGATCAATGCTCCCATCAGCCTTCTTCTTCAACTTATACACCCAATTGCAAGTAACCGGAGTAATGCCATCAACCTTGGGCACAAGGTCCCAGGTTTCATTCTTCTTCAGAGCATCAATCTCTTCCTTCATGGCACCTTCCCACTCCTTCACTCCAGTGGCCTCGTTGAAGTTTGTAGGCTCTCGCTCATCCAGAGGACCTGCAAAGAAGCAGGAGACAAAGCTCACTGCATTCCCATCACAGTACCGTGCCGGTGGCTTAACCACCCTCTTCGATCTCCGAAGACATGGCTCCTTGCTCACGGCTTCCGTTGCTTCTTCGGGCTCCACTCCTACCTGGGGCAAGCATTGAGCTGTGCTCCCCCTGTTTCCTGAGCCAGAAGGCTCAGTCTCGGAGTTAGAAGCAACAAGAGCTGCTGGTGAAACAGCAAGCTCCTCTTCCAAGCCTTCTGTAGCCTCCACCGGTGCTTCATCAACCTTGCTACTTCCAGTTAGCTCCACCGAGCCGCATCCATATTGTAACACCCCCTATCCATCACATAGCATATAGCAGTAGGTCCGGCCGGGGCCCGACGCCGTATGCCACAGACAGACCGGGTGGATACTTACGGAAACCATCCAACCAATCTCAACGTCCTACACAGAGCATTCTAGCGGAAGCAGTTTATAAAAGTTGTAAACAAGAACCCAGCATCAAAGCACGAATGTCCACTAATGCATAATAGGAATGTTATACAAAATACCCAAAACAAGCCTTAAGGCCTTACAAAATGTTTCACTTGAATATTACATGTTTTACAAACCACGGCACGCAGGCCGGTCATACATGAATAAAGCAGTAAACATTTCCATATGGGCCTTCGAGGGCCGGCTTCGCAAAAAGGGCTTTAGCCCGCTATTGACCGCTTGGTCCAGCTGCACCTGCAAGCAACAAACCACCGCACGGTGGCAAAACAAGGCAATGGTCAGCTATGCTGACCAAATTATAACGATCCCGCCCCCAACTCGGAGCGGCGATGCTCCTTCCCTGCATTTCATTAGCATAAGCGAGCAATGTATATATATATAGCCATTTCATCACAGACGTTGGCTCGCACGGCCACACGCCTCGTGCTCTCAGGGCACATTCTCGGTGAACAGGTCGATGTCACGTCAATTAATGCCATAGACATTCCGGACTCACCACCGCCACTTGGACGGCCAAACCTATGAGCAATTTGTCTTCCTGGCCTGGGTCACGACAATTTAAGCCATTGACCGCCGAAGACCCTACTCTATGCCAACGGTAAGTGCCACATGCCTTTAGGTCTCTTTAACCGAACGACATAGAACGGGTACGGTTCCATCTAACCCGTGCTCACATCGCAACGACAATTTAAGCCATTTGCGCGGGTCAAACTTCCGCCGAGTCCCATTTCCATCACAAGTCACATAACCCGGTTATGTTCAAGTTGGCTCTCAAGCCACCAAGTTGGCAAGATCTCGTATCCGCCCTATTTTCTGGGTGCACCTTTGGGTTAGTCCCCAAGGCTCCCTGCTGCAATCTACCGCATAGAAAACCCGAAAAACAACCAATAGCTCGGAGTCTTCTCCGGCATTATGCAATGCAACATCACCGATCCAGACCAACATGTCCGGGTAGGCTTCACACATCATGCATATGTCCGTTCTCGCTTACGGACTCTAAACAACGGGGACTTCACATATCTACCCAAAGGAACGCCTCCAACTCTCCGCAAACTCGCGTGAGCGGGCTTCCTATGCTAAGAAAGATAGCTACTCATGCTCAAGATGAGGATCGTTACCCTTGCGTTCCTCTTTGGCGCCATTGAAAAGTAATCGGATGAAAACCACCGCACTAGCGTTGTCTCCGTGGATCCGGAGTAGGCTTGCGATTCGGAGCTCTGATGCTCCTCCAATGGCGGATATAGCTCCTTCTTCCTCCCTTGGCTCTTCTCTCTTTCCAAGGATTTAGAAAGATGATAAGGTATGAAAAGTGAGGGTTTTACAATTCCACTCACGGGTATATCCTCTCAGGAACAACCCCCAGCCGTTGGATCTTCAGTTAAAGAAATGAACGGCTTCGATTCGGGGCTGAAATGCCCAATCTGGACCGAACATGGCCTGGCACACGCCCGTGTCCAGGGCCGTGTGCCGCATTGTCCGTCAAAATCGAATCACCTGGAACCTCACACGGGTATCGAACACGCCCGTGTTCGAGCTGACACGCCCGTGTTCCACCTGACACGGCCGTGTGGCCGGCCGTGTACCCCATGATTTTTCCCCAAAATCAACCCGAGCACTGCACGGGTTCTAGGACACGCCCGTGTCCTTGCCTGTGTCACCTTGACACGCCTGGGCCCCAGGCCGTGTACACGGGACACTTCGTCGAGTGAAGATCAATGACTTGATGACACGGCCTTGGACACGCCCGTGTCCTAGGCCGTGTGCCTTGTCTCGACGATCGTCGAGCGAATCTCTACGACTCCCTGGGACGATCGTCGACACGGGTCGACACGCCCTGCGACATGCCCGTGTCGCAGGCCGTGTGCCCACTCTCGACGAATCGTCGAGTAAATCTCGACGACTTCGCGGCTAAGTGTCGACACAGGTCGACACGCCCTGCGACACGCCCGTGTCGCAGGCCGTGTGCCCACTCTCGACGAATCGTCGAGTAAATCTCGACGTCTTCGCGGCTAAGTGTCGACACACGCTTGACACGCCCTGGGACACGCCCGTGTCCCAGGCCGTGTGCCTGCTGCCAGAACCCAAACTGGCCCAAAATGTCCCCCTTTTGCTCCTTTGAGTTTCGGGGCGTTACAACTCTCCCCCTCTTAAAAGGATTCCGCCCACGAAATTACATAAAGGAAAGACATGTACAAAATCAAAATTTTGTACCTGAGCGGAACAACTCCGGATACTCGTCAAGCATAGTCTGCTCTCGCTCCCAAGAGAGCTCCTCACGACCGCAATTGTCCCACCGGACCTTGACCATCCTGATCTCTTTATTGCGTAGCCGCTTGACCTCCGAGTCCTCAATCCGCACGGGCTTGACCTTTGTTGTTAGCCCACTATCCACCGGCACTTGATCGACCGTGATCACTTGCGTAGGCTCTTGCACCGCCTTCCGAAGCACCGAAATGTGGAATACATACTGTAATCCACTAAGCTCCACTGAAAGATTCAACCGATAGGCCGCTTCCCCAACTCGCTCCAGAACCTCAAATGGTCCAAGGTATCTTGGGCTTAGCTTTTTCAATCGCCGCACCCGCGAGACACCCTTGAACGGCTTGATCTTTAAGTATACATAATCGCCCACAGCGAACTCCACATTCCTGTGCTTGGCATTATAGTACTTTGCTTGCCGGTCCTGAGCGATAAGCAACCTCTCCCGAATGGTTCTCACCAAAGAAGTAGCACCCTCCACTTCCGATCGCTTATACAACTTTGACTCACCCGTTTCTAACCAAGACAACGGCGTGCGACATTTTTTACCATATAGGGCCTCGAAAGGCGCCATCTGAATACTCGCTTGGTAGCTATTGTTGTATGCGAACTCCACCAAATAAAGGTGGTCTTCCCATTGTTTTCCAAAATCCAAGACACACATGCGAAGCATGTATTCCATAGTTCTATTGACCCTCTCGGTCTGCCCATCCGTTTGCGGATGGAAGGCTGTGCTGAACTTCAGCTTCATTCCCAACATTTGCTGCACAAGCCTCCAATCATTGGACGTGAACCGCCCATCTCGGTCACTCACAATGCTGCGGGGCACACCATGAAGCCGTACTATGTTATCCACATAAAGTTTTGCCAGCTTCTCCACCGGATCATCCTTCCTATGCGGAATAAAATGCGACACCTTCGTTAAACGATCAACAACCACCCAAATGGCGTCGTTTCCCTTCTGCGACCTTGGCAAACCGTGCACAAAGTCCATAGAGATGTCGTCAAATTTCTACTCTGGAATAGGCAAGGACTTAAGAAATCCTCTTGGCTTTTGGCACTCCGCCTTTACCAAGGCGCAGGTTTGGCACTTTGATACGTATAGCGCCACATCCTTTTTCAAACCCGGCCACCAAAATAGTTTCTTCACATCACGGTACATCTTCGTGCTCCACGGGTGAATTGAGTACTTGGTATGGTGCGCCTCGTACAACAACTCCACCCGTAATTTGCCCACACTTGGGACGCACAGACGACCGTCTTTCCAAAGCAATCCGTCCTCCACGACGAATTGGGAATTTGACCCATCAAGAGCCTCTACCATGAACTGCTTCATATGAGCATCCATATCCAAAGCCTGCCGAA
The DNA here is from genome assembly GCA_039583875.1 of Platanthera guangdongensis. Classification (NCBI taxonomy): domain Eukaryota; kingdom Viridiplantae; phylum Streptophyta; class Magnoliopsida; order Asparagales; family Orchidaceae; genus Platanthera; species Platanthera guangdongensis. The sequence goes on from CM077152.1 coordinate 74,159,776, forward strand.
TACGATCAGCCAGGTCATATTGGACTTCAGTCTAATTCAGAACTGATTCAGCACTTGATTGCCTGTCCACACAGACAATCTCCAACGCCTCCAACTCTCGCACCAACCGCTCATCGTGCACCGATAGCCAATTGGCTTGAGCCGGGGCTCGGCGACTCAACGCGTTCGCGACCGCATTCCCTTTGCCAGGCACGTAGTGGATCTTGAATGTATAGTCCCCCAGGAATTCCATCCATCTACGCTGCCGCATATTCAGATCCTTCTGATCAATTAGATACTTTAGGCTCTTGTGATCAGTGTAGATATCAATCTTCACACCGTACAAATAGTGTATCCACAGCTTCAAGGCAAAAATCAGCTTCAAGGCAAAAATCACGGCCGCTAACTCCAAGTCATGGACCGGATAATTCCTCTCATGCACTTTTAGCTGTCTCGAGCCATAAGCTATCACGCTTCCGTGCTGCAGTAGCACGCAACCCAAACCGCTGCCTGAAGCATCGCTATATATCTCATAGCCTTCGGTCCCAACCGGCGAACTCAGCACAGGCGCCGTGGTCAACTGACACTTCAACTCCTCGAAAGCTCGCGCGCACTCCGGCGTCCAAATGAACTTATGCTCCTTCCTCGTCAAAGTAGTGAGAGGTAACGCTATCCGCGAGAAGTTCTCTACGAAGCGCCTATAATAGCCGGCAAGCCCCAAAAAGCTCCAGACTTCTGCTACCGTAGCAAGCTCAGGCCACTCCCGTATCGCAACAATCTTCGCCGGATCCACAGCAATACCCTCTCCACTCACTATATGACCGAGGAATGCCACTGTGGATAGCCAAAACTCGCACTTCGAGAACTTGGCATACAACTGATTTCTCCTTAGCGTTTCCAACACCAAATGAAGATGCTTGAAGTGATCTTCCTCACTTTGCGAGTACACCAAAATATCGTCGATAAAGACGATAACAAAATGGTCCAAGTACTCCCTGAACATCCTGTTCATCAAATCCATGAACACTGACGGCGCATTAGTCAGCCCAAACGGCATGACCGTAAACTCATAATGCCCGTATCTCGTACTAAACGCTGTCTTCGGGATATCACTCTCCCTTATTCGCAGCTGATAGTAACCAGCCTTGAGATCCAACTTCGAGTACACCGTCAACCCGACTAAATGATCAAAGAGATCATCAATCCGGGGGATCGAGTATTTGTTCTTCTCCGTCAGCTTGTTTAACTCCTGATAATCAATACATAGCCTCAAGCTTCCGTCCTTCTTCTTAACAAAGAGGACCGGTGCGCTCCAAGGCGAAGAACTCGGGCGCACATACCCTTGCTCCAACAACTCTTACAGTTGAACTTTCAGCTCCGCCATTTCCTTAGGCGCTAGCCGATACGGAGATCGTGACACAGGCTTTGCACCTGGCACTAGCTCGATCGTAAAATCTATCTCCCGCTGAGGCGGGGCTCCAGGAAGATCCGCGGGGAACACATCATGGTATTCTGATACCACTGAAATACAATCCAACGTGGGCTTCGGCTTTGCAACCTCCACTAGTGTAAAGAACAGTTCTGCACCAGCACGAACCGCCTTCACCACCTGAAGAGCAGACATCAATGTCTTGCTCGACCCCTTTAAGCCCGTAAAAGTCGTTTCACGACTTACTCCCAGCTTGACTTCCTTGCTACCGCAATCTATATGGGCCTGCTGCTCCGAGAGCCAGTCCATGCCAAATATGACGCCGAACTCCACTAACAGAAGTAAAGACGCTCGCAGGTCAAACTCCTGCTCCCCAATACGAATCTTAATATCGCAGATTCTATCCGCTCGCATCGAACACCCATTGGGCAATAACACATCCAACTTATCCTTCGCCATCGAAGAAGGGACTCCGATGCGTGATATAAATCCTTCGGACAAGAAGGAGTGTGAGGCTCCCGTATCGAAGAGTGCTCGTGCCGGATTTTCATAAATCAATACAAATCCTAAACAAGCAGTGGTAAAGTAACATGTGCATAACAAGTATTTAAAGAAATTGACTTGCTATAAATTAAATCGTACCTGTCACCACATCAGCTTGTTTAATGGCCTCTTGTTGGCCAAGATTATAGACCCTTGGTTGGGCCGGAGCATAATGGGATGCGGTCGACTCCACCGCCTTTCCCTTCTCTTCATAAGTAGCTCCCTGCCTCCTCTCGGACTTAGGACGTCCGCTCCAACAATCACGGGCGAAATGCCCCGTCTTTCCACATGTAAAGCACGCGCCCGGGGTCCGACTCGTAGTCGCCCCAGAAGCACCAGAAGGAGCTGGACCCGAAGTCCCATGCTTCTTGAAAGCCCTCCGATAGCCGGACTTTGAAGTACTCGGCACTTTAAACTCAGATTTCTTCTCACCCAAGCTTTTCTTTGCTTGTACGTTCTTCATGTCCTTCTCCAAGGACCGAGTAGTATTGACCAAGGTTAAGAAACCCTGCGTCATCGGCCACAAGAGTAATAATCTCAACTCATCCCTCAAGCCTTCATAGAAGTGATTAGTCTTGCGCTCCTCATCCATGATGGTGGAGCTAGCATAACGACTCAGATGAGTAAACTCGTGGAGATATTCATCCACGCTCCTCTCACCCTGTACCAACTTCAGGAACTCAATCTCCAACGCTATCTTCAGCGTCGAAGGGAGGTATCTAGCCAAGAACAATCCCGAGAACTCTTCCATCGGAACGTCTATCAGTTGTCTACCTCTCAAATGATGCAGCTCCAATCCTTCCCACCACATCCTCTCTTCACCGTCCAAAAGGAACGTAGCGATGGTGGTCATTTGCCACTCCTCCGTCTCCGTCGCTGTCATGACTCTCTTCACCCTGGAGAGCCAGTCTTCAGCCTGAGATGGGGTTCCCAACCCCGAGAATAACGGAGGGTTATAGCTCATTACATGCTTTAGCTACCTCTCAGTTGCCCTCCTTGGCACCACCGGTTCTACAACCACTTGCTCCACTCTCCTCGGCTCAGCCTCTTGCAGAGGTTCTTGCTCCATCACAGGAGCGGGCTGCTGCGTTTGCCTTCCAGGCTGCGCATTAATCACGTCCAACACCGCTTCAGCCACCAATCGAATATTCTCGGCCGACAGAGGTGTTGCGGGAGCAACATCCGGTGCACTACTAGCCTCAGAAACTCGGCGTTCTGACGGCCCAACACCACTTCTGGTCACCTATAGTGGTACAAAACACCGTTAAGCGACCAAATAGTATTGCAAACAGCAATTATAGGAACACGCAGGTTCCTCAAACACGAGTATTTTCATTCCTAAGTGGACATTCATGGGTTCTTTTACCATTATAACGATGACGCACACAATGTGCTCACCACCCCTTAAAAAGAATTCGTCCACGAATTCAGTTTAATCCCAACCAAAACCAGTAGTCTGATACCAAATTGTAACACCCCCTATCCGTCACATAGCATATAGCAGTAGGTCCGGCTGGGGCCCGACGTCGTATGCCACAGACAGACCGGGTGGTTACTTATGGAAACCATCCAACCAATCTCAACGTCCTACACAGAGCATTCTAGCGGAAGCAGTTTATAAAAGTTGTAAACAAGAACCCAGCATCAAAGCACGAATGTCCACTAATACATAATAGGAATGTTATACAAAATACCCAAAACAAGCCTTAAGGCCTTACAAAATGTTTCACTTGAATATTACATGTTTTACAAACCACGGCACGCAGGCCGGTCATACATGAATAAGGCAGTAAACATTTCCATATGGGCCTTCGAGGGCCGGCTTCGCAAAAAGGGCTTTAGCCCGCTATTGATCGCTTGGTCCAGCTGCACCTGCAAGCAACAAACCACCGCACGGTGGCAAAACAAGGCAACGGTCAGCTATGCTGACCAAATTATAACGATCCTGCCCCCAACTCGGGGCGGCGATGCTCCTTCCCAGCATTTCATTAGCATAAGCGAGCAATGTATATATATATAGCCATTTCATCACAGACGTTGGCTCGCACGGCCACGCGTCCCGTGCTCTCAGGGCACATTCTCGGTGAAACGGTCGATGTCACGTCAATTAAAGCCATAGACATTCCGGACTCACCACCGCCACTTGGACGGCCAAACCTATGAGCAATTTGTCTTCCTGGCCTGGGTCACGACAATTTAAGCCATTGACCGTCGAAGACCCTACTCTATGCTAACGTTAAGTGCCACGTGCCTTTAGGTCTCTTTAACCGAACGACATAGAACGGGTACGGTTCCATCTAACCCGTGCTCACATCGCAACGACAATTTAAGCCATTTGCGCGGGTCAAACTTCCGCCGAGTCCCATTTCCATCACAAGTCACATAACCCGGTTATGTTCAAGTTGGCTCTCAAGCCACCAAGTTGGCAAGATCTCGTATCCGCCCAGTTTTCCGGGTGCACCTTTGGGTTAGTCCCCAAGGCTCCCTGCTGCAATCTACCGCGTAGAAAACCCGAAAAACAACCAATAGCACGGAGTCTTCTCCGGCATTATGCAATGCAACATCACCGATCCAGACCAACATGTCCGGGTAGGCTTCACACATCATGCCTATGTCCGTTCTCGCTTACGGACTCTAAACAACGGGGACTTCACATATCTACCCGAAGGAATGCCTCCAACTCTCTGCAAACTCGCGAGAGCGGGCTTCCTATGCTAAGAAAGAGAGCTACTCATGCTCAAGATGAGGATCGTTACCCTTGCGTTCCTCTTTGGCGCCATTGAAAAGTAATCGGATGAAAACCACCGTACTAGCGTTTCCTCCGTAGATCCGGAGTCGGCTTGCGATTCGGAGCTCCGAAGCTCCTCCAATGGCGGATCTAGCTCCTTCTTCCTCCCTTGGCTCTTCTCTCTCTCCAAGGTTTTAGAAAGATGATAAGGTATGAAAAGTGAGGGTTTTCCAAGTCCACTCACGGGTATATCCTCTCAGGAACAATCCCCAGCCGTTGGATCTTCAGTTAAAGAAATGAACGGCTTCGATTCGGGGCTGAAATGCCCAATCTGGACCGAACACGGCCTGGCACACGCCCGTGTCCAGGGCCGTGTTCCGCATTCTCCGTCAAAATCGAATCACCTGGAACCTCACACGGGTATCGAACATGCCCGTGTTCGAGCTGACACGCTCGTGTTCCACCTTACACGGCCGTGTGGCCGGCCGTGTACCCCATGATTTTTCCCCAAAATCAACCCGAGCACTGCACGGGTTCTAGGACACGCCCGTGTCCTTGCCCGTGTCACCTTGACACGCCTGGGCCCCAGGCCGTGTACACGGGACACTTCGTCGAGTGAAGATCGACGACTTGATGACACGGCCTTGGACACGCCCGTGTCCTAGGCCGTGTGCCTTGTCTCGACGATCGTCGAGCGAATCTCGACGACTCCCTGGGACGATCCTCGACACGGGTCGACACGCCCTACGACACGCCCTTATCGCAGGCCGTGTACCCACTCTCGATGAATCGTCGAGTAAATCTCGACGACTTCGCGGCTAAGTGTCGACATGGGTCGACACGCCCCGCGACACGCCCGTGTCGCAGGCCGTGTGCCCACTCTCGACGAATCGTCGAGTAAATCTCGACATCTTCGCGGCTAAGTGTCGACACACGCTTGACACGCCCTGGGACACGCCCGTGTCCCAGGCCGTGTGCCTGCTGCAAGAAACCAAACTGGCCCAAAATGTCCCCCTTTTGCTCCTTTGAGTTTCGGGGCGTTACACATATGACGTCAGCTCGTCAAAGACAACGTCTCTTGACACCACGAACTTCTTCGTCACAGGGTCCATGCATTTCCATCCCTTCTTTCGCTCATCATAGCCAACAAAGACAAGTTTCCTTGCCTTTGCATCCAGCTTTGTCCGTGAAGCATCGGGGACATGCACGTAGCAAGTTGAACCGAACACCCGAAGGTGTCCAACACACGGCGTCTCCTTCAGCAACAGCTCAATAGGAGTCTTCATGTTGATAGGGCTGAGTGGCATCCGGTTGATAACATAAGCAGCACAAGACATTCCCTCCGCCCAAAAGGACCTTGGGATATCTTTCGCATGAAGCCAGCATTTGCAGGTCTCCCTCAGATGACGGATCTTCCGCTCCGCTACCCCATTTTGTTGTGGAGTGTGAGCACAAGTAAGCTCCCGTTGGATCCCGTGCTTCTTGCAGAAGTTAGAAAACTCAGAGGAGACAAATTCACCCCCGTTATCAGTTCTAAGCTTCTTAATCCGCAAGCCAAGCCGGCCTTCTACCAACTCCTTAAACTCCACAAACAAACGAAAGGCTTCCGACTTCTCCTTTAAGAAGTACACCCAAGTATACCTTGAGTAGTCATCAACCAAGACAAGCATGTATCTGCTTCCACCAAGGCTGGCAGTAACCGTTGGTCCCATCAGGTCGCCATGAATACACTCCAGTGGCTTCTTTCTCCTTGTTTGTGATTTATCAAACAGAAGGCAATGTGCCTTACCGTATTGACAGCCCGCACAAACATGCCCATCACCAAATGAGGACAACTTCGGCAACCCCCTCACCAAACTTCTACTCGCCATCGCCTTCAGCTTGTCCATGCCAACATGCCCCAGCCTCTCATGCCAGATAGCAGCACTATCATTAGCTCTCATTCTATCAACATAAGCATTGGTGGAAAGAACAAACAAGTTCTTCACCCTCCTCCCAACATGAGCAACATCAGCCTTAACTGCTGATACGTTGTGAAGGAACCTCACGTCTGTTGGACCAAACAGAACATGATACCCAGCGTCCACCGTATTGGTCACCGAGAAGAGGTTCTTCTTCATGCCCGACACATGATACACACTCCTTAACATGAGTGGCCCATGATCACTACCCAAGGACACGACCCCCTCTTTCTCTACTACATAAATAGTATTATCAGCAGTGATAATAGCTTCATTACCTGAGTAAGCCTGCATGGAGGTGAACTTCGATTTGTCTCCGGTGAGGTGATGACCACACCCGGAGTCCACGATCCACTCTCTGTTGAAGTCCTCAGCAGACAAGGCCCGGACACAAGTGCCCGTCATAAAAGCTCCGCCCCATCCTACTTCTTCACTTCTCGAGCAAGCTTCCTCCTTTCCCGCAGCATGCCCAGGCTGCAGTTTGACCTTGCAGTCCCGCTTGAAGTGCCCTCGCTGATAACACCGGTAGCACTTCAGATTCTTCTTCCAGTCCTTAGGAGCATTGCTCCTCTCCGGCGGATATGAAGTTGAACTCTCCTTCTCACCAGCGGCCTGCACCTTCTTCTTCTTCTTCCCTTCCCATCCTTTCTTCTTGCCTGAGAAGAGAGCTTCGCTGCCTTCCTGATTCAGGTTCACTCCAGCCATCTGCCTTGCTAAGCTCTCCTGCGAGGCAAGCAGATTCTCCAGCTCCAGTAAAGACGGCTGAGTAGCCCACCCTTGAACAGATATGACAAAGGCCACATACTCCTTCCGCAAGCCGCGGATAATGTGCCTTTTCATCTTCGTCTCAGAGATAGGCTCATCAGGATCCAGTGCCGACAGCTCAACACATAAGCTCTTCATCTTTAAGAAGTACTTGGAGATGGAAAGGTCTCCCTGAGTTGCCCTGGCCAACTCATTCTCCAGGAACTGAAGCCGCGCCACATTCTTCCTATTGAAAAACTCATCAATGATTGTCCAAATATCAGCAGCCGACTCACATCCAACGATGTGATCAAACAGTTCCGGAGACATGGCTATCTTCAGAATGAACTCCGCCTTAGCATTTGTTCTTCTCCAGAGCCTAACCTGCTCAGCAGTACTGAAAGCAGCAGTGACCTCCTGCCTGTCGTCACCACCGACGACTTCCCACAGCTCCTCGCTAAGAAGATAACTCTTCATGCACGACTTCCACTTCTTGAAGTTAGTCGGCATTAAGAGTTCAATGCCAAGACCTCTTGCAAAACTCCCTTCCATTATAACACCTGTTGGCAACCTTTCAGTAGCTCCGAGCAACAACACAGGTTGATCACCACTCAATCACTGAGTAACAACACTGGCTGACTTCCGCTCACGCAACTGAACCTCAGAAACCTCCCTCTGATACCATGTTAAATTTTCTCAACGTGGTCAGCAAGATAGCTCAAACGCCAAATTAATATCTTCGGAACTACCCAGTTCTCACGTTAAACCAGCGGAAACCAAGGACCAAAGGTTAATCCCAACAAACAATGGAAGCACAAGCAGGTCTTTTATTCATTCACTTCTTTACAACACGAGGCACACATAGCGAGACATGATTTCGCTAGTGTAACAGCTGTAAACAGAAAGCACCAAAAACAAGCTGGGCGGACAGCACCGGAGTCCGCCGAGACCGCGAGGTCGCCGAGGTCATCGAGTCCGCTGAGATCGCCCACGCTACGCTGCAATCCGCCGAATAGCCATGGAGTCCGCCGAAGCCGCGAGGCCGCGCGGACACACCGTTATTCACGTCCTGCTGAACCTGAACTGAGGAACACCCCTACCCGCCTGAAGCCGGCGGACAAGTTATTGAAGCTGGCAAAGATGAAACAGAACTGACAAACCACAGAGCGACCTCCTGCTGAGTCCGGAGAGACCGCACACTTCCAAGTACTTGAACGAAGTCACAGCCAAACTCCTGGCTCCTTGAAGCTAACCGCGCGACCTGCAAACAGCAAACATCAGCACTGAAACAATCCACGCGGACTGACAAACAGAGACCGCTGCACTTCTCTCAACCCAACTTACTGTTCACTCAAGTTACTAAGGTTACTGTAGATGTGCCAGGGGGGGTCCTATTTATAGGCAAGGTGAGGAGTGTGGTCACCGCCCAAGAGATAGCGACACCGCCCCAGCCCGCGCGATAGAAAAACTCCGTCCGCCGAGTCCGCAAGGACTTAGCCGGATACCAAGGAAAACCGCCAGGAGCAAGGCAACCATTGATGAACCCTCTCCAGTCCGCCCAAGCTATGGGGACAAGGCATCAGCCCGCAAAGCTCCAACCACTACAGGACAGCAACCCCCTTCAATGGCTGTCCGCACCAACCTGAGGCAGTCCGCAAGACTCACACCTCAATCCGCCACAAGTCCACGACCAAAGGCAGACAGCAACAGTCCGCCCGGTCACAGCGGACTTGGCGTATACCGCGGACACTATGGTCTTGGCACAAAGTGTGACCAAGTCAACCATCAAAGGCCCATGCGAGCATGGCGGACACAAACTCCCGTCCGCTAAACACCCAAGCACAGACCGACATCAGTCCGCGAGCTCCTCTCACTTCTGTCCAACGCAGCAGCCTCCTTCCGGACTCCAAAACCAGTCCGCCAAAATGATCTCCACAGCAAAGCACCTGCTGTGCCACCAGAGCTCGACAAGGCCTCAACCAAGCTCTAAGCTCAGTCCGCAACAGCCCAAACCGCGGACACGCCAATCCGCAAGCTTCCCGCAAACATGAGCCAACCCGCCTGTCAGCACAAGCTTGCACCTGCGGCCATTGAGCAAAGCACCAGTCCGCAAGCCTCCATCGGCTCAGGCCGCTCCTTGGCAAAGCCAATCAGCAAACACCCTATCCGCAGAAACCAGGCCGCGTAGTCCGCGGACTCCTTGCAACAAGCCGCTCAGAAGACAGTCGGCTTTCCACTAGACCTACCACCAGGCCGCATATCACAGTCCGCCCAGTCCGCCTAGTCCGCCAAAGCTGTCCGCCCTAGGCCGCCCGGCCTCTCCCGTCACCCACTTCCACTTCACAAATTTCAACACAGCTGACGACCACGATCCAACCTACCTGGATCAACTTCCAACCGCAACCACCGACCATCCGACCACCTCCCTGGCCGGCCACCGCCACCACCACCTTCGTTGAGGTGGTGGTTATCGCCATGCGGCGGCACAACGCCGGAGGAGCCTTTTCCGGTGAACCCGATGGGTTGTTTTTTTGCGGAAAAATCTGGAGAAAAGTTCTCCCGATCGGGCTCAATTGACCCTGAAACTTGTCCCTAAGTGTTGCTATGATCTACCCATGGAAGAAGGAGAGGAGGAGGACCTGAATCGCTACCTGAGAGCGGGTGTTGTGCCTCCTCGCCATTTTGAAAGTGAGGGATATATAGAATTTACTCTAGAGGGGGGGTGAATAGAGTATTAAAAATATTGTTTAGATTTATTGTGGAATTAAAATAATGATACTAATATGAAGGAGGGAAAAGCACAAGAAACTATCACAGTATATTACAAAAAGAAAACACAAAGCAACCAGATGACACAAGAAATTTTATAGTTGTTCCCCTAAACATGGGTACATCCACTCTTCTACCACCCTGGTAGGAATCCACTTAGGTTTTTGATCAGGTGCCCTATCACCACAAGATCTGCTTCAGGTAGATCTAGAAACCCTTCAGGCTTTTGATCAGGTGCCTAAAAACTAATAGGTTTTTGATCAGGTGCCCTATCACCAAGAAGTTTACTTTTGAAGGGAGTAAAAACCCTGTACAAGAGAGGTTAAAGAAAAGAGATGACAGTCTTCTCTTTCTCAAACATAATGAGAAGACTATGTGGATTCTTGATGATGTCAAAGCTCCCACTGAGATATTGGGCAGATTCAGGAAGATGGAAGCTTTATCCAGGATGTAGGTCTTCAGATTGAAGTTGATTTGAGCTCTTTGTAGATTTTTGAAGCCTGAAGAAAGAAGAAGACTAGAGAGAGTTTTTGGTGTTGAACAAGATCTTCTTCTTCCTTGTTTTTGCAAAAGCAAAAAATCTTGAGAGTAAAAAGATTGTTTTCAGCCTGACTGTCTGTGATTCTTGTTGTCTCTTTCTTTTTGAGTTATCTGTCTTTTTCAGAATGACCAACGACCGGAATTTGAATTTCCAAGACAGTTCTTAATTTTTTGCAAGAATTTAGGAGCCCAAACGGCTATAATGGCTGGCAATCATAAATGCACTTCCATAACTATCTCCAAAATATTCTGTGAATACCATAATTAATGCTTCATGAAATACGGCTATCAGCCTTGAGAATGTCAGCATTAATTATCAGAATATATTTGTCTTAAAATAATTTATCATAACCAAAATACTTCTGACCGATCTGAGAGAACTGATAACTAGAGGCAACAACAACAAATCTTAGAGCTTAGTTTAGAGATCATCGAACTGGGTTAAGAGATCGTCGACCTGAGAACAACTATCGTAGATCTGAGATAACTTCTGAGAAGCCCAAGATCGTCGACCTGAGCTCGTAGATCGTCGAGCTCAGTTCAGAGTAGAGAACTCTGAGATCGTCGATGGGGGATCGACGATCGTCGAGCTGAGTTCGACTGGAGTCAAACTGAAGTAGAAAATCCACAACATCTTTCTGAATGTAAGTCTGAGTCCACTGCAATGCTGGTCTGGGCAAACCTGACCTAAAAGGATCTAACTAAGACTAGACAAGGACCTATGCTATACAAGGGGGTCAAAATATCCTAAGAGTGAACCTAGCACAAATCCAAACAAGGGTTTGAACAATCTCCCCCTATTTGTGTGAGGTCACTCAAAAACAAAACTGACAAGAAATAAGAATACAAAGATCATAAATATCTGTAGGGATGAAATAACATCAGCAGATATGTTATAGCAATTCATTGTACATAATCAGTTAAGTATTAAAAAGAAATACAAACTAGAGATTATCAGATGAGGGACCAGATGAAGGTTTAGAAAAGATTATCTTTCTGAGTGGATCTGGTATATTATTCTTTGAGGTCATCAGGTCTTGTCCACCAAGAGTTGTCAGAGCACTAGTCCTGGGCACAATTGCTTCTGGATGCAAAGCCATATATTCAGCTGGATTGAAGACTTTCTTGCTAACTTGGAGTTTGTCCAGCTCTTTTTCTCTGTAGGATGACATGATGGAAAACCTAGATGGATCTTCTCCTTCTGCTACAACTTTTCTTATCTGAGAGAGACCAATCAGTTCTTGAAGCATGACAATCCTAAAGTTAGGATCAACTTCTTGTTTAATAGGTGGCTAATCATCTTGAGGAGGCAACATTGAAACTACTTTGAACTGAGTGGATTGAGCCTGAAGGCATGTTGTGCTATGTTGTTCATCACTTTGAGAATAGAGAGATCTTGGAGGAGCAACCACACTATACTTTCCTTTGGGCTTATGAGATTCATCATGGCTTCTTGACTGATAAGCAACTGTCTTCTGAACCTTGGGAAGAACTTGTTGTTGAGGAGGAGAGAAGGACGGTTTCTGATAAATAACTTCCTTTATTTGCTCTGTAGAACTTTGATTTCTATGTTGCTGACTGCTTCCTTGGGAATGAGATCTGGAAGATCTATTGTCACAACCCGGTGTTTGCCTAAACCGAGATGACACCGTGAAATGGTTTATAGGATGTTAAAGCATCCAGTGACAAGGCGGGAAAACCATGCTCGAACAACGGTCAAAGCCAACGTAACGCCCATCAAGCATATGCAATCATTCAACACAAAAATACGGGGTGTTACATCTACCCTGCCTTTGATATGTTCTAGAGAATGAGGAATGCTGGGAAGATGCATTAGAAGCTTGAGGAATAGCTCCTGAAGCACCAGGAGGAGGAGGAGGAGGACCTATTCTGAACTTCTGAGGAGGAGATGAGTATCTCCTGCTCTTCTTCCTGGCTTTCTGTTCATTTTTTGATAACCACATCCAGCTTTCCATGCCAGGATATGGAGTAATCCCTTTCAAGATGTAGTAGGGAGTATCATTAGTATTGCTTGGCTTGGGAGCAGCCTTGGGAGCAGCTTTTCTTTTCTTTGACACTTTCTTTTTCTTGGAATTTTCATCCTCTGAATCATAATCCTCATCATCATCAGATGAATCAGGAGGGTTGTCATATTGGTCATTTATTTCCTTTAGCTGTTTATCATAAGTCTTTTTAGCAGCCTTTTCTTTAGCTTCTTCCTGAATGTCAAGAGCAATAAGATAATCTAGAGAGGGAAGAGGACTATTGTCTATGGAATAGGAAGGTCCAAGGGGACTTGGGACTTGATCAATATCCATAGAATATGCTTCAGCAAGAGGAGCACAAGGCTCACAGAGATTTATTAAACAAGTCTCTAGGGCTAAGGCCAGATTTCCTGAAGCCACTAGATCAAGCAATGCATCAGCAATTAAGAGAGCATCAAGCTCATCCTTATCTTCTGTAACAGGCAAAGGCTCAACAGCCATAGGGGTAGAATATTTGTACAAATTATAACTTTCTGATTAACTGTACAAATTTGAGCTGACTGAATCTGCAAGAGTTGTTTCACAACTAAAGTACTCATGGGTCTGGTATAACAGACCATTGACTTAGAAGAATGTATCTCAACTGAAGTCAAAACTGATCTAAACACAAAGAAAGAATGCAAGAGACATTGTAAATCAATGCAGGGATGAATAAAACAGTAACCACTAGAAATATCAGGGATTGACACATCAGTGTCCTCATCTGTCATAAGAAAATCTGTTGAAGGAATTATAGCTGCACAAAATTCCTGAAAGACTTCTTCTTCCTGTACTGCTAGAGGAGACTGAACTGGAAGTTCTGCTGAGGCTGAACCTGCTGTATATTCATTGGACATCTCCCCCTGCCTGGTTTCAGTGAAAACTGGAATCAGGCCCCGAGATGAAGAAGGGACAGAGGAAGCAGAAAGGGAAGCACTTAAAGAGGCAGAAAGAGAGGAGATAGATTGAGCAAGAGGTGAAATAGCCTCTGCTATCAAAGATGTTAGAGTTGGAGTGAGGAGGTCTAGAAGATGAGAGAGAAAAGAGGGATCAACATGAAGAAACTCAGTTGGAGTATGAGTTGAGATAGAATGATGAGAGGGAGGAGGAATGAAATCAGTCATGATAACATCCTTAACAGCAGAGTCTCTCAAAGTATTTTGTGGAGATTGTGGTGTGGAGGCTTCAATGTTGAGGGGTGAATTATTTTGACGAGAGGGAGATGAGTGAGGTGAGAGTAGGTCAAAATTAGGAAAGGATATGGTGTGGAGGTGTTGAGGTTCAACAGTGTGAAGAGTAGATGGTGACTGAGTACGTGAAGAAAGAGGGATAACTGAGGATGAAGGAGGAGTTTGAACACTGGGAGCGATGGGGAAAGCTGGAGGTGGACAAGGAGGAACTTCTTCATTAGGGTGAGGAGTGGTTGTCATAGCCCTTGTGTCCTCAGATATATTAGAGGAAGTTCCAGCCTTGGAGGGCTTTGGAATTGTCCTCTCCCACTTCCTAAACAGAGAGGAGTCCAACCTCTTGCTTGCATTGATAGCTATGGTTGTGGAAACCAGTAGCTCTGGAGCTTTCTTCTGAAGGAAGATTCCCAGAATCCTTCCTAGGCAGACTTCCTTCTTACTGTTCTTTCTCTTAATCAAATCAAAGAACAAACTGGCCCAATCTATGTAATTCTTATTAACTAGAGCGGACATAATGGCAAACTGTTGCCTATTGATGTTGTCATGGGCTAAATGATTACCAAGTAGTACCTTGCCCACAATATCAGCAAGGAACTTAAAACCAACCGATAAATTTTTCTTTTAGAGCTTAGATGGGATGCCCTCAGTATGACCCATCTCCATTAACATCCTGCTATACTCAGAACTATCTTGTTCCATCTCGTCTGTTCCATTTTTCAAATCAAAAATTTCTGTAAGAGTTGTAGGTTTTAGAATCACCTATTGTCCTGAAATGAAACCGATCATTGAAGCGTCATTTGTTGAAGAAGAGTAAACCCATTCTTTGATCTCAGCAACAGATAGTTTGATCCTTGTGGACATGAACTTCTTCAGACCCTGATCATCACATAACTGTAACATTTCTTGAAAAAAAGGATCGCAGTGACTGAACGATTCAAAGTCGACGTCGAAACCAGTGTCAATCTTCATCACTGAAAGAGCCGCTGCAGAAATCACCATGGAATATCTGTAGACTCAAGAGAGAGGAGATCAAGGGCAAAGGGAAAATAGAATATGAAAGCGCGGGACAAAGATCGAAGAGAAATCTACATATAGGTTTTTGGAATATGAAAAGACGATCTCTGTCCGACGATAAAATCAAAAACGTCGATCTTAGGTCAAAGATTAATTTATAAACAAATAATATCTTTGGTCTCTGATCTCAGTCAGAAATTAATAGTCGAGCATAGCTCGAGGATTAATTTACTGAAGTAAAGTCGTCGATCTCTGGTCGACGATTTTTGTCTTCAAACAGAGCTGTCGTCAAACTCAGGTCGACGAGTTGGCTCAAGAGCTGTTCGACGATCATCGATCTCCATTCGATGATTTAGGAACAGATCCAAAAAAAACTGAAGACAAAAATTAAATTAATCCTTCTCATTGATCATTCTCAGCTGATTCAGGAAAAACAGGTGCTTCTTTTCATCAAGGGGTTTGGTGAAAATATCTGCTCTTTGAAAATCAGTGGAGATAAAGTCTAGATTAATTTTCTTTTTGTCTACATAATCTCTAATGAAACGATGTCTTATATTTATATGCTTTGTTTTAGAATGATGCACCGTATTATGTGTTATAGATATAGCACTAGTACTATCACAAAAAATGGCTGAATTATTTAGATTGGAACCATAATCTTAGAGTTGGTTTGTATCCACAAAATGTGTGAACAACAGCTTCCAACAGCCATATATTCAACTTCAGCAGTAGATGTTGATACAGATGTTTGCTTCTTACAAAACCAGGACACAAGTCTATCACCCAAGAACCGGCAAGTTCCTGAAGTGCTCTTTCTATCCACTCTACATCCAGCATAGTCAGCATCTGAAAATCTAGTCAACTCAAATGCTGACTCTGTTGGATACCAGAGTCCTAGATTGGGATAACCCTTTATATATCTCAAAATCATTTTTATGAAAATAAGATGGGATTCTTTAGGGTTCACTTGGAACCTAGCACATAGATATGTAGTAAACATGATATCTGGTCTACTTGCTATTAGATATAGTAGGGATCCAACAATGGCCCTATACCTGGTCTGATCAACAGGTTTTCCATGTTCATCAGTGTCTAAAATAGCATTGGCAGGCATGGGAGTCTTCATTGAAGATGCATCAGCCATCCAAAACCTCTTAATAAGCTCATTAGCATATTTAGATTGGGAAATGAATATACCATCAGGAGATTGTTTCACTTGGAGACCAAGGAAATAAGGTAACTCTCCCATGCTGCTCATCTCAAATTTGGAATGCATTAGATTTGAAAATCTCTTGCACAACTTGGGATCAGTAGAACCAAATATAATATCATATACATATATTTGTACTAATAAAATTTTATCATGATGCAATTTTGTAAAAAGGGTTTTATCTACCATGCCTCTAGAAAAACCATGCCCTAAAATAAAGCTGGCTAAGGTCTCATACCAAGCTCTTGGAGCTTGCTTTAAACAATAGAGAGCCTTATGCAGTTTGAAAATAAATGAGGGATGAGTTGGAGAAAGAAAACCTGGAGGTTGTTCAACATAGACTTCTTCTTTGAGTTCTCCATTTAAGAATGCACTTTTGACATCCATCTGATAAACTGTGAATTTTTTCAATGCAGCATACGCCAGAAAAATCCTTATAGCTTCTAGCCTGGCAACTGGAGCAAAGGTCTGATCATAGTCAATTCCTTCCTCTTGCTTATATCCTTGAGCAACAAGCCTAGCCTTGTTCCTCACAATCACACCTTGGGCATCAAGCTTATTCCTGAAAACCCACTTAATTCCAATTACTGGGTAGCCTTTAGGCCTTGGAACTAAGTCCCAAACTCTTCATCTTTCAAATTGATTTAGCTCCTCTTGCATTGCAATGATCCAATAGGGATCTTGCTCAACATCAGTTATGGATTGAGGCTCAATTTGAGAGAGAAAACAGGCATGCATCACATCATGGTGGAGTTAATGCCTTGTCTGTACACCCGTTGACATGTCTCCAATTACTTGGGATCTGGGGTGATCCCTAAGTGTGACAAAATCAGATGGTGGAGTTGGTTCAGCAACAGTAATTGGAGTGAATTCCTCCTGTGGAATTACTTCTGTTGTTGGAAGAAGTTCAGTTTCTTCCATAGTGTCTTCTTCACTGTCTTCATTTTCTTATGGTGAAGGATGAGACATCACCTTCTGGGTGAGATTTAAGTCCTCCAGCTTTTTACATAGACTTGGTACCTGTAAATGATCACTGGTAGAAGCTCCCTTCTCCTTTTAAAACATATTAGCTTCATCAAATGTAACATGCATAGACTCTTCAATTTTCAAGGATGATTTATTGAGAACCTTATATGCCTTGCTAACTTGGGAATATCCTAGAAAGATTCCCATTGTATTTTTGGCTTCAAACTTTCTAAGATAATCTTTGTTGTTATTATGTATATAACTCATACAACCAAAAATTCTGAAGTAGTCTATTTTAGGTTTCTTCCGTTTGAGTAATTCATAGGGAGTCTTGCCTTTAAGTTTGTGTATCAAACTTCTATTCAGGACATAATTTGCCATGCTTACAGCTTCTTCCCAGTAGGATAGAGGAATGTGTGCATCAACAAGCAATGTGCCTGCAGTTTCAATGAGTGTTCTGTTTTTCCTTTCAACTACCCCATTTTGTTGACGAGTTCTAGGAGCAGAGAAGCAGTGTATGATACCTTCCTTCGCGCAGAATTCTTGCACAGGAAGAGATTCAAACTCAGTGCCATGATCACTTCTGATCAATAGAACTGGAGTAGAGTACTCAATCTTTATGCATTTCAGAAAGTCTGTAAGAACTTTGAAATTATCAGACTTGTTTCTCAAGAAGAAAACCCAAGAGAACCTAGAGAAGTCATCTACAATAACTAAAGTATAGGACTTCCCTCTCAGGCTTGTACAGCAATTAGTACAAAAAGGTCCAAATGTAACAGATAGAAAATCCTAGGGGAATCACTCTTATTAACTGATTTAAAACTATTTTTAGTTTGCTTGCCTTCTTGATAAGCCTTGCAAAGGCTTTCCTTCTTGTAGGGGGAAGAGGGCAATCCTCTAACAAGGTTGTCCCTAGATAACCTAGCAATGTTTCTAAGATTTACATGTCCTAGCCTTTTATGCTACAAGGTATTATTATTGCTAACCTGATTAAACAAACAGATTTATGAAGAGGTAGAATTAAAGTCAACTAAGTAGATATTACCGAACCTAATACCTGACAGCACAGTATTGTTGTTTAAAGAAATATTGCATTTAGATTCAGTAAAACATACCTCATAACCTGCATCACATAGCTGACCTATGGATATCAAGTTATGTTTCAGCCCACTAACATATGCCACTTTCCTGAATGTAACAACTCCAAGTGTAAATTCTCCATCGCCTTCTGTTTGACCAAAGCTTGAGTCTCCAAATATAACCTTTGGACCTAGCTTTGCCTTATAGTTACTTAGTTTGGCCTTGTTTCCTGTCATGTTCTTGGAAGACCCACTATCCAAATACCACTTATCCTGTATGGTAGGATAGGTCTTTATCTGCAAGGAAAAATAACTTATACATTTTGAACCCAGGTAACCTTGGGTCTTGTCTTCTTTTCATACTTAAAACTTGAAATATAAGAGTATTCAGGTTGACTTTTATAACCTAAGGGATGAAATCTCCTAGGTGGGATTATCTAGTTAGTTATGGGATTGAAATGTTTAGAGTTAGAATTCTTATTGAAATTTCTGTTGAAATTATAGTTTTGATGAGACTGTTTTGAGTTTGATGATTTTAGTTGAGATCGCCGATCTGCGTTCGACGACCAGCATTGATATCGTCGATCTTGGTTCTCAGAATAATAGTGGCTATTATCTGGGTTCCACAATCGTCGATCTCTGTTCGACGATACATAATGATATCGTCGATCCCCGTTGGCAGAGTGTTTAGG
The DNA here is from genome assembly GCA_039583875.1 of Platanthera guangdongensis. Lineage (NCBI taxonomy): Eukaryota > Viridiplantae > Streptophyta > Magnoliopsida > Asparagales > Orchidaceae > Platanthera > Platanthera guangdongensis. Next base: position 74,178,641 of record CM077152.1, read on the forward strand.
CTTAAGCTCTGAGTTCTGAGATCGTCGATCGTCGTTCGACGCATAATGCTGAGATCGTTGATCTTGATTCGACGATCTTTGTTCAGACATAGCTTTTTTTTTTCTTTACTTATCTCAACTTGTTTTAAAACTTTGTTAACTGTTTTAATTTGTTCTGTATTCTTCTTACCTTTATCTGAAATGAACTTTATAGGTTGTGAAAGGTGATTTTTTTGAATAATTGGTGGTTCACTGGATGATGCACCTATTCCTAACTTACTTCTATTAAGTCTAGCATTAAGTGTGCCGGTAATTTCTACTAGCTGATTGCTTCTTCCATTCAGTGATTCCTCTAGCTGTTTTGCTTTACTTAATTCAACTTTCAGAAAGGTGATTTGTTCACTATACATGACTATTTCATTTTTCAATTTAATGTTTTCTGATACTAAGCTATCATAATCAAATTGTTTATCTCTGAGAAGTTTGATTTCCTTCTCAGATCTAATCAGATCACTATACATAGATTTAAAGTCATTTTTAAAATCTTCAGAGGTAAAGTCAAAATCTTCCAATACCGATCACAATCTGAACATTCTTCAGATTCTCCTTCTTCTGAGACATCCCCTGGAGCATTGATGACCATTAAGCAAATTTCTTTGGCCTTTGCTTCTTCTTCATCTTCACTAGAACTGGAGGAGGATGATTCTTCAGTGTTACTCCATGTTTCTGCAACAAACCCTCTCTCCTTCTTCTTGTGCTTGTAGGAAGATGGTTTGCTGGAGTGCTTCTTGGAGTCTTTCTCCTTTCCTTATACTTGTTTTCTGGACATTCTGGAAGAATATGTCCAGGTTTCCTGCAACCAAAACAGATAATCTCTTTAGAAGGGGTTTTATCATACCTTGGTTTATCATCACTCCTTGATGATTTCCTTCTGAATTCTTTTCTCCCCATCTTGAAGAATCTCTTTGCAAAGAGACTCATCAACTCTTCATTTGATGGAGAATTTTCTGATTCTTCTGAAGAATTGAAGGCTATATTCTGCTCCTTCCTAGTTGGTGTGGCAATCTTTTGTTGCCTAGCTTCTCTTGTCTTCAGCAGCTGTTCATAGGATTTCAGCTTTCCTAAGACTGATTTTGTAGTCATCCATTGTGTGTTTCTGGTCTCTGTAATAGGCCAGATTCTAGAATCTCATGAGCTTGGGAAGCACATGAGAATCTTGTCATTTATTTCTGTGATTGAGATGTCTTTGTCAAGAGTTTTCACCTCATTAACAATGATACTGAGTCTATTGTACATCTTAGAAACTTGCACAGTTTCTTCCTTTTTAAAATTCTCATACTGGGAGATGAGATAAGTTTTCCTGTCCTTTCTTTCATCTGCTGATCCTGCAACCATCTGGTTTAAGGAATCCCAGATGGCCTTAGCTGATTCACATTCAACTACTTTCTGAAATATATCATCAGACATTATTTGTGCCAGTATGTTCATGGCCTTTGCATCAGTAATCTTTTCTTTCTTGTATGCATCATTGTAGTCTGGAGGAGGTACTGCAGTCATGTTTGTGGAAGTACTTGCAGGGGCAGCTGGTGATGGAGGTACTCCTGTTAAGATAGAAGCAAAATTGTCTTCATCAATAGAATTCATATAAAGCCTGATTCTTGCTTTCCAGATTCCAAACTTTTGCAAGTTGCAAACTGGAGGTCTGGTGCTTGCAAAATCCTTGTACTGTCCCGTGGTATAACAAGAAAAAAAGCAGTAGAGTAAACAGATATCTATCAGAGATCTGAGGTTCAGGTGTTAGCCTGTACAACCTTAAACACATCCTCTGATACCAGTTGAAAGTGAGGGATAGATAGAATTTACTCTAGAGGGGGGGGGGGGGGTGAATAGAGTATTAAAAAATATTGTTTAGATTTATTGCGGAATTAAAATAATGATACTTATATGAAGGAGGGAAAAGCACAAGAAACTATTACAGCACAATACAAAAAGAAAACACAAAGCAACCAGACGACATAAGAAATTTTATAGTGGTTCCCCTAAACTTGGGTACATCCACTCTTCTACCACCCTGGTAGGAATCCACTTAGGTTTTTGATCAGGTGCCCTATCACCACAAGATCTGCATCAGGTAGATCTAGAAACCCTTCAGGCTTTTGATCAGGTGCCTAAAAACCAATAGGTTTTTGATCAGGTGCCCTATCACCAAGAAGTTTACTTTTGAAGGGAGTGAAAACTCTGTACAAGAGAGGTTAAAGAAAAGAGATGACAGTCTTCTCTTTCTCAAACACAATGAGAAGACTATGTGGAATCTTGATTATGCCAAAGCTCCCCCTGAGATATTGAGCAGATTCAGGAAGATGGAAGCTTTGTCCAGGGTGTAGGTCTTCAGATTGAATTTGATTTGAGCTTTCTGTAGATTTTTGAAGCCTGAAGAAAGAATAAGACTAGAGAGAGTTTTTGGTGTTGAACAAGTTCTTCTTCTTCCTTGTTTTTGCAAGAGCAAAAAAACTTGAGAGAAAAAAGATTGTTTTCAGCCTGACTGTCTGTGATTCTTGTTGTCTCTTTCTTTTTGAGTTATCTGTCTTTTTCAGAATGACCAACGGCCTGAATTTGAATTTCCAAGATAGTGCTTAATTTTTTGCAAGAATTTAGGAGCCCAAACGGCTAGAATGGCTGGCAATCATAAATGCACTTCCATAACTGTCTCAAAAATATTTTTTGAATACCATAATTAATGCTTCATGAAATACGACTATCAGCATTGAGAATGTCAGCATTAATTATCAGAATATATTTTCCTTCAAATAATTTATCATAACCAAAATACTTCTGACCGATCTGAGAGAACTGATAACTGGCGGCAGCAACAAAAAATCGTAGAGCTTAGTTCTGACATCATCGAACTAGGTTAAGAGATCGTCGACCTGAGAACAACTACCGTAGATCTGATATAACTTTTGAGAAGCCCAAGATCGTCAACCTGAGCTCATAGATCGTCGAGCTCAGTTAAGAGTAGAGAACTCTGAGATCGTCAATGGGAGATCGACGATCGTCGAGCTGAGTTCGACTATAGCCAAACTGAAGTAGAAAATCCACAACATCTTTTTGAATCTAAGTCTGAGTCCATTTCAATGCTGGTCTGGACAAACCTGACCTAAAAGGATCTAACTAAGACTAGACAAGGACCCAGGCTATACAAGGGGGTCAAAACATCCTAAGAGTGAACCTAGCACAAATCCAAACAAGGGTTCCAACATATTTCCAACCACCAAGATGCGGCTCCTCTGCAACCTCCACACCAAATCCTCTGTAATCGAAATGTGATCGGGGGAAACACTTCCACTTGCCCTGGTGAAGGTCTCTAATGAAGGAATTGGGGAGAGGATGTTTATAACTCCCCAATTCTTCAAGACACCATTAAAGCCATTAATGGTGATTTTCGGTTTCACCCAATTTGAGGGGCTGAGCCTCCCTACTAGCCAGCCACCTCCTGAAAACTCCTCCCCTGCCTCCATGGAGTTAAAGCCCGATCAAAAGGAGGGGTTATGGAGCCTCCATGGCCATGATGGCCATTTAGCTCCTCTTTCTCTCTACTCCAAATTTGGGTAACTCCCTCTTTCTCTCTCCTAGTCACCAAATTTTGAGTTTGGTGGGCCCAAAATTTGTCACACCACCTCCTAGACCAATGGGATACACTTGCCTAGGCTAGCCCACTTGGATTGGGCTTGAGTTAGCCATTTAGGCTAGTTTGACCACTTTGACCCAAGAGTTGACTTTGGTCAAATTAGCCATTAGGGCTGACCCCAATGGGTCCTTGGTGACCCATGGGCCTCCCCTAAATTCTAGAAGTACATGGGTAGGGTTAACTTGCACTCGGAAGGTCACTTGCCCCTTAGTTAGGGCACTTTGACCTTTTTACGGCTAAGGTTGACTTGGGTAAACTTCTGCTCTAGAGTTGAACCTAATGGGTCAGTTGACCCTATGTACGTCAGTTTGACCCATTTAGGGTTAGAGTTGACTTTGGTCAACTTAACCACTTTGACTGCCCTCCATGGGCCTTAGTGACCCATTTACCTCAATTTTACGAGGGCACACTGCCCTTAGTTAGGGCACCTTGCCCAATTTAGGCCTAGAGTGGTCCTAGGACAACTTGGCGTTCTTGGGCTTCCTAGAGTTTTGTCCTGACCTAGTCATGTCAAAACCACTCCTAGGGGTCTAGCTATTTGAGGGATGTGACACCACGTCGCTCAACAATGACAGCTATCAAGGTCGCCAGCGAGGGCGATGTAACGCCCCGAAAATCGTACCGAGCTGGTCGCATCCTGAGAATAGTTTTTGGGTCCTGTATAGGGATACACGGCCAAGGACACGGGCATGTCCAAGGCCATGTCGTTCTCTGTGTTGGCCGGCTGTGTCCAGAAAAGGACATGGCAGTGAACACGACTTTGAGCTGTGGTGACACGGGCGTGTAAGGGGTGACATAGGAGTGTGCGTACCCGTATACCTACCCGTGTTCACCAAGGGTCATGACGGTTGGCGTTGCGGTTACTAGTAAGCCCAAGAAGGACCAGATGTGTCCCTGCTTTGTTAAGGCTGGGAATGGAGTTTTAATTCCTCATTCTCTCTTAAAAATTCTCTTCCTAATGAGTTAGTGAGAAGAGAGAGCAAGGAGGAAGAAAGAGGAGGATTCGGCGGCCGGCGGAGCATCAGAGCACTGATTTGAGATCCGAGACCAGATCCGTGGAGGTAATTCCATTTAGAAGCCTTCTATCCGTATAGATTTTCATGGCGCAAATGCGTACTATAAGGGTAACGATTCTCTACTGCCTCCATGGATTTAATCAGCTGTTCATAGGACTTAAGTTTGCCTAATAGAGATTCAATGGATATCTCATTTAGGCTTCTGGCTTCTTTGATAGGCCAGATCCTTGAATCACATGAGCTTGTGAAGAACATTAGGATCTTGTCATTCACCTCAGTGAGGGTGATGTCCTTGTCCAAGGTTTTTAGCACATTGATGATTGAGCTTAACCTATTGTACATTTCAGCTACTGACTCAGCTTCCTCTTTTTTGAAATTCTCATACAAGGATATGAGGTTGGATCTCCTATCCTTTCTTTCATCTACTGATCCAACCACCATTTGTTTTAGGGAATCCCAGATGGCTTTGGTTGAAGTGCATTAAGCAACCTTTTGGAAGATATCATCTGACATAGTCTATGCCAGTATGTTCATTGCCTTGACATCAGTAACCTTGGCCTTCTTCTGAGCCTCAGTCCACTCAGGTGGTGGAACTGCATTTGTGCTTGAGGCTACTATAGATGTAGAAGCAGTGGCTTGAGGAGGACCTGTCAAGATGGAATTGTAGATATCTTCATCAATAGAGTTCATATACAATTTGATTCTTTTTTTCCAGATGGCAAACCTATTTAGGTTACAAATTGGAGGTCTGGTGCTTGCATAGTCTTTGTTCTGTGCCATTGCTGTGTATATAATCTAAATAAAAATAAAGATAAAAGATGAAATCTAATCTAACATAGGATCTTTAGTTCAAGGGTTAGCTTGTGTACACCAAGGAATCCAGGCTCTGATACCAATTGAAAGTGAGCTGTTAGATCAGGAATACTCTAGAGGGGGGCTGAATAGAGTATTCAGGGTTTATAAAATTTTCTTCTAATTAAATCTAGTGCAGGAACAAAATCAAATCAACAATCCTAACAAACAACCACAATACAAAAACAAAAGAAAAGAGCAATCCAGACAACAGAAGAATTTATAGTGGTTCCCCTAAACTTGGGTACATCCACTCTTCTACCCCCCTGGTAGGAATCCACTCAGATTTTTGATCAGGTGCCTGACACCAATGAGATTTTGATCAGGTGCTCAAAAACCAATCCTCAAGTCTTTTGATCAGGTGACTTACAACCAAGGATAACTTTTGAAGGGAGTTATAACCATTTATACAGTGGGGGGGGGGGGGTGAGAGATGATATGGTCTTCTCTTTCTCAATATACAACTGAGAAGACTTGTGGATATTAATTTTAGCAAAAGACTCCCCCTGAGGTATAGAATTGTTCAGAGAGATGGAGCCTTGCTGCAGGGTGATAGGCCTTCAGTAGTACAGCCTTATTCAGCAGCTGTTCAGGAACTTCTTTGACAGATAGTGATGTAGTTGTCCTTTGAAGTGTCCTGGAGTGTTGAAGACAGAAGACTCTTGATTTTGATTTGGTGTTCTTCTTCTTCAGATAGCTGATGATCTTCAGGTCAAGGGCTTCTTGAGTTGCTATCTCAGAATTCAAAACGAGAGAGCAGAGTTTTTCTTGTTGCAGACTGATTGTGTGTCACTTGTCGTATCTGTCTATCATGTGTATCTTATTTTATCTCTATCTGTATTCTACAGGAAGAAGAGAGAAGATCTCTTTTATATTTCCTGTCAAGAATGGTCTTTTGAAATTTTGAAATCCTCTGCAATCAATGCTGACGGCCTTGAGAATAAACGGCTTTGAATTATTTCCCCAACTGTCCCATGGAAAAACGGCAAGCAATAATCCTGGAGAAGACCATAATCAATGCTATGTCTAACGGTTATATTCCAGAGAATATTTGAGCATTAATTACTCAGGAATTATTGCTGTAAGGAGGGGACAGAAGGATGGAAAATGACTAAGTCTGGATTCGTCGGACTGATAACTGAAATCGTCGAGCTGAGTCCACAGTTCGTCGAGCTGAGTTGATGTGTTCGTCGACCAGATGACTTCTCTTCATCAAGCTGAGTTCCGAGATCATCGAGCTGAGAGAAGTACTATATTCTCTAGAAACTCTGCCTTTTCTGTGTATAGAGTTCGTCGAGCTGATATCTGGTTTCGTCGACTGAAGCTCAGCAAAATATTTTTGGACTTAGAATAATGTCAGATGCTTCTGGATGAAGGTGTTGAAATGAAGTATCGATAATTTATCGACCTAAGAATTGGTTTCGTCGAGCTGAGGACCACTTAACTGCTGCTGGATAACTCTAGCTATTGTGGTCATAGTTCGTTGAGCTGAGAATCAAGTTCGTCGACCAAAGTCTGACTCTGGACTAATAAATAAAGAGATGTTTTCTAATCTTGAAGTGTTGAAGTTTAGTGTCCAAAGTTCGTCGACCTGAGTACCAAGTTCGTCGACCTGAGTCTAGAGAACATCTGAACTTGAAATGCTGAAGGTAGTCAAGAAATCGTCGTCCTGAGAATGAAGTTCGTCGAGCTCAGCTCAGAGAATTTACTCTGAGATCGTCAAACTGAGCATGACTATCGTTGACTTGAGTTCAACGAACATCGAACTCATGTTACTTTGTCTTGAGAAAAACTCTAAGTCTTGAGTCTCTGACAGTCTTGTTGATAGCTGGTCCATATGATGTTGATTCTAAGGACTTGGCCTAGACTCTAGGACACAACTATGACCCTGGCTATACATGGTGGGTTATATGATCCTAACTTAGTGAACCTAGCCAAAATCTTACTAGGGATCCAACAAGATGTATGCATTGGACCTTGCTGAGCCGAGGAATCCGGAGGAAGTCATCACAGGTATATAGTTTATGTTATGAAATTAAGACATGTTCTCTTATTATTACTATTTTACATAATCTTGACCACGAAGAATGACTACCCATTTGAAACTCAATCAACCTCAGGCATAGTCTTCATCAGTGGTAACCCCGCTCATACACTATTCGATACGGGTGCTTCACACTCGTTCGTATCAAAAGCCTTCGTTGAAGGAATGGACAGCGTGGAATGATTCATAGGCTCGATGATGAGAGTGAGGCTACCTGATGGATCAGTACTACTATCATATGCCAAGTTCAATATGGAGGCAGAAATCGGTGGAAAGACTTTTGAAGTGCCTGCGACGATTCTGAAGATGCCAAATTTTGACTTGATCTTGGGCATGACTTGGTTACATTATAACCATGCCCAGATCGACTGCCCATCGAGGAGGATCACCCTGAGACACGGAGACTCCCACATCGTCGTTGAAGGTATTAGACTCGTCTCCCATCTCTTATTATCATCTATACAGGCTGTCAAAGCCCACATGTAAGGAAAGGAGGTATACATTATTTTCTTTGAGATGGAGGGAGCAGAGACTTATATTGTGGATATTCCAGTAGTTCCGGTTTTTTCCCCCGTGTTCCCGGAGAAATTTCCTAGATTACCACCGGCCAAGGACACGGACTTTCGTATTCAGTTGGTGCCAGGAGCTAGACCCGTATCTCGGGAGCCGTACAGGATGGCCCCAAAGGAGCTAGCAGAATTCAGGAAGCAGCTACAGGAGCTGGTAGAGTCAAGGATTATCCGACCGAGCTCATCACCGTTGGGAGCTCCGGTGTTATTTGTCAAGAATAAGGATGGCTCCCTGCATCTCTGCATCGACTACCGGGAGCTAAATCGGTTGACGGTCCGGAATACATGCCCGCTACCCTAGATCGACGAGCTTTTTGATCAGCATCAGGGAGCCTTCTGGTTCTCCAAGTTAGATTTGAAATCGGGGTACTATCAGCTACGGATCTAGGAGGAGGACATTCCAAAGACGGCTTTTAGTTCCCGCTATGGATTGTATGAGTTCACGGTGATGCCATTCGGGCTCACGAATCCGCCTTATGTATTCATGAGCTTGATGAACCGCGTCTTCGAGCCCTACTTGGACAGATTCGTTATAGTTTTCATCGATGATATACTGATCTACTCCCAGACAGAGGAAGACCATACTCAGCATTTGGCCTTGGTTTTGGGGAAGCTGAGAGAGCACCAATTGTATGCAAAGTTCTCCAAGTGCCAGTTCTGGCTGCAGGAAGTGGCATTCCTAGGGCACACTATCAGTGGGGCATGGTTGACCGTGGACCCAGCCAAGGTACATGCAGTTAGAGATTGGCCGCAGCCAAAGTCAGCATCAGACATACGCAGTTTCTTGGGGCTCGCAGGATACTATCGCAAGTTCGTGGAGGGGTTCTCGAGGATAGCACTCCCCCTCACGTCCTTGACGAAGAAGGAAGCAGCTTTTATATGGACGGAGAAGTGCGAGGAGGCATTTCAGGATCTAAAGGATAGGCTCACCTCTTCCCCCATCCTTGCGCTTCCATCTGGGAAGGAAGGATTTCACATATATACTGATGCCTCATATCAGGGTATGGGTGCAGTCTTGATGCAGCATGGGCATGTCATCGCTTATGCTTCGAGGCAGTTGAAGAAGTATGAACAGAATTACCTCGTACATGACTTAGAGCTCGGGGCGGTGGTATTCACATTAAAGATCTGGAGACACTACTTATATGGGGTTCATTATGATATCTTCTCGGATCACAAGAACCTCAAGTATGTTGATACGCAGAAAGACCTGAACCTGCGCTAGAGGAGGTGGCTTGAATTCTTATTCGATTATGAGTACACCATGCATTATCATACGGGGAAGACAAACACCGTGGCAGATGCCTTGAGCAGGAGAGCCAGTACCTCAGTACCGGAGACTCAAGTGATGTCTATGAAGCTGTTGCGGATGTTAGAAGATATGCACATTTCGGTCATTTCCGAGTCCCAGCAAGAGATCTACCAGGAGTATTTTAACTCCCTGATCGTGGAATGTGATATACGAGGGCGCATCAGGGTACAGCAGGGGTTAGATGCAGCTTTGGTGTCGGTGATCAAGGCCCTGGAAGGGGGCATGCCAGGTAATTTTTCCTTGCTTGATGGCCTTGTTCATTTCCACGGTCATGTTTATATAGCTGCAGGAGGTGGTATCCGGTAGGATATAGTCAGGGAGGCACACAGTTCTCAGTACTTGGTGCACCCCGGTATCACCAAGATGACAGCAGATCTGCGAAGGAGCATGTACTGGCCGGTGATGAAGAAGGAGATCATCTGCTATGTGACACATTGCGAGACATGCCAACGAGTAAAGGCAGAATGCAAGAGACAAGGAGGGTTGCTACAGTCACTGCTAGTCCCTGAGTGGAAGTTTGAGGGTATAGCTATGGACTTTGTCCACGGATTGCCTCGCTCCCACTCGGGGCACGATTCTGTTTGGGTCATTATCGACAGATTGACCAAGGTGTACCGGTTTATACCTATCAGGAAGGACAACCCAATTACTAATTTGGTGAGGTTGTTTGTGGAACAGTTCGTCAGGTACCACGGGGTCCCCAGGACGATTGTCTCGGATCGTGATGGTCGGTTCACTTCTTGGGAGTGGAGAGTGGTGCAGGTGTACTTGGGTTATCAGCTTGCTTTTAGCACCGCTTTCCATCCACAGACCGATGGTCAGACAGAGCGGACCATTAAGACCATGGAGGATCTGCTACGATTATGTATACTGGATACGGGGAGGCCCTGGGAGAGACTGTTGCCACTGGTCGAGTTCTCCTACAACAACAGTCACCAGACGAGCATTGGGATGACACCATATAAGTCTCTTTACAGGAGGAAATGCCAGACACCGCTATCTTGGATACAGGATGAGGACCCCAGGGCACTTGGAACAGAATATATTTAGGATACGGACGCTCAGATACGATTGATCAGGGACCGGATGTTGGAGGCCCAGAGTAGGCATGATAAATACTACGATGCGCGGCATCGGAAGGTGGAGTTCTAGGTGGGGGATAGAGTGTTATTGAAAAAATGTCCGGTGCATGGTGTGTCTCGGGTACGGAGGCATAAGAAGCTCAGCCCTCGATATATGGGGCCCTACTTGATTTTGGAGCGGATCGGCCCCTTGGCCTACAGGCTGGAGCTTCCACCAGAGCTGTGGGCCTTGCACCACGTTTTACACGTCTCCTTGCTACGAAGAGCTCTCCTTCGGCCGGAGCAGCATATCACCACTACAGTAGGCCCGTTAGTATCTGACAGATCAGTTCGCCTAGGGCTGCTCCGGATCGATGATACCGCAGTCCGAGTGCTGCAGAAGAAGAAGGTCCCCCTAGTGAAGGTATTGTGGTCCAACCATGGACGAGAGGAGCACACCTGGGAGCCAAGGGATCAGATGCTAGAGCGGCACCCAGAGCTTTTTACATCAGGTAACACTTTAATTATAAGCTAAAGTACTTAAATTCTCATGCTTGGAAATCCCGTAGACCCGAACTTAAATTTCGGGGACGAAATTATTTCTTGTTTATTGGAATTTGTAACATCCCACTTTCAATAGACCCCTATACTTAGGTTGGGTTAGGGCATGTGGTGGGGGGGGGGGCATGGGTTTAGGCTAGGTTTGAACCATAGGGTTAGGGTTTAGTCACATGGGGCCCACAATAGGGCCCAAGGTAGTCTAAGTCAAACCAGCCCAAATTGGGGTCCTAGCCACACATTGATTCCAGCACTGCATCCCTAACCCTAACACCAACCTAAGGGAACCGTAAGTCATATCACAAGGCCACCAATTGACTAGAGTTTACCCAAGTCAACCCTTAACCTTAATTTGTTCAAACACACACCCAAAAGACCAAATAGTCCAAGTGGGGCACCACCATGGCCCAACCCAAGTTAGGTGATGCCATAGGGTCCATTACCTTCAAATGTGGTCAACCCACTACCCATGTTGACCAAGTCAACCCCAAAAAGTCAATAAGTGAATAAAAAGGCCTAAAGAAAGGAAGAAGAAGCCAAACCCACTCCCCATGGGCTAAGCCCATTAGTCAAGGCCCATGAGCAGCCCAAGAGGTCAAGGACTGCCCCTACTCCTCAGAAAATGGAGAGAGAATGCATGCATGAGGGCAATTTGGACTTTTTAGAGGAAACGAGGAGAGAGAAATGGGGAAGAGAAGAAATGGTGGCCATGTGGCCCTCCTTCTCTCTGCCCAAGCAGCTGGCTGAGCTCCTCAGCATTATTCCTGCAAGGTGGAGGGATTTGGGTACACCTGGTGGCCAGGAGGAAGTTCCAAAGCTTGGCCGGCCACCCCCCTTAACTCCAACTCCTCCCACAGCCACTCCCAGCTAAAAGCAAGCCCACCACCATCTTCAGTGAGCTCAAGCGAGTGGAGATCGACATTTGGAGCACTGTTTTTGCTAAAGAATCAAGGAATTTGGCTAGTTCACCGGAGCAAGAGTCGGCCATGGAGCACCGCCACCGCACGCGCCGCCAAGCCAGACTCCAGGTCCGTTTCACTTCACCTCTTACCGTACTAGATTTCTAGATCTACTAGGAGAGACATCGGGCTCAATTGAACCCGATACCATGTGAGAAGAGAGCAAAATTCCGGGCTTTTCCTTCTTGCTCGGGATCGCCGGAGGAGCCGCCTCCGGCAGCCTCACCGCCGGGAAATGTTATCCACCACCTCAACGAAGGTGGTGGCAATAATCACCGGCGGTGGCGCCGGCCCAAGTGGTCGAAAATGGGAAATCAAGTTGATCCAGATCGGGCTCATCCCAGCCGTTGGCTGGAGGTAGTGGATAAACGGATGTCGTCCGTTTTATTTCATATGATTAAGGAAATTAATTTGATATAAATAATAAATTAAATGTCACACTTTTATACAGTTTGTGCATGCTATAAATAGGCCTCTTAAAGGCACTTTCAGAACCATACATCAACATAAAAATTGTAGAGCAAGTCTTACCTTCATTTTGCCACTTTAAACGGGATCTTTGGAGCCGTACGGCTCCCTGTAGGGTCAATCAACCAAGACTGGTCATAGGCTAGTACAAAAATTTAAATGAGTGCCCAGGACAGACCATAAGTCCTCATGACCTAAGATTTTGGTCATGCATGTGACTATGTTACACTTAGTTACTGACCAAAAATTTGGAATTTTTGGAAAAATATTTTATATAGTTTTTAGTAAAACTCAGTTATTTAAATTAATTGAATAATTGGAGAAATACAACTCCAAATGGCCCCAAATTTTGGTGGCATGTCCATTGGGTCAATACCAGACCATGGTAGATATTTCAGCCTCTATGGACCTCTGCATGTTGGGTAATCCCACTTGCATGAGAAAAGTAGGTTTAGGGTTGGGGTGCATATAGCAAAATTAGCAAAATGAGAAATTCAGCCCATTTAGGACATTGCATGCCCATGAAACTCTGGATAGAAGTTTAAGGGGGTGAAATATACCTCCCACAGAAGAAATGAGAGTTTTGGTATCAAAAATCCCATTAATTGGAATTTTTGAAAATTTGGCCATTTAGAAATAAAAATTTGAAACAAAGGCTAATGATGATATTAAATTCTCAAATTTTGCCACAAACTTAAATGGCTTATAGTTTATCCCTGGAAAAATGTATGAGGCTGTTAGATAATTTTATCTTGGACTTTAAGTAGAATTATCATTTTTCCCATATTGTTAATTAATTAAAAATAAAAAAAAATTTTGTTGGAATAATAAGAAAATTTTTTACAGTAGCTTATTTATATGATTTAAACCTTTTGTAATTTCCTGAGAATTTTTGGATCTATCAGTAAGTTGAAAACCCTATCAAAGGCATTTTAGTAATAATGGCATTTTGGATATTTGTCAGGAAAAATTACTGTCTATGGTAATGAAATATTGAATTTTGTATTATTTCAGCAATTTACATCCGCAGTAATTTTCCTACAATTTTTAGAAGCATATTTAATATACTTTATTTGTAATGTCGCCAATTCATGGATTTAACTTTAAATAAAATTTAAATGGAAATTTAAATGGGAAAATTACAATTCTTGGAAACCAGTCATAATAAGCTTAGATGATCATCAGGAAACTTTTTTAGACTAGGGGGATCATTTGACATAGTACTTCTTGTATAAAGTGACATAGACCACTTAATTAATGGATTTAATTTAGGGTCTTTATGACTTAGAAAAAAGTGAAAACTCCACATAATCAATGTCATATATCATGCCATCCCATGATAAATGGTTAGGGTCACTTTGGCCAAGAAATTGAAAGTCGTACTTTACGGGTGGTATTAGGTCATGGGTTGCGTCTAGCTCAGATGGTATATACTACTAGGACCGCAGGGGGATAAAAATAGACATCGAGATGGTAATTATTTTGGGATAATAAATAGTAGTTGGTCTACTATAGGTCATTCCTTGGTTACGAGCGATAGAGCGCAAGTCCTAGGATAGTAATTATAATAAAGGCCAACGGAAGACCGCCGCCCTTCTATTAACATCTTAAATCATTAGTACCACTCCAGAGTAATAATGAGAGCAGAATATGGATCACGGGTAGATATCAATAAAAGTAAATATCCTTGCGAAAGGGAGCTTTGGGATTCAGCCCATCGTAATTCCTAGTGCCCCTGAGAGCCCTTCATCGGGCATGCCTCGGGCAGTCCTGTGATCAACCCTAAACTGCTAGGTGTAACTAACACTAGACACGAGTAGTGTAATAGGTTAAGACATTGTGGTCCATTCTCACCCGTGATGGGTTTGAGGGATTTTGATAAAGGCACTATGTGCAATCTCACCCGTGATGGGTTTGAGGGTTTTTAAATAAACGCACTATGTGAAATCTCCCCCGCGATGGGTTGGAGGGATTTGGGACGGGTTGGTCCTGTGAGCTGGAGGCTTGTGTTGGAATATCTTGCATGTGCATAAACTTGTGGCAGGTCATGCAGTACTGGGCCAATCGTCACACCGATGACAGTACGGTGGCTCTGGCGAGTTGTGATGTTTTGAGGGGCCAGTGGGTTGTTTTACGCTGCAGTCTGGAGGACGATCCCCGAAAATGCACACTCGACCAAAAAGACTGGTGGGTAGCCAGCAAATAGTACGCAGAGACTCTAGAGTGCACCTAGGACGTGTACAGAGGCGTATGTGAGGTCTAGGCCTGGTAGTGTGATACCCGCCTACGAGTGGAGACGCCCGCTCCACTACTGCCGTAGCCATAATGGTGGTACCAGAGAGTGATGCTAGCTCCAAAAAGTGGGAACTAAAGGTCTGTGATCACAGAGTCAAGTGCGTGAGTTGCACTTGCATGAACCATAAACGCATGGATATCATACATTCATAACTAAGTCATACGCACCATGGATCCTTATCATATAAATTAGTATGGGCTCTTTTATATGATAAGTTATATTTCTGGAAACCTTAACTTATATGTTTGTATGGGCATTCATATAAGTTAAGGTACTTATGTGATTGTAGTAGTAGCTTATTATACTTGCTGTCTTTACTTAGCTTTCCTACAGTACTTGTTTACTTACTACACTTTACTTGTTTCTGTTCAGCTCTTCTTACTTTTCTTGCACTGTTTATATATAGAACTACTAGAGTAGGAATATTTGTTATATATGTGCTCATAGTATAACTTCGCTGTCACCTGCTTCCCTTCGTTACACCCCTTGTTGTCCTCCGCTTTGTCCTCCCGCCCGGTGCCTAGGAGTTGCGGGGCGAGGTGTGGAGGAAACGACTTAGTCTTTTTGACTAATGGTCGGTGTGACCAATCATTTTAGGAGCTCGAGCAGATGGAGCACCAGCAGGATGAGGTGGCAGGAGGTGAGGAGCTGTTACCGCCACCACTTACTACTACTACTGCAACCCAGTGTCAGGTGGGACACGTCTTCTGATGATAGTGTAGCTTCCGCATGTTGTCATTTATGAGAGAGATATTTGTCATTATGTACTGGGCATAAGCCCCCTTTTCTCTATTTTTATATAACTCATGTTGGACTGATGTACTCCTATTTATAATGAGATAGTCTGTGACCTGTGAACTAGTGGTTGCTTTATACTGCTTTTACTTCTTACTCTCTTTTGGCTAAACAGGTTATATGGTCGTAATAGCCGGCAGAATCAGCGTGTTGTGGTGTCATCTAACCCGTGCGTTAGTGCAACCGTAAGACGGCGGTTCTGGGCATAAGACCAGGTTAACTCCTTGGTAAGGGGGAGGGGTCTTACACAATACTATTGATGATTCTACTTTTTAGAATCTGGTTCACTACAAGACCTCCAAGGAGATATGAGACACCTTGGTTGTCTACATGGAAGGCACAGAGGAGGTCAGGGATTACAGAGAGTCTCTACTCAACCAAGAGTATGAGGATTTCAGGTAGAATAAGAAGGATATCATTGTAGAATGCTATGAAAAGTTTTTCAGGATTGTGAATGAGCCGAGGACCTAAGGCAGGGTCATCAGCAATTATGAGTCAACGACAAGTTCCTCAGGTCTCTAACTATAGACTGGGACATAAAGATTTGTGTCATCAGGGAGGTGGAAAAGTTGGCTGATACTCCACCTCACACTCTATTTGGGAAGCTGCTATCATATGAAATACAGCTTACTTCCAGGAAGGAGGAGGAGACCATCAGTAAATCCAAGGACAAATAGAAGACTGTGGCCTTCAGAGCTGGAAGCTCCAAGAAGAACAAGGAGAGGATTGCCTCTCCTCGAAGGAGGCCTGCTGATTCAGACAGTACAAGGCCAAGCTCATCAGACTGCAGTATATCTGATGAAGATTTTGCTACCATCTCAAGGCAGTTTCAGAAGATGATTAAGAGGAAGCAGTGGAAGAGCAGACCTTCTTCCTCCTGTCATCACAAGGATGACTACTACTGGGTAGAGAAGAAACACTCCAAGGGAGACATGTATGAATCTAAACCCAGTAAACATGTTTCTACTAAGGCTGTCTACTATTGCTGCAGCAAACCTGAACATGTGATTATTCACTACCAAGTCAAGAGAAAGGATGCTGGTGAGAAAAAGGTCTACCATCACAAGGGCAAGAAGGAAAAGAACTTCCTTGCCAAGATAGAAAAGAGCTGGACTGAATCATCTTCATCAAAATATGAAGAAGAAGCAGCCTATATTGGGATGGCTACTGTTGTGGTAAATGAGGATGAAGACTATCCTCCAGCTAGGATAGGCATCAGGGCCCCTCTGCCACATTCAAACTGTGACTCAGCAGTGGATGAAGAAGTTGCCAACAGCTTCTATGGGCTGATGGCATAGTTAGATGAAGAATCCTGCCAGGATCAACCTGGTACAACTAAGGTAGACTCTCTATCAAGCTCATCATCTGATCTAGAGTATGAGACTAGTCCAGATTCTGGTGCTTCTTCATCCAGTTGTGAAGAGTGTTCAGTATCTAAGGAATATGTCAATCAATTGATTAACAAGTATGATACCCTTCTGGATGCTTTTAAAACAAGCAAGAAGTTGACCAAGAAGAAAATTGAGGAGATCGCCTCCCTTCAGCTAGATGCTTCCCATCAGGCTTAGACAGTATTCTTGCTGGATTAGAAGGATAGGAAAGTTAACCAACTGAGGAACATTGCAATCATTCAGATTAATACCATAAGATATAAGGACAGTCTCATTAGGGATCTTGAAGAGAAACTCTAGAGGGAGAAAAGCATAGTGTCTAGTTACTCTAAGCCAAGTACTGTGTTGCCCCTACTAGGCTCTTCCTCTCAAAAGGGCAAGAAGGGGTTGGGATTCAGGGGGAAAACTAGAGTTTCCCATTCCAAAGGGAAAGGCAGAGCACCAGTTCAGCCTCTAACATCAAAGCCCCCCATTCCTTATAAGAAAGTTCTGTTACATTCAAATAAATATGACTAAGAGAGTATCTATAGTCACTGGATGAATGGTATATACACTAGTGTGAATAAAGATGTTCACAGTTATGGTGGAAGCTATAATAGGGGAATGAGTGCATTTAAGGCTGCCCATGAAGAAATTCAAATGACCCATCATGGACCTTTTGTCTTTGGTGCTCTAGCCCCACTCTCATGATTGTGGCTGTGGCCAATTCTCAGGTCCATCCAGCAAAGACCCAGAACAAAGGTCAGTCTACCAGTAAGCCTGATTTGTCTATTTTTGATGCTATCAAGAGCCTGTCCTCTGCAAAGAAGACTGCTATTAATGGCATTCAGAGCAAACCAAATAAGTCTATTAGAAGTCTGGCTTTTAGTCAGATCCTTGTTGAAAGGAACCTGAAGAAGACTGCTTCTCTTCTTTCTAGATAGAGAGCTGCTGTCATAACAACTACCAGACTAGCTAAAAAAAGAAGGTACAAAATTGATGAGTGCTGTTGTTGTGGCAAAGTGGGCCATTATGCCACACATTGCTGGCACAATCCTAGAGTGGCTAGAGCAACTGTTAGTCTACCAATCAGAAAAGCTGCTGATATAAGAGTTCAATTTCAGACTAACATGCACCAAGGACCCAATAAAAATTGTGTTCCTAAGGTAAAATAAATAAGTTTTGCTGGTTAGTCCAAGTACCCATACCCCTATATGGTACTTGGACAGTGGATGTTCCAGGCACATGACTAGAATAAGGAGCAATCTGAAGGAGTACACTACAGTGAAGGATGGACCCAAAGTAATCTTTGGTGGTTCTACAGAGGAGTCTCTATGGGATATGGTAAGATCACAAATGGCATAGTCACTATCACAAAAGTAGCTTATGTGGAAGGGTTACAACATAACCTGATAAGCATAAGCCAGTTATGTGATCTTGGCTATGTCATTACATTCCACAAGAATGAGTGTCGTACTAAGAGGTCAAGTGACCAAGAGTTCATCTTGACAGGAATTAGGAGTGTGAATATCTACTTCTTAAACTTTCTGTGTTTAAATATAAACTCGCCTAAACGTCTAGTTGCAAATGAGAAAGTCTAATACTATGTACAATGGCACAAAAGGGTAGCTCATTTGAACTATAACACAATTGACAAGCTCTTTAGTGAAGAGCTAGTTAGGAATGGTCCTAAGATGAAATGCACTAAGGAAGGAATTTTCTCTGCATGACAAAAGGGCAAGCAGACCAAGGCTTCCTTCTAGAGCATTGAGACCAAAGACTCTCTGAGGTGTTTATACCTCCTGCATATGAACTTGTTTGTGTTGAAATTTGTGAAGTGGAAGTGGTTGACAGGACAGGCCGGGCGGCCTGGGCGGACAACATTGGCGGACTAGGCGGACTGGGCGGACTGTGATGTGCGGCCTGGTGGAAGGTCTAGTGAAAATCCGGCTGTCTTCTGAGCGGGTTGGTTGCTTGAAGTCCACGGACTGTATGGTCTGGTATCTGCGGATAGGGTGTTGGCTTATTGGTTTAGCCAAGGAGCGGTCTGTGCGGATAGAGGCTTGCGAACTGGTGCATTGCTCAGTGGCCGTGGTGCAAACTTGTGTTGATAGGCGGTTTGGCTCATGTCTGCGAGAAGCTTGCGTATTGGCGTGTCCGCGGTGTGGGCTGTTGTGGACTGGGCTTAGAGCTTGGCTGAGGCCTTGTCGAGCTCTGGTGATACAGTAGGTGTTTTGCTGTGGAGGTTGTTGGCGGACTGGTTTTGGAGTCCGGGAGGAGGCTGCTGCGATGGGGCAGGTGTGCGAGTAGCTTGCGGACTGATGGCGGTCTGTGCTAGGGTGTTTGGCGGATGGGAGTTTATGTCTGCCATGCTCGCATTAGCCTTTGATGGTTTTGGACTTGGTCACACTCTGTGCCAAGACCATGGTGTCTGCCGTATCCGCCAAGCCGCTGTGACCGGGCAGACTGTTGCTACATGCCTTTGGTCGTAGACTTGTGGCGGATTGAGGTTTGAGTCTTGCGGACTGCCTCGGGTTGTGCGGACTGCCATTGAAGGGGGATTGCTGTCCTGCAGTGGTCGGAGGCTTTGCGGGCTAATGCCTTGTCCGCATAACTTTGGCGGGCTGGAGAGGGTTCGCCAATGTTGCCTTACTCCTGGCGGTTTTCCTTGGTATCCGGCTAAGTCCTTGCGGACTCGGCGGACGGTGTTTTGCTATCGCGCGGGCTAGGGCGGTGTTGCTATCTCTAGGGTGGTGACCACACTCCTCACCTCGCCTATAAATAGGACCCCCCTGACACATCTACAGCAACTTGAGTGAACAGTAAGTTGGGTTGGGCAAGGAGCTGCGGTCTCAGTTTGTCTGTCCGCGCGGATTGATTCAGGGCTGACAGTTTGTTGTGTGCAGGTCGCGCGGGTAGCTTCAAGGAGCCAGGAGTTTGGCTTTGACTTCGGTCAAGTACTTGGAAGTTGTGCGGTCTCTGCGGATTCAGCAGGAGGTCGCTCTGCGGCTTGTCAACTTTGTTTCAACTTTGCCAGCTTCAATAACCTGTCCGCCGGCTTCAAGCGGGTAGGGGGTGTTCCTCAGTTCAGCTTCAGCAGGAGACGAATAACGGTGTGTCCGCGCGGCCTCACGGCTTCGTCGGACTCCGTGGCTATTCGGCGGATTGTAGCTTAGTTCGGGCGATCTCCGCGGACTCGGCGACCTCGGTGGTCTCGGCGGACTCCAGTGCTGTCCGCCCGGCTTGGTTTTTGGTGCTTTCTATTTACAGCTGTTATACTAGAGAAAACATGTCTCGCTATGTATGCCTCGTGTTGTAAAGAAGTGAATGTGTAAAAGATCTGCTTGTGCTTCCATTGTTTGTTGGGATTAACCTTTGTTCCTTGGTTTTCCGCTGGTTCAACGTGAGAACTGGGTAGTGCTGAAGATATTAATTTGGCGTTTGGGCTACCTTGCTGACCACGTTGAGAAATTTGAACATGGTATCAAAGCGAGGTTCAGTTGCATGAGCGGTAGTCAACCAGTGTTGTTACTCAGGGCTTGAGTGGTGATCAACCCGTGTTGTTGCTCGGTGCTTCTGAAAGGTTGCCAACATGTGTTGCAATGGAAGGGAGCTTTGCAAGAGGTCTGGGCATTGAACTCTTAACGCCGACTAACTTCAAGAAGTGGAAGTCGTGCATAAAGAGTTATCTTCTTGGCGAGGAGCTGTGGGAAGTCGTCGGTGGTGACGACAGATAGGAAGTCATGGCTGCGTTCGGTACTGCTGAGCAGGTTAGGCTCTGGAGAAGAACAAATGCTAAGGCGGAGTTCATTCTGAAGAGGGTCGTGTCTACGGAACTATTTGATCACATCGTTGGATGTGAGTCGGCTGCTGATATTTGGACAACCATTGATGAGTTATTCAATAGGAAGAATGTGCCGCGGCTTCAGTTCCTGGAGAATGAGTTGGCCAGGGCAACTCAGGGAGACCTTTCCATCTCGAAGTACTTCTTAAAGATAAAGAGCTTGTGTGCTGAGCTATCGGCACTGGATCCTAATGAGCCTATCTTTGAGGCGAAGATGAAAAGGCATATTATCCGCGGCTTGCGGAAGGAGTATGTGGATTTTGTAACATCTGTTCAAGGGTGGGCTACTCAGCCGTCTTTGCTGGAGCTGGAGAATCTGCTGGCATCGCAGGAGAGCTTGGCAAGGTAGATGGCTGAAGTAAACCTGAATCAGGAAGGCAGCGAAGCTCTCTTCTCAGGCAAGAAGAAAGAATGGGAAGGGAAGAAGAAGAAGAAGGTGCAGGCCGCTGGTGAGAAGGAGACTTCAACTTCATATCAGTCGGAGAGGAGCAATGCTCCTAAGGACTGGAAGAAGAATTGGAAGTTCTACCGGTGTCATCAGCGAGGGCACTTCAAGCGGGACTGCAAGGTCAAACTGCAGCCTGGGCATGCTGCTGGAAAGGAGGAAACTTGCTCGAGAAGTGAAGAAGCAGAATGGGGCAGAGCTTTTATGACGGGCACTTGTGTCCGGGCCTTGTCTGCTGAGGACTTCAATGGCGAGTGGATCGTGGACACCGGGTGTGGTCATCACCTCACCGGAGAAAAGTCGAAGTTCACCTCCATACAGGCTAACTCAGGTAATGAAGCTATTATCACTGCTGATAATACTGTTTATGCAGTAGAGAAAGAGGGGGTCGTGTCTTTGGCAAGTGATCAGGGGCCGCTCACGATAAGGAGTGTGTATCACGTGTCGGGCATGAAGAAAAACCTCTTCTCGGTGACCAATGCGGTGGACGCTGGGTATCACGTTCTGTTTGGGCCAACAGACGTGAGGTTTCTTCGCAACGTATCAGCGGTTAAGGCTGATGTTGCTCATGTAGGGAGGAGGGTGAAGAACTTGTTTGTTCTTGCCACCAATTCATATGTTGATAGGATGAGGGCCAATGATAGCGCTGCTATCTGACATGAGAGGCTGGGGCATGTTGGCATGGACAACCTGAAGGCGATGGCGAGTAGAAGTCTGGTGAAGGGGTTGCCGAAGTTGTCCTCTTTTGGTGATGGGCATGTTTGCGCGGGCTGTCAATACGGTAAGGCACATCGCCTTCTGTTTGATAAATCACAAACACGGAGCAAGAAACCATTGGAGTGCATTCATGGCGACTTGATGGGACCGACGGTTACTGCCAGCCTTGGTGGAAGCAGATACATGCTTGTCTTGGTTGATGACTACTCAAGGTATACTTGGGTGTACTTTTTAAAGGAGAAGTCGGAAGCCTTCCGTTTGTTTGTGGAGTTTAAGGAGTTGGTAGAAGGCCGGCTTGGCTTGCAGATTAAGAAGCTTAGAACTGATAACGGGGGTGAATTTGTTTCCTCCCAGTTTTCTAACTTCTGCAGGAAGCACGAGATCCAACAAGAGCTTACTTGTGCTCACACTCCACAACAAAATGGGGTAGCGGAGCGGAAGATCCGTCATCTGACGGAGACCTGCATATGCTGGCTTCATGCGAAAGATATCGCAAGGTCCTTTTGGGCGGAGGGGATGTCTTGTGCTGCTTATGTCATCAACCGGATGCCACTCAGCCCTATCAACATGAAGACTCCTCTTGAGCTGTTGCTGAAGGAGAAGCCAAGTGTGGGACACCTTCGGGTGTTCGGTTCAACTTGCTACATGCATGTCCTGGATGCTTCACGGACTAAGCTGGATGCGAAGGCAAGGAAGCTTATCTTTGTTGGCTACGATGAGCGGAAGAAGGGATGGAAATGCATGGACCCTGTGACGAAGAAGTTCGTGGTGTAAAGAGACGTTGTCTTTGATGAGCTGACGTCATATGGAGGTGGCTCAGTTGAGCTAACCGGAAGTAGCAAGGTTGATGAAGCACCGGTGGTGGCTGCTGAAGGCTTGGAAGAGGAGCTTGCTGTTTCACCAGCAGCTCCTGTTGCTTCTAACTCCGAGGCTGAGCCTTCTGGCTCAGGAAGCAGGGGGAGCACTGCTCAATGCTTGCCCTAAGTAGGAGTTGAGCCCAAAGAAGCAATGGAAGCAGTGAGCAAGGAGCCGACTGATGTGCCCGCGAACATACTCTTACTGTGGTTGGTTCGGTGAGTCGATCGCCGCGGGCTTGCTCGGGTAGGCAAGTGCACCTATCGCAAGTAGTACTCGATATTCGGGGGAATACCGAGGTCGTATTGTTCTCGGGGTCGTGTTGACTAATCTTACTCCTCCGGGAGGACTATTATTTTATTGAAAGTAAGGTGGATTATTTTAAGTAAAGTAAAGACGGAAAAAGTAAAGGAGCAAAAAAAACATTTTAGAAACTATTCGATGAAGGGTTAACACTCGACATCGAATCAGATTAAGACTAAAACAAATTTTAATAATTATAGGACTTAGTTTTGAAATTAATAAAAGGCAACTTGGTCGTGGGGGTTCCACAAATGTGAGCGCACTTATCTCTAGGAATATTGCTCACCTGAACGTTAAGACTATTCGACCGAACGTTAGTCCGACGAAGGATTCCTCTTAACGCCCGCTTTACGCTAAGAACCCAGCTATTGGGTGGGGAACCCAATCCGGTAGAATTACACTTGTCCTCTCTCGAGGGTATGCACGCAACTCTATTTACCCAGGGGTGATCGGTCCATATGCACGGCCTCTCGGCTAGCTAGCATATGGACTACGAAAATAGGGCCCACACATCGATATGTGGTCCTACACGTCGTTAACCCGGGGTAAACCTTAAGTCCTTAAATTAAAATGAAAATAAAGAGCTTCAATTATTAGAAATCATTTTAAATGTCCCAATGCTCTTCGATGCCAAGGCTAATAGCGATTAGCCACACATCGGTATGGGGACGGCTTATAATTTAGTGAGGCGCAAGTTCGAAATTAAACGCTAAAAGATTATAAGAAGGGGACATAAGAAAAATAACAAACATTTAGAAAACTGAAAAGTTAGCTAAAACAAGAACTCACGCACACTCCAAATTATAAATTAAACAGAAACTAAGTTACACATAAAAGAAATTTGCATAATTGAAATTTGCGAGTACCAATCAAACGAGTGGGGGCGAGAAATAAAAGCTTAAAATTGCAAGTCCTACTCAAACGAGTAGGACTAAAATGAAAGCGAGTCCTACTCAAATGAGTAGGAGAAAATAAATGCGATTACAGGGCTTTCTCAAATATTTACATGGAGATAAAGATCCGTCCATTTAACTCAAGTGAGTAGGCGGAAAAAATAAAGAAAGAAAATTACAAGTCCTACTCAAATGAGTAGGCGGGAAATAAAGTCCGTCCATTTAACTCAAGTGAGTAGGCGGAAAAATAAAGAAAGAAAATTACAAGTCCTACTCAAAAGAGTAGGACTGAAAATGAAAACGATTCACCATTTAACTCTTAACGAGTAGGCGGAAATAAATGCACACAAACACACACACTCCATATGAATTTCAAGAAAGCAATAAAGCTAACACTTACACTCACACACTCTACAAAATTTGAACAAAGCATTAAAAGAAAGCATTAAAATTTAACACCTACACTCACACACTCTACAAAATTTGAATCAAAGCATCAAAACATTTATTCTCATACACTCACGCACACAAATTAAAAGCAAAATGAAAGTTACCTTAAAATTAAAACTTTTACGTTTTCATGCTTAGGTTTTGCCAAAAACAAATAAAAAGAAGAAATTACAATTTTTAGAAGACAAAATTTTTCAAAACAAATTAAAAACCAAAGTTTTTGGAAAATTAAAATTTCAACATTTTCATTCCTAGGATTTCATAAAAGTGCTAAAAAAGTTGAAATGAAAAGAGAAAGAACAAAAAGGGTTTTCATCCTAAAATAAAGCTAAGTAAAAAAAATCAAAAATACTTTAGTAACTATTTTACACATTCATAAGAGTGAAGATGTTGAAAACATTAAAAGAAGACATGAAGAAAAAGAGAAAAAGCTAATTCATCATTTCATAAATTTCTAACAAAACCTATCATGAGACAAATTAAAAGTATGTAAAGTAAATAAGTTACACTCATACACACACACACACTTTTCATAAATGAAGAACAAAGATAAAACCAAGGATAAAAAGGGGAGAAAAAGTGGGCACAAGTGTTCATTACAAAGCCAAATAAGAAGAGAAAATCTAACATTTTTATTGATTAAAGGAAACTATTACAAGCTATTACAAAGACAAAGCTAAAGCAAAAACAAAATTGAAAGAAAAAGGGGAAAGAAATCTCCTTACATTTCAAGGAAATCACGGATGCAGCCCACAAAAAGACACTAAAATGACCCAAAAATCTGAACCCTTGGACCTTACAGAAATGGGCAATTTATAGGCAAAAAATTCTAAGTACACGCCCTAGGTCACGGGCGTGTAGGGGGGGCGTGTCAGTACTATTCATGAAGGCGGTCGGCGATTGGACAGGAAAGTTGACTTCGGGTTGAGTTCGCGGCAGTCATGCCCCAGGTCACGGGCGTGACTCTGGGCATGTCGTGGAGGTAGAACCGGGCGCGGGTTGCGTTAAAAGTCTTTGGCAGCATCTTGACGGGCCAGCTGGAAAGGTCACGCCCCAGGTCACGGGCGTGACTCTGGGCGTGTCAGTTGGTGTTGACACTCGACGAATGTCGAGCAGAAAGTGTCGAGTTGAAATCGTTGAGCTGAGATCGAGTCACGCCCTACGTCACGGGCGTGACTCTAGGCGTGACGCAGGTTCGACGATCGTTGAACTGAATTCGTCGAGTGGAGGGGACACGGGCTGCTGTCACGCCCCGTGTCGGGTGACACGGGCGTGTCGCCAGGCGTGTCAAGCTTGTACTTTAGAAATCGTCCGATTTCACGGGAAATGCAATGTCACGGCCCTGTCACGGGCGTGACCAAATTGACACGGGCGTGTACTGCCCAATTTTGGCAGATTTTGAAATTTTTCTGCAAAATAAAATAAAATAAGTTAGTAGTAAATTTACAAGAATAGGAGCATTTTAGTGA
This sequence comes from Platanthera guangdongensis, assembly GCA_039583875.1. Lineage (NCBI taxonomy): Eukaryota > Viridiplantae > Streptophyta > Magnoliopsida > Asparagales > Orchidaceae > Platanthera > Platanthera guangdongensis. The sequence continues at coordinate 74,204,584 of CM077152.1, forward strand.
ACAAAAATAAGTAAAAACGACAAAAATAAATGAAAATGACTAAATTAATGTGCACAAAAATACGTATATTTACAATTCATCAAATACCCTCATACTTAGGCTTTTGCTATTCCAGAGCAAAAGTTTGAGGTGAATCTATAAGGAATAAAAAAAAACTCTAAGTTTAGCTACCGCTTAATCAATTATAAGAGAGATCGAAATAAATATACGGGGTGTAAGAGTTAAGTCCTAAAATTATGTAGATGATTTAAATAGCGCAAAAGTTTTTGCCAAAAGACTTCTTGATGTAATCAAATAGAAGGCAACATTTGTAATGGTTAGATTAACGAAAATAGTTGGAATTATAAGAACTCTAGCTTATACGAGTGCTACTGGAAATAATACAATTTACTAATTATGCTCTCAAAAAGATTTTTGAATTAATTCTAGAATCGTGTAATTGGCTAAGGGGGTAGTGGGTTTATGAAGAGGATTTTGATTTTTGAGGCGAGGTAATTTTTTCTCGAACCTCCATTTTTTTTTTCTTTTGGATTATTAGGAAAACGAAATCTTATTTTCCTAATATGATTTTTGTTTTTCAACTTCATAAGAATAAAATTAACCCAATATATATTTGTAGGAGTAATGAATTTTATCCTCTTACACCATATATAATCTTTTAAAATTATTGGGTGCCTATGTTTACGGAACGAAATCTTATTCCCATTGACATAGGATCTTTTAAGGATAAAATTTTTCATGCCAAGTAGGTCATGAAAAGTAAGGGGAGAAAGGAAAACTAGATTTTAATCCTAAAAATTTTTGAGAGCAACCTTAATAATTTGTACGTTCCAATTTTTTTTTAGAAAGCTAAAAGTAAGTATAATTGAATTCTATAGTCGTTATTTCCTAACATAATATACGTGCTCCTATCAATGAAAAATTAAAAGTAGTGCTTAAAACGAGTTCGCTATTTTTAACAAAGCATAAAGAATTCTTTAAAACTTAACCCCGACTATTTTAATTTTTCAATCAATAATTAACAAATGGGTAGTGAACAAAAAATTAATCAAATTCGTATATAAATAAACTCAAAACGGAATTTTTGGATAGCAGGAAAGTTAAGGATGGAATATTTGATTTATTTGTTTCAAAACATTTTTTTTGATTTTTATAGTTTTTATCATCATTTTTTTTGTTTTTCATTTATTATCTTTTTTTTGTATTTTTGTTTTTCTCAATTTTTTTGAATTTTTTTTTTTGAACTATTATCTTTTTTTGTATTTCTTAAGAAAATTTTCATTATATGTACAAAATCATGGGAGAAAAAGAGAGGTTTTTACAAGAATGAGGAAGGGGGAGAGAGAAAAGAGTATGTACAAAAAATATTTACAAAGTGAAACTAAATATATTTTTTGTTTTCTTTTTTTTTGTTTAATTGTTTTTGAGTTTTTTGGAAAAAAGAAAGAAAGAGAACAAAAAAAATTTTGGATGTTTCATTTAAAATTTTTTTTTCATTTTGAGATGTTTTTTTTTTATTTTTTTGTTTTTGTTTTGATGTTATATGTATTTTTTTGTATTTTTGAAATGCAGAAAAAAAATTGAAGTGCAGAAAGTAAAGCACGAAAATACCCCCATACTTAAGTCCAACATTGTCCCCAATGTTGTAACGTAAGTGTGCGGAACAAAAATTAAATAAAATGCGATATGTACAAAAGTAAAGAGAGGGGGGGGTAGAAACGTCCCTGAAATGCGTTCGGGGAAGTCCAATCAGAAACCCTGCGTTTATTAGAAAAAAATAGTAATGGTAATAAGGAAAGAGCGAAAAAGATAAGCGAGGGGTGCCTCCCAGGAGCGCTTTGTTTATAGTCGTGTAGCTTGACTATTTTGGCGGGTTTATAGATCGAGGAGGGTTATGGTTTCGTAATGCTCGATCACTGGGTCTCCCGCGATGTATAACTTAAGCCGATGGCCGTTTACTTTAAACGAACCTCTTTCCGGGTGGGAGACGAGTACGGTCCCATATGGAAAGACTTCTTCAACTAAGAAGGGACCGACCATCTAGATTTTAGTTTACCCGGAAAAAGCTTAAGGCGTGAATTATAAAGAAGGACAAGATCGTCCGGAGAAAATATTTTTGGGGACTTTAAATTTCGATCGTGATATAACTTAGAACGCTCCTTATAGAATTTATTGCTCTCGTAAGCGTTCGCATGCCATTCATCGAGCTCGTTTAGTTGCAGTTTTCTATTCTGAGCAGCTAAGTTGGAGTCAAGGTTTAAGAGTTTTAAAGCCCAAAGAGCGCGATGCTCTAATTCTACGGGTAAATGACACGCTTTGTCGTAGACTAACCGGAACGACGTACAACCAATTGCGGTTTTGTATGCCGTCCGATATGCCCACAACGCATCGTCGAGTTTAACGGACCAATCTTTCCTATTTAACGAAACGGTTTTTTCTAAAATTCTCTTAATCTCTCGATTTACTACCTCAACTTGGCCACTTGTTTGCGGGTGGTAGGGGGTGGCAAGCTTGTGCGTGACTCCGTATTTAGCTAACGTCTTAGTCATAAGAGCGTTACAGAAATGCGTTCCCCTATCACTAACAATTGCACGAGGCGTGCCGAAGCGAGAAAATAATTTTTTAAGAAATGTAACGACGACTCGCGCATCGTTGGTGGGGAGAGCTTGCGCTTCCGCCCACCTCGATACGTAGTCCACCGCCACTAAAATATACATATTTTTGAAAGATGGAGGTAGGGGGCCAACAAAATCTATGCCCCATAAATCGAAGACTTCGCAATCTAAAAACATATTTTGGGGCATCTCGTCGCGACGAGAGATGTTACTCGACCGTTGACAGCTATCGCATGCGCGCACAAAATTATGCTCGTCTTTGAAGAGAGTGGGCCAAAAGTAGCCCGCCTCTAGCGCCTTCCGAGCGGTCCGGTTGGCTTGATAATGCCCACCGGCTGGACCCTCGTGGCAGTGCTTAAGAATTTGCAAGCACTCCACACCCGCAACGCATCTTCGGACCGCTTGGTCCGCGCAGATACGAAAAAGAAATGGGTCCATCCAAAAGAAATTTTTCAAGTCAGAAAAGAATTTCTTCTTATGATGACTTGAAAACTCTTTTGGAAGCACCCGCGCTACCAAGTAATTTGCAAAATCAGCGAACCAAGCCGAAGATGACGAAGATTTATTAATGGCAAGAAGGCGTTCCTCGGGTAATCTGTCATTTATTTCAGACTCGACGAGCGCTTCCGCACCCGGATTTTCTAAACGGGAAAGGTGGTCTCCCGCTAGATTTTCCGCTCCCCGCTTATCTCGGATCTCCAAATCAAACTCTTGTAGGAGGTGTTGGGTATTGTATCCACGATTACCTAGATTTGAGGAAGCCCCCTGTCAAGCTAAGATGAATTCACAATGTATTTGACGAAACATTTTAAGTTGTACTTGCAGTACCTCCACGCTAAGTGCACACCAATGTCAGGGTGCAGTAGGTCAATATACACGGGTCTGCACGACGTAATCCCTCGTTGAGCAGATCAGTGTGTTGGCCTATGTGTACTCTCTCTATTGGAGTGCACTTACTTTCAAGTACAGGGTCGCTCATATGCAAGAGAAGACAAGGAGCACAGAGGATCAAGGAGCAACTCCTGGGGTGGAAGACGAAAAATCTTCCAAGGCAAATTCGACGAGAATCACCAAGTGATTCTCGCCGATTCGGCGAGAATCACTTGTGATTCTCGCCGAATCGACGAGAATCATTAGTGATTCTCGCCGACTCCTTCTGGCCATCTCAAAATGGTGCCAAGTATGATTCGGCGAGAATCACATGTAATTCCCGCCGAACCAGTGGCCAAGCAGCCCATGTATAAAGTAAAATTCGTTGAGAATCGACAAGTGATTCGACGAGAATCACAAACGATTCTCGACGAATCGTCGAGAATCACTTGGTGATTCTCGCCGATTCGTCGAGAATCGTCTGCGATTCTCGCCGATTTTTACTTGGCGTTTTTCTCAGAATGCTGCTGGACCGGATTCTGCTTCTGGACTAGTTTGAACCGGAATTTGGGGATTCCTTTTGTGGGTCCCACAAACGGTCAAAATTGCTGTATCTTCAGGGTATAAATACATGGGTATTTTGAACAGTAAATCTACGGAGAAGAGAGAAAGAAAACCGAGCCGCGACATAACCCTAAATTCGCGAAATCGCTCCGCTCCGCCGCCGCCGCTCGCGTCAAGTCGTCGCCACCGCTGATCGATCTTCTTCCCGATCTCCGGTGACAGAAGCTTAGCAAAGCTTGAGTCTCACGCGTCTATCCGGAGATCTCTTGTCTCTCGATTTGTTGACCGGGAAAAACTCCCCCGTCCGAATCGATCGAGACGACTGATCCTAGAGTGACCGTTGGTAGACCTAGCTTGCTTCGCTACGAAGTTTAGATCTCCAAGTTCAGCAGCCGCTCTTCATCGTAGCCGCCGATCCCGAAGCTAGCCGCCGCTCGTGTGCCGCCGCCGGTTCCGGGGAGATCTTCTCCAAGAGAGACCAAGGTCGTAGACTCTTCATCGACTTCAAGAACTCGTCGTCGAACAAAGAGGAACACCGTAGTCTCCAAGAGAAGTTTGTATCACGTGTACATTCTACATTTATTTTATTGTATAGGAACCTTTGTTCCGTGTTGTAAGGGTTGGGTGCAACCCGTTTTGTGGGAGTGTTGACTCTCATGTGTGGAAGGGCTCCTTCCGTTAGTGATGGGATTGGATTTCAATCCCGTTGGAGAAGTGACTGAGTCGTCCCTTGTTGGGGAGATAGGTCGAAGGGGGAAAGTGGATGTACCCAAGTCGGGGAACCACTATAAATTTGCTGTGTATTCTGTGTGCTGTGCTTGTTGTTTTTATTGTGCAGGTACATCCGTAAATTCCGCAAAAGAACCACACGCCACCTATTCCCCCCCCCCCCATAGGTGCACATAGCTGACACTAGGTGGACTTTCAAGTGGTATCAGAGTCAGGTTCCTCAACAAAAAGGCTAACACCTTGAGGTGAATCCTGCCACCAGTGTCAGAAGCATGGATCTGGATTATGACGTATTGCCACTCAAACTCCCTGCATGCACAAAGGATTATTATCCTATCTGGAGGATGAGAGTGTTATTTCACCTGGATGCCATCGATCCACGAGCATCCCTCATCCTGGAAGAGGGTCCGTTTATCCCCATGAAGACCACCGACTCGGGGATCCAAGTGCCCATGTGCATTGCTGAGATGACAGAGATGGAACTCTCATTTTTCCAACTGGACCAGAGGATTCGAAAAATTATTATGGATGTCTGGTCTGGAGCCTCTCGCTCCAGGTTGAAAAAATGTAAAACGGCTAAATCTCTGTGGATGATGATCTCAGAGCTGATGGGGGGGTCAGAGAAAGCTGAAATATGCTGCCAATCAGAGGATGAAGCGTATATGGGGGTCCTCACTTCTGAAGATGAATGCAAGGATCCTTCGGATTGCATCAGAGCTCCAGTATCCTTGTCAGAGACTGAAGAAGATAGTGAGGAAAGCAGCTCCGACGAGGACGAAACATTGGTCACTGATTCTAATGACAATAACCCAGATGAGCAGGTATCATCTTCATCCTGTCCCACATCTTTTGACTTTTCTGAAGCCAGAAACTGCTCTCCTCCAGAAAATACTGATTCCCTGAAGAGAGCCCTTCAGGAAAGCAATCTACTTGCTGAGGAGCAAGCTCGAGAGATTGCTCGACTGAAGATCTTGTTGGTTCTCCAATTGGCGTCCAACAAGGTCAAGGACTCTAAGATCTCAGCTCTAGAGAATAGTCTAGATAATGAGAAACGTATAGTATCTAACTTTTCCAAAGTTGATGCTATAAAGAGAAAACAAGAAACCGGGTGGATCTCCCGGATTATCCAGGGATGGAGAAATGGGGAAACGGTGTTCCGACCTCCCACTCCAAGCAGGAAGGCAACTCATCATGCCTTCAGGTATGACCACAGGAATAATCGTGGTCACTGCAAGGGTGAATTGTCCCCATGTGGAAACGTCCATAGTGCAAGAGGCGTCATGGCCACCCATGAGGAAATACCTAAGGTTCATTCTGAGCCCTTTGTATTCACGGCCACTGCCACAACAAAGTGTGGATCTGCATGTCCTAGTCCACAGAAGAATTCTCTCCATTCGAGTACACGGGATAGGGAGAATAGAAGTCATGATGTCAGGCTTCATGGAGCCTCAGCAAGGAAGATGCCTGAAAGAATGGCACCACCTTCTCGGCCTCATAACGCTCACATCATGCATTCGTTTCACCCTTCCTCATGCCTCGATGGAAGAGGAATTTGTGCGACAAGAACATGCCCTATCCCTTTTAGACCTAGGACCGTGACTACATCAGTCACTAGATCAGGTCGAAAATGGCGATACAACATTCACTCTTGTTGGTGCTGCGGCAAAGTGGGACACTTTGCCATTGACTGTTGGCACAACCTCTCTGTGCCCACAGCAAGGGCATATCCACATTATAGGGACAGAGGCAGTCTTCCAGACAGGTTTTCTCAAGGAAGGCAGTTGCATGCTTATGCTAATAGAAACCTAGGACCCAATATGATTTGGGTTCCTAAGGTGAAGTAATTCTGTTTTGAAGGGTAGTCTAGGTCCCCTTAAATACTTTGGGAACTAGACAGTAGGTGGCTCAAGGCTAACTTGGAACAAGCGTCTGCAATAACAGATGTGCTACCTGTTGAGCATACTCACTTTAAGCTACTAATATGTTCTACCTGTGGGACTAAGACGATGACTCTCCAAATCCCAGGTAATTTTGATCAGTTCAAGGACTTGTGTCATGATGCATCCTCATTCAAAGTACATATATATATATATATTTCTATCCTTGTGTATACGTATACTTATGCTTATCACGAGGCATGCAAACCATTACACATCAATAAAAGGTTAACAAAGATATGTCATTGCGAATTTTGACACATCACAATTGACATCAAGAAGTGTCTGGAGAAGTCTCGCTCAAATCCGAATAGATTGTCGTTATAATAAACATGTATTTATTAATCTTGTATTAACTTGACATTCGAAGAATTTGAAAAAGGTGCAAATAACTTGACATTCGAAGACATGTCGTTGTAAATCTCGACAACATACAATTGACATTTAGAAGACTTTGCAAAAACCTCAGTAAAATTCAAATAGATTGACTTTAGAATATACTTGTATTTATCATTCTTTTTATTGACTTGACATCGGAAAATCTCTAAAATGGTGCAATGCTTCCCAAAGTCGTCAAGAAAAACATCAATATATACTCCGAATCCTGCCGACCCATTTTATATCTCGCCGAATTAGACAAACAGTTTTAGAAACCAAATTAGACAAATCCCGCCGAATCCCGTCGAAGAAGCTCGCCGACCGCTCGGCTTCCTTAAGTATCCCGCGGCATCAGAAATCTTCTTCTCCCCGAATCCCGACGACTTATATAAATCCCGCCGAAAGACTATCTCCACCTGTTCGCCTTCCTCACGACTCGCGCAAGAGAACACTCGACGACCCTCGCGCAAGAGAACTCCCGACGACTCGCGCAAGTGCACTTCCGCGGATTCGCTGAAACCCGCAGCCTCCGACGATTTCGTCGACGCCAAGAGAGTTCTCATCGAATCGCTGTTGTGTGACCATCCTCTCCCCGTGAGATTCTACCAAGGCCGAACCCCAAGTGATGCTTTCCTTTTGAATGTTCACTAATGCTTAGAGTCGGGCTTCTTTCTAGATCCTCAATGGCTCCAAGGACGACTGCAGGCTTGATTTCTGGCTGCGAGCTGGTTCGCACTGGATTTTCTCATGCCTCGGACGAGTTCCGGAATATCATTCTCATGCTGGAAGAGGCCGGGCTAACCTTCATATTGGAGCACCCTTGCAAAGTCCTGGATAAAGAGGTGCTGGAGTTCTTCTCTACCGCAAGACTCCGAGATAGAGACTCCATCATCAAGAGCAAGGTGGCTGGGACAAAAGTAAAGATGTCTGCCAGTAAGCTAACTCGCTACCTGCAGCTCTCAAGTTCGGAGCAGGAAGATTATCTGAAGGACGAGGACAAAGCCAGAACCCTCTTGTTCTGCGGTCTTCCAAGAGGCACTCGATCAGTTAAGAGAAAAGAGATGAATGAAGAAGGGAAGCTCCTATCTGACATCATAGGAAAAGTACTCATCTGCAAGCCAGGCTCCCATGATCATATCTCCGGATATATGTTCAAAATTCTCATAGCTGTGGTCTGCAGAAAGAGGTTCAACTGGGGGGAGTTGCTGTTCCAAAAGATCAAGGACACTCTGGGCACTCCAAGTTTCGGCCGCATCATCAGTCTATATCTCAACCAGCTCAACGGAGACAAGTTTGACATGAGCAAAGGAGTTCCTCTCCACTACTTGAAAAAGATGGATGCTACTGTGTTTGATCGATGGGAGCGGCGCATCGGGCAGCCTGCTGTAGAAGAGCATGAGGAAGTATCTCCCGCAGCCTCCCCCCGTGAAATTCCTGATACCCTGACTGCAGGAATCGAGGGGGAGACTCTACCCACTCATATGGATATAATATCTGAAATCGCCCAGGTGGCCAAGGATGCGGTAGCCGCAATTCCTGAAGTAAGTGAACCTGAGATGGAGGATGAGGAGGTCCTGAACAGAAATAGTCACGAGGTGGAAGAACCTGCTGACATAGATGAATTCTTGAATGAGGACGAAGAGGACGATGAAAATGAGGGACATGAAGTACTTGAGTCTCCAGATGCTGCTGAACCTCCTTCTGATAAGTCTGCACCAGTGGAGGGGGAGTTAAATAAATCTACAGAGGCCACCCACACTCCTTCGATCGAGACTGTGATGGTATCCAGCTCCACCGATGCGTCTGCTGACGAGCAAGAGCAAGGCCAAGAAGTGCCTCCAGCTATTCCATTACGCGATGACCTAGCCATTCACACTGTACATATAATTCAGGGCATCGTGAATGAGCTTAAAACCTCTTTTGATAAAGCTCAGAAAACAATGCTGCAAGAGATTAAGACTTCTGAAGATCTCATGCTGAAGAATATGGTGGCAATCAACCATAAGCTGGACGTAATGGAGAAGAAATTCGAAGAAAAGTATAATGCGGCCGGCGAAGCTATCACACTGTTAATGGCCGGCTTGAAAAAGAATACTGATACTCTGGCTGTTGTCAATCAGAACGCTCACGTTGTAGCCAACAATATTCAGAAATTTGATGGTAACATGGTCACTTTAAATGCAAATCAGCATGCCCTAATCATTGAATTCGGCAAGACAACTAAGCATATTGATGACTCCTTGCACTCATATGCCAATTGCATAGCTGACGAAGCCAAAAAGGGGGAGAAGGAGTATATCGCTAAGCTGGCCGAGCTCCAAGAAAGCATGGATGCAAACTTCGCACAATCAAGCAAATACGTCTATGAGAGTTGCTGGTGGATGCTTCAACAGGCACTGGGCACGTTAGGCGTCGTCCTACCTGACCAACCTGCCGGTATTCAGGTTCCTGAGACTTCTAAGGCTGCTGAGGAAGTAAATATTGCTGATGCTGTAAGTACAAGTGCTGCAGAAATTTTCACTGATGAAGCTGATGCTAGGGCCATCTCCAAATCCAAGCTGAGGAGTATGTTTGACCAGGAGGCTTTAGCTAAAGCCAGGGGAAAGAGGAAAGTTCAGGAAGGGACATCCAAGGAGACACAGGCTGCAAAGAGAATTCGAATGAATGAGGAGGATGTACGAAATGAAAGGTGGAGTCCAGTCTCAAGGAACATCATCTTAGACACCTTCCGGCTGTACGAAAGAGGAGAGATCAATCGAAATGAAGCATATAGCCAGTACGAATGGGAAACGCACAAAGCATTTGAAGCAAAACGCAACATTTTCTTCAGAAACAACAAGGATCCAGACAAAGTTGCTCCTCCTAGGTACTACCCGAAGCCCAAGGAATACATGGAAAGGCAAAGCAAAAAGTACTTGGCTCAAACTCTGAAGGGTGACGTAGCTAAGGACAAATAGTCATTATTTTATAGCTGGTCACTGTGTCTTAAGAACGTTTAATGATTATTACTGTCATATGAACAATTCTGATTTATATGTGAATATATTTCTCTTGGTATATATATATATTCTTGAATGTGTGAATGACTCAAGTCCTGTTTTGATTGCATATATTCCCTTGTGTTGCATTTTTAATTTTTAAATGCTATAATTATTATTTGATAGGTGTTATTCATCTTAGCTAGTAGGGTTTTGGCTTCGTCAAATAGGGGGAGATTGTTGGGTATTGTATCCACGATTACCTAGATTTGAGGAAGCCCCCTGTCAAGCTAAGATGAATTCACAATGTATTTGACGAAACATTTTAAGTTGTACTTGCAGTACCTCCACGCTAAGTGCACACCAATGTCAGGGTGCAGTAGGTCAATATACACGGGTCTGCACGACGTAATCCCTCGTTGAGCAGATCAGTGTGTTGGCCTATGTGTACTCTCTCTATTGGAGTGCACTTACTTTCAAGTACAGGGTCGCTCATATGCAAGAGAAGACAAGGAGCACAGAGGATCAAGGAGCAACTCCTGGGGTGGAAGACGAAAAATCTTCCAAGGCAAATTCGACGAGAATCACCAAGTGATTCTCGCCGATTCGGCGAGAATCACTAGTGATTCTCGCCGAATCGACGAGAATCATTAGTGATTCTCGCCGACTCCTTCTGGCCATCTCAAAATGGTGCCAAGTATGATTCGGCGAGAATCACATGTAATTCCCGCCGAACCAGTGGCCAAGCAGCCCATGTATAAAGTAAAATTCGTTGAGAATCGACAAGTGATTCGACGAGAATCACAAACGATTCTCGACGAATCGTCGAGAATCACTTGGTGATTCTCGCCGATTCGTCGAGAATCGTCTGCGATTCTCGCCGATTTTTACTTGGCGTTTTTCTCAGAATGATGCTGGACCGGATTCTGCTTCTGGACTAGTTTGAACCGGAATTTGGTGATTCCTTTTGTGGGTCCCACAAACGGTCAAAATTGCTGTATCTTCAGGGTATAAATACATGGGTATTTTGAACAGTAAATCTACGGAGAAGAGAGAAAGAAAACCGAGCCGCGACATAACCCTAAATTCGCGAAATCGCTCCGCTCCGCCGCCGCCGCTCGCGTCAAGTCGTCGCCACCGCTGATCGATCTTCTTCCCGATCTCCGGTGACAGAAGCTTAGCAAAGCTTGAGTCTCACGCGTCTATCCGGAGATCTCTTATTTCTCGATTTGTTGACCGGGAAAAACTCCCCCGTCCGAATCGATCGAGACGACTGATCCTAGAGTGACCGTTGGTAGACCTAGCTTGCTTCGCTACGAAGTTTAGATCTCCAAGTTCAGCAGCCGCTCTTCATCGTAGCCGCCGATCCCGAAGCTAGCGCCGCTCGTGTGCCGCCGCTGGTTCCGGGGAGATCTTCTCAAAGAGAGACCAAGGTCATAGACTCTTCATCGACTTCAAGAACTCGTCGTCGAACAAAGAGGAACACCGTAGTCTCCAAGAGAAGTTTGTATCACGTGTACATTCTACATTTATTTTATTGTATAGGAACCTTTGTTCCGTGTTGTAAGGGTTGGGTGCAACCCGTTTTGTGGGAGTGTTGACTCTCACGTGTGGAAGGGCTCCTTCCGTTAGTGAAGGGATTGGATTTCAATCCCGTTGGAGAAGTGACCGAGTCATCCCTTGTTGGGGAGATAGGTCGAAGGGGGAAAGTGGATGTACCCAAGTCGGGGAACCACTATAAATTTGCTGTGTATTCTGTGTACTGTGCTTGTTGTTTTTATTGTGCAGGTACATCCGTAAATTCCGCAAAAGAACCACACGTCACCTATTCCCCCCCCCCCCCCCATAGGTGCACATAGCTGACACTAGGTGGACTTTCAGGAGGAGAATCCATCGAAGAAGGCGGGGCTTCGCATCATTTTTAGCTAATAAATATTTAAGCGCGGAGTGATCGGTAAAAACGATAACTTTAGATAGCGTTATATACCAGCGAAACTTATCAAAAGCGAAAACGACGGCTAAGAGTTCCTTTTCCATTGTCGTGTAATTTACTTGTGCGGAAGTGAGCGTCTTGCTAGCGTAATAAATAAGATGAAAATGTTTTTCTACGCGTTGGCCAAGAACGGCACCCAAGGCAATATCACTAGCGTCACACATAATTTCGAACGGAAGGGACCAATTAGGGGCCACTAAAATTGGTGAAGTGATAAGTTTTTGTTTTATTAAATTAAAGGCGGACTCGCATTCGCTACTAAAGATGAAACGTGATTCCTTTTCCAAGAGGTGAGTTAGCGGCTTTGTTATTTTTGAAAAGTCTTGAATGAAGCGTCGATAAAAGCCCGCATGGCCTAAGAAACTCCTAATAGATTTTACGTTTGTTGGATGCGGAAGTTTTTCTATAATTTCTATCTTGGCCTTATCCACCTCTATCCCCTTAGACGAAATCATATGTCCGAGGACCAAACCTCCTCGAACCATAAAGTTGCATTTTTCCCAATTTAAAACAAGACTTGTGTCCTCGCACCGTTGATGGACACGATCTAAATTGTGAAGGCAATCGGGAAAAGAGCGTCCGAAAACAGAAAAGTCATCCATAATGACTTCCATAATGTCTTCTACTAGCTCGCCAAAGATCGCTAGCATACATCTTTGGAATGTAGCCGGCGCATTGCAGAGTCCAAATGGCATTCTTCGAAATGCGAAGGTGCCAAACGGGCAAGTAAAAGTTGTTTTCTTTTGATCATCGGGGGAAATGGGGATATGGAAAAACCTCGATAAACCATCAAGAAAACTATAATACGGATGACCGGATAAACGCTCTAAAATCTGGTCCAAAAAATGGCAGAGGAAAATGGTCCTTGCGGGTGGCATCATTAAGTTTTCTATAATCGATGCACACTCGCCAACCCGTAACAGTACGAGTTGGGATGAGCTCGTTATGATCATTCGCCACTACGGTAAGACCATCCTTCTTGGGCACGACATGCACGGGACTAACCCATGCACTGTCCGAAATAGGGTAGATAATCCCAGCATCTAATAACTTAATAATTTCAGCTTTAACGACGTCTTTCATGTTTGGGTTAAGACGACGTTGCGGCTGAATCGTTTTGCGGCAATTATCGTTAAGAAAAATCTTATGGGTGCAAAAGGAGGGGCTAATCCCCTTTAAGTCAGAGATTTGCCACGCAATTGCGTGGTGATGTTTAAATAAAACTTCCAATAAATCAGAAGTCTCCAAATCACTCAAGTCCGAAGAAATGATAATGGGAAGCGTATCGCCTTTTCCCAAAAATGTGTATTTGAGTGATGCGGGTAAGGGTTTGAGGTCTAGGATGGGCGGTTCTTCTAGGGAGGTTTTAATGCCTATGTCTTTCTTACCAATTGGTTCGAAAGGCAAGTCTAAAGAAGTATCCTCATCACATTTAAAATTTTCGAGCGCATAAATATCGTCGTTTAAAAATACGAACTCGAAAACGGGAGAAGAACGATCTCCAAAAAAGGTATCTAAAGAGTAGCAGAAATCGTCGCTCGATGATAAATTGTCCATCGAGGGATTAATAGAGAAAGTAACCTAATCATAGCCTACTCGGAGGAGAAGACTACCATTACTAACATCTATTAGTGCGCGGGAGGTGGCGAGAAAAGGGCGACCGAGTATTATTGGTACCTCGGCGTCCTCCTCGATATCTAAGATGACGAAGTCTACCGGGAAGGTAAACTTGTCGACTCGGACAAGGACGTCCTCCACTACCCCGATAGGGAACTTAACCGAGCGATCTGCTAATTGGATGCGCATATTCGTAGGACTAGGAGTACCCAAACCTAAACGTGAAAAGAGCGAGAACGGCATCAGATTAATGCTAGCCAATAAATCAGCTAAGGCGTACTTTACTAATATATCGCCAAAAAGGCACGGGATGGAAAACCATCCCGGGTCATTTTGTTTTGTGGGCAATTTATTAGTAAGGGCCGCCGAGCAGACAGCGTTGAGAGATACATGCGAAATATCCTCTAATTTGCGTTTATTAGAAAGTAGTTCTTTTAAAAATTTCGCATATTTGGGCATTTGCGAGATAGCCTCGCAAAAAGGAACATTAATGTGAATTTGTTTTTATAATAAAATAAATTTTTCATATTGCGCGTCCTTACGCTCGTTATCTAACTTATGCGGATATGGAAGGGCCTTGTTTAAAATAATTTTTTCTTTTATAATTGGTAAAGGCGGCGTAAGCGAAGAAAGGGGAAGAGGGGTCGGAGGTGAAATATGTACCTGAGGGTCGGTCCGTTTTGGATCAACCACCTCCTTTCCTATAGGAGGGTTATAGCGTTGGCGTTCTCCCGCGGATTGGGCTCCGTGTTTCCCGGCAGTGCCCCGAGCGTGCGCTCGGACATCATCCTCGCCAGCTGTCCAACCTGTTGTTCGAGAGTTTTTAGCGATCCGGTGATGTTCCAGATATTTGACTCGTTGGACGCAATATACTTCGAAAAATTTTCCTCCATCGGGGAGGGTTTCAGAAGAGGAGGAGGAGGAGGAAGAAATCCGGGCGCATAAGAAATAGGGGGACGCTGAGCATTATTCGGGTTGCTCCACGAGAGGTTGGGGTGATTCCTCCAACCCGGATTATAGTTATTACTATAAGGGTTGTTGTTGGGGTTGAAGGGAGGACGACTCGAATTTCCCATGAAGTCCACGAACTCTTCAGCTACGCAGACGTTAGGGGGAATAAAACAAGGCGGAGTGGAGGAGGCAGCAGACATCTCCGCCACCTACTTTGTTAACCTTTCAACTTGAAGGGTCAAGAGAGCAGTGGCATCCACTTCAAAAAGACCAGCCGCCGGCTTTGGGCGTCCCCGCGGGACATTCCATTGATAGGCGTTCATAGCCATCTCTTCGAATAAAGCCTGGGAGGCCTAGGGGGTTTTGTTGTTAAGCGTACCCTCGGCAGCCGCGTCAATCATTTGACGCGTCTGAAAATTCAGCCCATTATAAAAAATTTGAACTTGCAAACACGTTGGCAGCGCGTGGTGCGGGCAACGGCGGAGGAATTCCTTAAACCATTCCCAAGTCTCGTATAGAGACTCAGGATCGTTTTGCACAACCGAAGAAATGTCCGCCCGCAACTTTGCAGTTTTTGCGGGCGGAAAGTACTTCGTTAGGAACCGTTCCGTCAACTCAGCCCACGTGGTGATACATCCTCGCGGGAGGGCATTCAACCACGCCTTGGCTTTGGACTTAAGGGAAAAAGGAAATAAGCGCATACGAATGGCGTCATCAGTGACGCCATTAATCTTGTAGGTGTCGCATATCTCCAAGAAATTGGACAAGTGGACATTCGGGTCCTCATCCGGCATTCCATCGAACTGCATGGCGTTTTGGACCATTTGAATGACACTCGACTTTATTTCAAAATTATTATTCGCCACCGCAGGGCGAACAATACTCGACCCAGAATCATCCAGGTTAGGCCGGGCGTAATAAGATTTAGTACGCTCGGCCGCCAGGGGAAGGTTAGGCGCGGCCATAACTACAACAGTGGGTTCTCCGATAGATTCCTCGGGATCTAAAGAAGGATTTCGGCGTTGAGATCGGATACGCGCAAGAGATCGTTCGATCTCAGGGTCGAAGTCAAAATCTTCAGACTCGGAGGGTTGTCCACGGGTCATACACCCAAACAAAAATAAAACAAAATAAACTTCCTTTTTTGTTTTAAAATAAAGTTTTTAGTTTTTTTTATAGAAAATAAGTAAAAGTAATAGACTCCGGAATTCGAAAGAGCAACTCGAAAAGAGAAGTCCCCGACAACGGCGCCAAAAACTTGATGGGCCCGCGAACAGACTCTTACTGTGGTTGGTTCGGTGAGTCGATCGCCGCGGGCTTGCTCGGGTAGGCAAGTGCACCTATCGCAAGTAGTACTCGATATTCGGGGGAATACCGAGGTCGTATTGTTCTCGGGGTCGTGTTGACTATTCTTACTCCTCCGGGAGGACTATTATTTTACTGAAAGTACGGTGGATTTTTTTAAGTAAAGTAAAGACGGAAAAAGTAAAGGAGCAAAAAAAAACGTTTTAGAAAATATTCGATGAAGGGTTAACGCTCGGCATCGAATCAGATTAAGACTAAAACAATTTATAATCATTATAGGACTTAGTTTTCAAATTAATAAAAGGCAACTTGGCCGTGGAGGTTCCACAAATGTGAGCGCACTTATCTCTATGAATATTGCTCACCTGAACATTAAGACTATTCGACCGAACGTTAGTCCGACGAAGGATTCCTCTTAACGCCCGCTTTACGCTAAGAATCCCGCTATTGGGTGGGGAACCCAATCCGGTAGAATTACGCTTGTCCTCTCTCGAGGATATGCACGCAACTCTATTTACCCAGGGGTGATCGGTCCATATGCACGGCCTCTCGGCTAGCTAGCATATGGACTACGGAAATAGGGCCCACACATCGATATGTGGTCCTACGCGTCGTTAACCCGGGGTAAACCTTAAGTCCTTAAATTAAAATGAAAATAAAGAGCTTCAATTATTAGAAATCATTTTAAATGTCCCAATGCTCTTCGATGCCGAGGCTAATAGCGATTAGCCACACATCGGTATGGGGACGGCTTATAATTTAGTGAGGCGCAAGTTCGAAATTAAACGCTAAAAGATTATAAGAAGGGGACATAAGAAAAATAACAAACATTTAGAAAACTGAAAAGTTAGCTAAAACAAGAACTCACGCACACTCCAAATTATAAATTAAACAGAAACTAAGTTACACATAAAAGAAATTTGCATAATTGAAATTTGCGAGTCCCACTCAAACGAGTGGGGGCGGGAAATAAAAGATTAAAATTGCAAGTCCTACTCAAACGAGTAGGACTAAAATGAAAGCGAATCCTACTCAAATGAGTAGGAGAAAATAAATGCGATTACAGGGCTTTCTCAAATATTTATATGGAGATAAAGATCCGTCCATTTAACTCAAGTGAGTAGGCGGAAAAAATAAAGAAAGAAAATTACAAGTCCTTCTCAAACGAGTAGGCGGGAAATAAAGTCCGTCCATTTACCTCAAGTGTGTAGGTGGAAAAATAAAGAAAAAAAATTACAAGTCCTACTCAAAAGAGTAGGACTGAAAATGAAAACGATTCGTCATTTAACTCTTAACGAGTAGGCGGAAATAAATGCACACAAACACACACACTCCATATGAATTTCAAGAAAGCAATAAAGCTAACACCTACACTCACACACTCTACAAAATTTGAACAAAGCATTAAAGGAAAGCATTAAAATTTAACACCTACACTCACACACTCTACAAAATTTGAATCAAAGCATCAAAACATTTATTCTCATACACTCACGCACACAAATTAAAAGCAAAATGAAAGTTACCTAAAAATTAAAACTTTTACTTTTTCATGCTTAGGTTTTGCCAAAAAAAAATAAAAAGAAGAAATTACAATTTTTAGAAGACAAAAGTTTTTCAAAACAAATTAAAAACCAAAGTTTTTGGAAAATTAAAATTTCAACATTTTCATTCCTAGGATTTCATAAAAGTGCTAAAAAAGTTGAAATGAAAAGAGAAAGAACAAAAAGGGTTTTCATCCTAAAATAAAGCTAAGTAAAAAAAATCAAAAATACTTTAGTAACTCTTTTACACATTCATAAGAGTGAAGATGTTGAAAACATTAAAAGAATACATGAAGAAAAAGAGAAAAAGCTAATTCATCATTTCATAAATTTCAAACAAAACCTATCATGAGACAAATTAAATGTATGTAAAGTAAATAAGTTACACTCATACACACACACACACTTTTCATAAATGAAGAACAAAGATAAAACCAAGGATAAAAAGGGGAGAAAAAGTGGGCACAAGTGTTCATTCCAAAGCCAAATAAGAAGAGAAAATCCAACATTTTTATTGATTAAAGGAAACTATTACAAGCTATTACAAAGACAAAGCTAAAGCAAAAACAAAATTGAAAGAAAAAGGGGAAATAAATCTCCTTACATAGCAAGGAAATCACGGATGCAGCCCACAAAAAGACACTAAAATGGCCCAAAAATATTAACCCTTGGACCTTATAGAAATGGGCAATTTATAGGCAAAAAATTCTAAGTACATGCCCTAGGTCACGGGCGTGTAGGGGGGGCGTGTCAGTACTATTCATGAAGGCGGCCGGCGATTTGACAGGAAAGTTGACTTCGGGCTGAGTTCGCGGCAGTCACGCCCCAGGTCACGGGCATGACTCTGGGCGTGTCGGGGAGGTAGAACCTGGCGCGGGTTGCGTCAAAAGTCTTTGGCAGCATCTTGACGGGCCAGCTGGAAAGGTCACGCCCCAGGTCACGGGCGTGACTCTGGGCGTGTTAGTTGGTGTCGACACTCGACGAATGTCGAGCGGAAAGTGTCGAGTTGAAATCGTTGAGCTGAGATCGAGTCACGACCTACGTCACGGGCGTGACTCTGGGCGTGACGCGGGTTCGACGATCGTTGAACTAAATTCATCGAGTGGAGGGGACACGGGCTGCTGTCACGCCCCGTGTCGGGTGACACAGGCGTGTCGCCAAGCGTGTCAAGCTTGTACTTCAGAAATCGTCCGATTTCACGGGAAATGCAATGTCACGGCCCTGTCACGGGCGTGACCAAATTGACACGGGCGTGTACTGCCCAATTTTGGCAGATTTTGAAATTTTTCTGCAAAATAAAATAAAACAAGTTAGTAGTAAATTTACAAGAATAGGAGCATTTTATTGAACAAAAATAAGTAAAAACGACAAAAATAAATGAAAATGACTAAATTAATGTGCACAAAAATACGTATATTTACAATTCATCAAATACCCCCATATTTAGGCTTTTGCTATTCCAGAGCAAAAGTTTGAGGTGAATTTATAAGGAATAAAAAAAACTCTAAGTTTAGCTACCTCTTAATCAATTATAAGAGAGATCGAAATAAATATACGGGGTGTAAGAGTTAAGTCCTAAAATTATGTAGATGATTTAAATAGCGCAAAAGTTTTGGCCAAAAGACTTCTTGATGTAATCAAATAGAAGGCAACATTTGTAATGGTTAGATTAACGAAAATAGTTTGGAATTATAAGAACTCTAGCTTATACGAGTGCTACTAGAAATAATACAATTTACTAATTATGCTCTCAAAAAGATTTTTGAATTAATTCTAGAATCGTGTAATTGGCTAAGGGGGTAGTGGGTTTATGAAGAGGGTTTTGATTTTTGAGGCGAGGTAATTTTTTCTCGAACCTCCATTTTTTTTTCTTTTGGATTATTAGGAAAACGAAATCTTATTTTCCTAATATGATTTTTGTTTTTCAACTTCATAAGAATAAAATTAACCCAATGTATATTTGTAGGAGTAATGAATTTTATCCTCTTACTCCATATATAATCATTTAAAATTATTGGGTGCCTATGTTTACGGAACGAAATCTTATTCTCATTGACATAGGATCTTTTAAGGATAAAATTTTTCATGCCAAGTAGGTCATGAAAAGTAAGGGGAGAAAGGAAAACTAAATTTTAATCCTAAAAATTTTTGAGAGCAACCTTAATAATTTGTACGTTCCAATTTTTTTTTTCAGAAAGCTAAAAGTAAGTATAATTGAATTCTATAGTCGTTATTTCCTAACATAATATACGTGCTCCTATCAATGAAAAATTAGAAGTAGTGCCTAAAACGAGTTCGCTATTTTTAACAAAGCATAAAGAATTCTTTAAAACTTAACCCCGGCTATTTAAATTTTTCAATCAATAATTAACAAACGGGTAGTGAACAAAGAATTAATCAAATTCGCATATAAATAAACTCAAAACAGAATTTTTGGATAGCAGGAAAGTTAAGGATGGAATATTTGATTTATTTGTTTCAAAACAATTTATTTTGATTTTTATAGTTTTTATCATTATTTTTTTGTTTTTCATTTATTATCTTTTTTTTTGTATTTTTGTTTTTCTCAATTTTTTTTGAAATTTTTTTTTTGAACTATTATCTTTTTTTGTATTTTTTAAGAGAATTTTCATTATATGTACAAAATCATGGGAGAAAAAGAGAGGTTTTTACAAGAATGAGGAAGGGGGAGAGAGAAAAGAGTATGTACAAAAAATATTTACAAAGTGAAACTAAATATATCTTTTTTCTTTTTTTTTGTTTAATTGTTTTTGAGTTTTTTGGAAAAAAGAAAGAAAGAGAACAAAAAAAATTTTGGATGTTTCATTTAAATTTTTTTTTTCATTTTGAGATGTTTTTTTTTTATTTTTTTGTTTTTGTTTTGATGTTATATATATATTTTTTGTATTTTTGATTTGCAGAAAAAAAAATTGAAGTGCAGAAAGTAAAGCACGAAAATACCCCCATACTTAAGTCCAACATTGTCCCCAATGTTGTAACGTAAGTATGCGGAACAAAAATTAAATAAAATGCGATATGTACAAAAGTAAAGAGAGGGGGGTAGAAACGTCCCTGAAACGCGTTCGGGGAAGTCCAATCAGAAACCCTGCGTTTATTAGAAAAAAACAGTAAAGTTAATAAGGAAAGAGCGAAAAAGATAAGCGATGGGTGCCTCCCAGGAGCGCTTTGTTTATAGTCGTGTAGCTTGACTATTTTGGCGGGTTTATAGATCGAGGAGGGTTATGGTTTCGTAATGCTCGATCACTGGGTCTCCCGCGATGTATAACTTAAGCCGATGACCGTTTACTTTAAACGAACCTCTTTCCGGGTGGGAGATGAGTACGGTCCCATATGGAAAGACTTCTTCAACTAAGAAAGGACCGACCATCTAGATTTTAGTTTACCCGGAAAAAGCTTAAGGCGTGAATTATAAAGAAGGACAAGATCGCCCCGAGAAAATATTTTTGGGGACTTTAAATTTCGATCGTGATATAACTTAGAACGCTCCTTATAGAATTTATTGCTCTCGTAAGCGTTCGCATGCCATTCATCGAGCTCATTTAGTTGCAGTTTTCTATTCTGAGCGGCTAAGTTGGAGTCAAGGTTTAAGAGTTTTAAAGCACAAAGAGCGCGATGCTCTAATTCTACGGGTAAATGGCACGCTTTGTTGTAGACTAACCGGAACGGCGTACAATCAATTGCGATTTTGTATGTCGTCCGATATGCCCACAACGCATCGTCGAGTTTAACGAACCAATCTTTCCTATTTAGCGAAACGGTTTTTTCTAAAATTCGCTTAATCTCTCGATTTACTACCTCAACTTGGCCACTTGTTTGCGGGTGGTAGGGGGTGGCAAGCTTGTGCGTGACTCCGTATTTAGCTAACGTCTTAGCCATAAGAGCGTTACAGAAATGCGTTCCCCTATCACTAACAATTGCGCGAGGCGTGCCGAAGTGAGAAAATAATTTTTTAAGAAATGTAACGACGACTCGCGCATCGTTGGTGGGGAGAGCTTGCGCTTCCGCCCACCTCGATACGTAGTCCACCGCCACTAAAATATATATATTTTTGAAAGATGGTGGTAGGGGGCCAACAAAATCTTTGCCCCATAAATCGAAGACTTCGCACTCTAAAAACATATTTTGGGGCATCTCGTCGCGACGAGAGATGTCACCCGACCGTTGACATCTATCGCATGCACACACAAAATTATGCGCGTCTTTGAAGAGAGTGGGACAAAAGTAGCCCGCCTCTAGCGCCTTCCGAGCGGTCCGGTTGGCTTGATAATGCCCACTGGCTGGACCCTCGTGGCAGTGCTTAAGAATTTGCAAGCACTCCACACCCGCAACGCATCTTCGGACCGCTTGGTCCGCGCAGATACGAAAAAGAAATGGGTCCTCCCAAAAGAAATTTTTCAAGTCAGAAAAGAATTTCTTCTTATGATGACTTGAAAACTCTTTTGGAAGCACCCGCGCTACTAAGTAATTTGCAAAATCAGCGAACCAAGGCGAAGATGACGAAGATTTATTAATGGCAAGAAGGCATTCCTCGGGGAATCTGTCATTTATTTCAGACTCGACGAGCGCTTCCGCACCCGGATTTTCTAAACGGTAGAGGTGGTCTGCCGCTAGATTTTCCGCTCCCCGCTTATCTCGGATCTCCAAATCAAACTCTTGTAGGAGGAGAATCCATCGAAGAAGGCGGGGCTTCACATCATTTTTAGCTAATAAATATTTAAGCGCGGAGTGATCGGTAAAAACGATAACTTTAGATAGCGTTATATACGAGCGAAACTTATCAAAAGCAAAAACGACGGCTAAGAGTTCCTTTTCCGTTGTCGTGTAATTTACTTGTGCGGAAGTGAGCGTCTTGCTAGCGTAATAAATAAGATGAAAATGTTTTTCTACGTGTTGGCCAAGAACGGCAGCCAAGGCAATATCACTAGCGTCGCACATAATTTCGAACGGAAGGGACCAATTAGAGGCCACTAAAATTGGTGAAGTGATAAGTTTTTGTTTTATTAAATTAAAGGCGGACTCGCATTCGCTACTAAAGATGAAACGTGATTCCTTTTCCAAGAGGTGAGTTAGCGGCTTTGTTATTTTTGAAAAGTCTTGAATGAAGCGTCGATAAAAGCCCGCATGGCCTAAGAAACTCCTAATAGATTTTACGTTTGTTGGATGCGGAAGTTTTTCTATAATTTCTATCTTGACCTTATCCACCTTTATCCCCTTAGACGAAATCATATGGCCGAGGACCAAACCTTCTCGAACCATAAAGTTGCATTTTTTCCAATTTAAAACAAGACTTGTGTCCTCGCACCGATGAAGGACACGATCTAAATTGTGAAGGCAATCGGGAAAAGAGCGTCCAAAAACAGAAAAGTCATCCATAAAGTCTTCCATAATGTCTTCTACTAGCTTGCCAAAGATCGCTAGCATACATCTTTGGAATGTAGCCGGCGCATTGCAGAGTCCAAATGGCATTCTTCGATATGCGAAGGTGCCAAACGGGCAAGTAAAAGTTGTTTTCTCTTGATCATCGGGGAAATGGGGATATGGAAAAACCCCGATAAACCATCAAGAAGACAATAATACGGATGACCGGATAAACGCTCTAAAATCTGGTCCAAAAAATGGCAGAGGGAAATGGTCCTTACAGGTGGCATCATTAAGTTTTCTATAATCGATGCACACTCGCCAACCCGTAACAGTACGAGTTGGGACGAGCTCGTTATGCACATTCGCCACTACGGTAAGACCGCCCTTCTTGGGCACGACATGCACGGGACTAACCCATGCACTGTCCGAAATAGGCGAGATAATCCCCGCATCTAATAACTTAATAATTTCGGCTTTAACGACGTCTTTCATGTTTGGGTTAAGACGACGTTACGGCTAAATCGTTTTGCGGCAATTATCGTTAAGAAAAATCTTATGGGTGCAAAAGGAGGGGCTAATCCCCTTTAAGTCAGAGATTTGCCACGCAATTGCGTGGCGATGTTTAAATAAAACATCCAATAAATCGGAGGTCTCCGAATCACTCAAGTCCGAAGAAATGATAACGGGAAGCGTATCGCCTTTTCCCAAAAATGTGTATTTGAGTGATACGGGTAAGGGTTTGAGGTCTAGGATGGGCAGTTCTTCTAGGGAGGTTTTAATGCCTATGTCTTTCTTACCAATTGGTTCGAAAGGCAAGTCTAAAGAAGTATCCTCATCGCATTTAAAATTTTCGAGCGCATGAATATCGTCATTTAAAAATACGGACTCGAAAACGGGAGAAGAACGATCTCCAAAAAAGGTATCTAAAGAGTAGCAGAAATCGTCGCTCGATGATAAATTGTCCATCGAGGGATTAATAGAGAAAGTAACCTAATCATCGCCTACTCGGAGGAGAATACTACCATTACTAACATCTATTAGTGCGCTGGAGGTGGCGAGAAAAGGGCGACCGAGTATTATTGGTACCTCGGCGTCCTCCTCGATATCTAAGATGACGAAGTCTACCGGGAAGGTAAACTTGTCGACTCGGACGAGGACATCCTCCACTACCCCGATAGGGAACTTAACCGAGCGATCCGCTAATTAAATGCGCATATTCGTAGGACTAGGAGTACCCAAACCTAAACGTGAATAGAGCGAGAACGGCACCAGATTAATGCTAGCCCCTAAATCAGCTAAGGCGTACTTTACTAATATATCGCCAAAAAGGCACGAGATGGAAAACCGTCCCGGGTCGTTTTGTTTTGTGGGCAATTTATTAGTAAAGGCCGCCGAGCAGACAGCGTTGAGAGATACATGCGAAATATCCTCTAATTTGCGTTTATTAGAAAGTAGTTCTTTTAAAAATTTCGTATATTTGGGCATTTGCGAGATAGCCTCGCAAAAAGGAACATTAATGTGAATTTGTTTTAATAATAAAATAAATTTTTCATATTGCGCGTCCTTACGCTCGTTATCTAACTTATGCGGATATGGAAGGGCCTTGTTTAAAATAATTTTTTCTTTTATAATTGGTAAAGGCGGCGTAAGCGAAGAAAGGGGAAGAGGGGTCAGAGATAAAATATGTACCTGAGGGTCAGTCCGTTTTGGATCGAACACCTCCTTTCCTCTATGGAGGGTTATAGCGTTGGCGTTCTCCCGCGGATTGGGCTCCGTGTTTCCCGGCAGTGCCCCGAGCGTGCGCTCGGACATCATCCTCGCCAGCTGTCCAACCTGTTGTTCGAGAGTTTTTAGCAATCCGGTGATGTTCCGGATATTTGACTCGTTGGACGCAATATACTTCGAAAAATTTTCCTCCATCGGGGAGGGTTTCGGAAGAGGAGGAGGAGGAGGAAGAAATCCGGGCGCATAAGAAATAGGGGGACGTTGAGCATTATTCGGGTTGCTCCACGAGAAGTTGGGGTGATTCCTCCAACCCGGATTATAGTTATTACTATAAGGGTTGTTGTTGGGGTTGAAGGGAGGACGACCCGAATTTCCCATGAAGTCCACGAACTCTTCAGCTACGCAGACGTTAGGGGGAATAAAACAAGGCGGAGTGGAGGAGGCAGCAGACATCTCCGCCACCTGCTTTGTTAACCTTTCAACTTGAAGGGTCAAGAGAGCAGTGGCATCCACTTCAAAAAGACCAGCCGCCGGCTTTGGGCATCCCCGCGGGACATTCCATTGATAGGCGTTCATAGCCATCTCTTCGAATGAAGCCTGGGCGGCCTCGGGGGTTGTGTTGTTAAGCGTACCCCCGGCAGCCGCGTCAATCATTTGACGCGTCTGAAAATTCAGCCCATTATAAAAAATTTGAACTTGCAACCACGTTGGCAGCGCGTGGTGCGGGCAACGGCGGAAGAATTCCTTAAACCGTTCCCAAGTCTCGTATAGAGACTCAGGATCGTTTTGCACAAACGAAGAAATGTCCGCCCGCAACTTTGCAGTTTTTGCTGGCGGAAAGTACTTCGTTAGGAACCGTTCCGTCAACTCAGCCCACGTGGTGATACATCCTCGCGGGAGGGCATTCAACCACGCCTTGGCTTTGGACTTAAGGAAAAAAGGAAATAAGCGCAAACGAATGGCGTCATCAGTGACGCCATTAATCTTGAAGGTGTCGCATATCTCCAAGAAATTGGACAAGTGGACATTCGGGTCCTCATCCGACATTCCATCGAACTGCACGGCGTTTTGGACCATTTGAATGACACTCGACTTTATTTCAAAATTATTATTCGCCACCGCAGGGCGAATAATACTCGACCCAGAATCATCCAGGTTAGGCCGGGTGTAATAAGACATAGTACGCTCGGCCGCCGGGGGAAGGTTAGGCGCGGCCATAACTACAACAGTGGGTTCTCCGATAGATTCCTCGGGATCTAAAGAAGGATTTCGGCGTTGAGATCGGATTCGCGCAAGAGAGCGTTCGATCTCAGGGTCGAAGTCAAAATCTTCAGACTCGGAGGGTTGTCCACGGGTCATACACCCAAACAAAAATAAAACAAAATAAACTTCCTTTTTTTGTTTTAAAATAAAGTTTTAAGTTTTTTTTTTATAGAAAATAAGTAAAAGTAATAGACTCCGGAATTCGAAAGAGCAACTCGAAAAGAGAAGTCCCCGGCAACGGCGCCAAAAACTTGATGGGCCCGCGAACAGACTTTTACTGTGGTTGGTTCGGTGAGTCGATCGCCGCGGGCTTGCTCGGGTAGGCAAGTGTACCTATCGCAAGTAGTACTCGATATTCGGGGGAATACCGATGTCGTATTGTTCTCGGGGTCGTGTTGACTATTCTAACTCCTCCGGGATGACTATTATTTTACTGAAAGTAAGGTGGATTTTTTTAAGTAAAGTAAAGACAGAAAAAGTAAAGGAGCAAAAAAAACATTTTAGAAAATATTCAATGAAGGGTTAACGCTCGGCATTGAATCAGATTAAGACTAAAACAATTTTTAATAATTATAGGACTTAGGTTTCAAATTAATAAAAGGCAACTTGGCCGTGGAGGTTCCACAAATGTGAGCGCACTTATCTCTAGGAATATTGCTCACCTGAACGTTAAGACTATTCGACCGAACGTTAGTCCGACGAAGGATTCCTCTTAACGCCCGCTTTACGCTAAGAACCCCGTTATTGGGTGGGGAACCCAATCCGGTAGAATTACGCTTGTCCTCTCTCGAGGGTATGCACGCAACTCTATTTACCCAGGGGTGATCGGTCCATATGCACGGCCTCTCGGCTAGCTAGCATATGGACTACGGAAATAGGGCCCACACATCGATATGTGGTCCTACGCGTCGTTAACCCGGGGTAAACCTTAAGTCCTTAAATTAAAATGAAAATAAAGAGCTTCAATTATTAGAAATCATTTTAAATGTCCCAATGCTCTTCGATGCCGAGGCTAATAGCGATTAGCCACACATCGGTATGGGGACGGCTTATAATTTAGTGAGGCGCAAGTTCGAAATTAAATGCTAAAAGATTATAAGAAGGGGACATAAGAAAAATAACAAACATTTAGAAAACTGAAAAGTTAGCTAAAACAAGAACTCACGCACACTCCAAATTATAAATTAAACAGAAACTAAGTTACACATAAAAGAAATTTGCATAATTGAAATTTGCGAGTCCCACTCAAACGAGTGGGGGCGGGAAATAAAAGCTTAAAATTGCAAGTCATACTCAAACGAGTTGGACTAAAATGAAAGCGAGTCCTACTCAAATGAGTAGGAGAAAATAAATGCGATTACAGGGCTTTCTCAAATATTTACATGGAGATAAAGATCCGTCCATTTAACTCAAGTGAGTAGGCGGAAAAAATAAAGAAAGAAAATTACAAGTCCTACTCAAACGAGTAGGCGGGAAATAAAGTCCGTCCATTTAACTCAAGTGAGTAGGCGGAAAAATAAAGAAAAAAAATTACAAGTCCTACTCAAAAGAGTAGGACTGAAAATGAAAATGATTCGCCATTTAACTCTTAATGAGTAGGCGGAAATAAATGCACACAAACACACACACTCCATATGAATTTCAAGAAAACAATAAAGCTAACACCTACACTCACACACTCTACAAATTTTGAATCAAAGCATCAAAACATTTATTCTCATACACTCACGCACACAAATTAAAAGCAAAATGAAAGTTACCTAAAAATTAAAACTTTTACTTTTTCATGCTTAGGTTTTGCCAAAAACAAATAAAAAGAAGAAATTACAATTTTTAGAAGACAAAAGTTTTTCAAAACAAATTAAAAACCAAAGTTATTGGAAAATTAAAATTTCAACATTTTCATTCCTAGGATTTCATAAAAGTGCTAAAAAAGTTGAAATGAAAAGAGAAAGAACAAAAAGGGTTTTCATCCTAAAATAAGGCTAAGTAAAAAAAAATCAAAAATACTTTAGTAACTCTTTTACACATTCATAAGAGTGAAGATGTTGAAAACTTTAAAAGAAGACATGAAGAAAAAGAGAAAAAGCTAATTCATCATTTCATAAAATTCTAACAAAACCTATCATGAGACAAATTAAAAGTATGTAAAGTAAATAAGTTACACTCATACACACACACGTTTCATAAATGAAGAACAAAGATAAAAACAAGGATAAAAAGGGGAGAAAAAGTGGGCACAAGTGTTCATTCCAAAGCCAAATAAGAAGAGAAAATCTAACATTTTTATTGATTAAAGGAAACTATTACAAGCTATTACAAAGACAAAGTTAAAGCAAAAACAAAATTGAAAGAAAAAGGGGAAAGAAATCTCCTTACATAGCAAGGAAATCACGGATGCAGCCCACAAAAAGACACTAAAATGGCCCAAAAATCTGAACCCTTGGACCTTACAGAAATGGGCAATTTATAGGCAAAAAATTCTAAGTACACGCCCTAGGTCACGGGCGTGTAGGGGGGGCGTGTCAGTACTATTCATGAAGGGGGCCGGCGATTGGACAGGAAAGTTAACTTCGGGCTGAGTTCGCGGCAGTCACGCCCCAGGTCACGGGCGTGACTCTGGGCGTGTCGGGGAGGTAGAACCGGGCGCGGGTTGCGTCAAAAGTCTTTGGCAGCATCTTGACGGGCCAGCTGGAAAGGTCACGCCCCAGGTCACGGGCGTGACTCTGGGTGTGTCAGTTGGTGTCGACACTCGACGAATGTCGAGCAAAAAGTGTCGAGTTGAAATCGTTGAGCTGAGATCGAGTCACGCCCTACGTCACGGGCGTGACTCTGGGCGTGACGCGGGTTCGACGATCGCTGAACTGAATTCATCGAGTGGAGGGGACACAGGCTGCTGTCACGCCCCGTGTCGGGTGACACGGGCGTGTCGCCAGGCGTGTCAAGCTTGTACTTCAGAAATCATCCGACTTCACGGGAAATGGAATGTCACGGTCCTGTCACGGGCGTGACCAAATTGACACGGGCGTGTACTGCCCAATTTTGGCAGATTTTGAAATTTTTCTGCAAAATAAAATAAAACAAGTTAGTAGTAAATTTACAAGAATAGGAGCATTTTATTGAACAAAAATAAGTAAAAATGACAAAAATAAATGAAAATAACTAAATTAATGTGCACAAAAATACGTATATTTACAATTCATCAAATACCCCCATACTTAGGCTTTTGCTATTCCATAACAAAAGTTTGAGGTGAATCTATAAGGAATAAAAAAACTCTAAGTTTAGCTACCTCTTAATCAATTATAAGAGAGATCGAAATAAATATACGGGGTGTAAGAGTTAAGTCCTAAAATTATGTAGATGATTTAAATAGCGCAAAAGTTTTGGCCAAAAGACTTCTTGATGTAATCAAATAGAAGGCAACATTTGTAATGGTTAGATTAACGAAAATAGTTTGGAATTATAAGAACTCTAGCTTATACGAGTGCTACTGGAAATAATACAATTTACTAATTATGTTCTCAAAAAGATTTTTGAATTAATTCTAGAATCGTGTAATTGGCTAAGGGGGTAGTGGGTTTATGAAGAGGGTTTTGATTTTTGAGGAGAGGTAATTTTTTCTCGAACCTCCATTTTTTTTTCTTTTGGATTATTAGGAAAACGAAATCTTATTTTCCTAACATGATTTTTGTTTTTCAACTTCATAAGAATAAAATTAACCCAATGTATATTTGTAGGAGTAATAAATTTTATACTCTTACTCCATATATAATCTTTTAAAATTATTGGGTGTCTATGTTTACGGAACGAAATCTTATTCTCATTAACATAGGATCTTTTAAGGATATATTTTTTCATGCCAAGTAGGTCATGAAAAGTAAGGGGAGAAAGGAAAACTAGATTTTAATCCTAAAAATTTTGAGAGCAACCTTAATAATTTGTACGTTCCAATTGTTTTTTTCAGAAAGCTAAAAGTAAGTATAATTGAATTCTATAGTCGTTATTTCCTAACATTATATACGTGCTCCTATCAATGAAAAATTAGAAGTAGTGCCTAAAACGAGTTCGCTATTTTTAACAAAGCATAAAGAATTCTTTAAAACTTAACCCCGGCTATTTAAATTTTTCAATCAATAATTAACAAACGGGTAGTGAACAAAGAATTAATCAAATTCGCATATAAATAAACTCAGAACGGAATTTTTGGATAGTAGGAAAGTTAAGGATGCAATATTTGATTTATTTGTTTCAAAACATTTGTTTTTTTATTTTTATAGTTGTTATCATCATTTTTTTGTTTTACATTTATTATCTTTTTTTTTGTATTTTTGTTTTTCGCAATTTTTTTTGAATTTTTTTTTTTGAACTATTATCTTTTTTTGTATTTTTTAAGAGAATTTTCATTATATGTACAAAATCATGGGAGAAAAAGAGAGGTTTTTACAAGAATGAGGAAGGGGGAGAGAGAAAAGAGTATGTACAAAAAATATTTACAAAGTGAAACTAAATATATTTTTTGTTTTCTTTTTTTTTGTTTAATTGTTTTTGAGTTTTTTGGAAAAAAGAAAGAAAGAGAACAAAAAAAATTTTGGATGTTTCATTTAAAATTTTTTTTTTCATTTTGAGAAGTTTTTTTTTTATTTTTTTGTTTTTGTTTTGATGTTATATGTATTTTTTTGTATTTTTGAAATGCAGAAAAAAATTGAAGTGCAGAAAGTAAAGCACGAAAATACCCCCATACTTAAGTCCAACATTGTCCCCAATGTTGTAACGTAAGTATGCGGAACAAAAATTAAATAAAATGTGATATGTACAAAAGTAAAGAGAGGGGGGGGGGGTAGAAACGTCCCTGAAACGGGTTCAGGGAAGTCCAATCAGAAACCCTGCGTTTATTAGAAAAAAACAGTAAAGGTAATAAGGAAAGAGCGAAAAAGATAAGCGAGGGGTGCCTCCCAGGAGCGCTTTGTTTATAGTCGTGTAGCTTGACTATTTTGGCGGGTTTATAGATCGAGGAGGGTTATGGTTTCGTAATGCTCGATCACTGGGTCTCCCGCGATGTATAACTTAAGCCGATGACCGTTTACTTTAAACGAACCTCTTTCCGGGTGGGAGACGAGTACAGTACCATATGGAAAGACTTCTTCAACTAAGAAGGGACCGACCATCTAGATTTTAGTTTACTCGGAAAAAGCTTAAGGCGTGAATTATAAAGAAGGACAAGATCGCCCGGAGAAAATATTTTTGGGGACTTTAAATTTCGATCGTGATATAACTTAGAACGCTCCTTATAGAATTTATTGCTCTCGTAAGCGTTCGCACGCCATTCATCGAGCTCGTTTAGTTGCAGTTTTCTATTCTGAGCGGCTAAGTTGGAGTCAAGGTTTAAGAGTTTTTAAGCCCAAAGAGCGCGATGCTCTAATTCTACGGGTAAATGGCACGCTTTGCCGTAGACTAACCGGAACGGCGTACAAATAATTGCGGTTTTGTATTCCGTCCGATATGCCCACAACGCATCGTCGAGTTTAACAGACCAATCTTTCCTATTTAGCGAAACGATTTTTTCTAAAATTCGCTTAATCTCTCGATTTACTACCTCAACTTGGCCACTTGTTTGCGGGTGGTAGGGGGTGGGAAGCTTGTGCGTGACTCCGTATTTAGCTAACGTCTTAGCCATAAGAGCGTTACAGAAATGCGTTCCCCTATCACTAACAATTGCACGAGGCGTGCCGAAGCGAGAAAATAATTTTTTAAGAAATATAACGACGACTCGCGCAT
Organism: Platanthera guangdongensis; assembly: GCA_039583875.1. Lineage (NCBI taxonomy): Eukaryota > Viridiplantae > Streptophyta > Magnoliopsida > Asparagales > Orchidaceae > Platanthera > Platanthera guangdongensis. Next base: position 74,236,213 of record CM077152.1, read on the forward strand.
CGTTGGTGGGGAGAGCTTGCGCTTCCGCCCACCTCGATACGTAGTCCACCGCCACTAAAATATACATATTTTTGAAAGATGGAGGTAGGGGGCCAACAAAATCTATGCCCCATAAATCGAAGACTTCGCACTCTAAAAACGTATTTTGGGTCATCTCATCGCAACGAGAGATGTTACTCGATCGCTGACAGCTATCGCATGCGCGCACAAAATTATGCGCGTCTTTGAAGAGAGTGGGCCAAAAGTAGCCCGCCTCTAGCGCCTTCCGAGCGGTCTGGTTGGCTTGATAATGCCCACCGGTTGGACCCTCGTGGTAGTGCTTAAGAATTTGCAAGCACTCCACACCCGCAACGCATCTTCGGACCGCTTGGTCCGCGCAGATACGAAAAAGAAATGGGTCCTCCCAAAAGAAATTTTTCAAGTCAGAAAAGAAATTCTTCTTATGATGACTTGAAAACTCTTTTGGAAGCACCCGCGCTAATAAGTAATTTGCAAAATCAGCGAACCTAGGCGAAGATGACGAAGATTTATTAATGGCAAGAAGGCGTTTCTCGGGGAATCTGTCATTTATTTCAGACTCGACGAGCGCTTCCGCACCCGGATTTTCTAAACGGGAGAGGTGGTCTGCCGCTAGATTTTCCGCTCCCCGCTTATCTCGGATCTCCAAATCAAACTCTTGTAGGAGGAGAATCCATCGAAGAAGGCGGGGCTTCGCATCATTTTTAGCTAATAAATATTTAAGCGCGGAGTGATCGGTAAAAACGATAACTTTAGATAGCGTTATATACGAGCAAAACTTATCAAAAGCGAAAATGACGGCTAGGAGTTTCTTTTCCGTTGTCGTGTAATTTACTTGTGCGGAAGTGAGCGTCTTGCTAGCGTAATAAATAAGATGAAAATGTTTTTCTATGCATTGGCCAAGAACGGCACCCAAGGCAATATCACTAGCGTCGCACATAATTTCGAACGGAAGGGACCAATTAGGGGCCACTAAAATTGGTGAAGTGAAAAGTTTTTGTTTTATTAAATTAAAGGCGGACTCGCATTCGCTACTAAAGATGAAACGTGATTCCTTTTCCAAGAGGTGAGTTAGCGGCTTTGTTATTTTTGAAAAGTCTTGAATGAAGCGTCGATAAAAGCCCGCATGGCCTAAGAAACTCCTAATAGATTTTACGTTTGTTGTATGCGGAAGTTTTTCTATAATTTCTATCTTGGCCTTATCCACCTCTATCCCCTTAGACGAAATCATATGGCCGAGGACCAAACCTCCTCGAACCATAAAGTTGCATTTTTCCCAATTTAAAACAAGACTTGTGTCCTCGCACCGTTGAAGGACACGATCTAAATTGTGAAGGCAATTGGGAAAAGAGCGTTCGAAAACAGAAAAGCCATCCACAAAGACTTCCATAATGTCTTCAACTAGCTCGCCAAAGATCGCTAGCATACATCTTTGGAATGTAGCCGGCGTATTGCAGAGTCCAAATGGCATTCTTCGTTATGCGAAGGTGCCAAACGGGCAAGTAAAAGTTGTTTTCTCTTGATCATCGGGGGAAATGAGGATATAAAAAAACCCCGATAAACCATCAAGAAAACAATAATACGGATGACCGGATAAACTCTCTAAAATCTGGTCCAAAAAATGGCAGAGGGAAATGGTCCTTGCGGGTGGCATCATTAAGTTTTCTATAATCGATGCACCCTCGCCAACCCGTAACAGTACGAGTTGGGACGAGCTCGTTATGCTCATTCGCCACTACGGTAAGACCGCCTTTCTTGGGCACGACATGCACGGGACTAACCCATGCACTGTCCGAAATAGGGTAGATAATCCACGCATCTAATAACTTAATAATTTCGGCTTTAACGACGTCTTTCATGTTTGGGTTAAGACGACGTTGCGGCTGAATCGTTTTGCGGCAATTATCATTAAGAAAAATCTTATGGGTGCAAAAGGAGGGGCTAATCCCCTTTAAGTCAAAGATTTACCACGCAATTATGTGGCGATGTTTAAATAAAACTTCCAATAAATCGGAAGTCTCCGAATCACTCAAGTTCGAAGAAATGATAATGGGAAGCGTATCGCCTTTTCCCAAAAATGTGTATTTGAGTGATGCGTGTAAGGGTTTGAGGTCTAGGATGGGCGTTTCTTCTAGGGAGGTTTTAATGCCTATGTCTTTCTTACCAATTGGTTCGAAAGGAAAGTCTAAAGAAGTATCCTCATCGCATTTAAAATTTTCGAGCGCATAAATATCGTCGTTTAAAAATACGGACTCGAAAACGGGAGAAGAACGATCTCCAAAAAAAGTATCTAAAGAGTAGCAGAAATCGTCGCTCGATGATAAATTGTCCATCGAGGGATTAATAGAGAAAGTAACCGAATCATCGCCTACTCGGAGGAGAAGACTACCATTACTAACATCTATTAGTGCGTGGGAGGTGGCGAGAAAAGGGCGACCGAGTATTATTGGTACCTCGGCGTCCTCCTCTATATCTAAGATGACGAAGTATACCGGGAAGGTAAACTTGTCGACTCGGACAAGGACGTCCTCCACTACCCCGATAGGGAACTTAACCGAGCGATCCGCTAATTGGATGCGCATATTCGTAGGACTAGGAGTACCCAAATCTAAACGTGAAAAGAGCGAGAACGGCATCAGATTAATGCTAGCCCCTAAATCAGCTAAGGCGTACTTTACTAATATATCGCCAAAAAGGCACGGGATGGAAAACCGTCCCGGGTCGTTTTGTTTTGTGGGCAATTTATTAGTAAGGGCCGCCGAGCAGACAGCGTTGAGAGATACATGTGAAATATCCTCTAATTTGCGTTTATTAGAAAGTAGTTCTTTTACAAATTTCGCATATTTGGGCATTTGCGAGATAGCCTCGCAAAAAGGAACATTAATGTGAATTTGTTTTAATAATAAAATAAATTTTTCATATTGCGCGTCCTTACGCTCGTTATCTAACTTATGCGGATATGGAAGGGCCTTGTTTAAAATAATTTTTTCTTTTATAATTGGTAAAGGCGGCGTAAGCGAAGAAAGGGGAAGAGGGGTCGGAGGTGAAATATGTACCTGAGGGTCGGTCCGTTTTGGATCGACCACCTCCTTTCCTCTACAGAGGGTTATAGCATTGGCGTTCTCCCGCGGATTAGGCTCCGTGTTTCCCGGCAGTGCCCCGAGCGCGTGCTCGGACATCATCCTCGCCAGCTGTCCAACCTTTTGTTCGAGAGTTTTTAGCGATCCGGTGATGTTCCGGATATTTGACTCGTTGGACGCAATATACTTCGAAAAATTTTCCTCCATCGGGGAGGGTTTCGGAAGAGGAGGAGGAGGAGGATGAAATCCGGGCGCATAAGAAATAGGGGGACGCTGAGCATTATTCGGGTTGCTCCACGAGAAGTTGGGGTGATTCCTCCAACCCGGATTATAGTTATTACTATAAGGGTTGTTGTTGGGGTTGAAGGGAGGACGACCCGAATTTCCCATGAAGTCCACGAACTCTTCAGCTACGCAGACGTTAGGGGGAATAAAACAAGGCGGAGTGGAGGAGGCAGCAGACATCTCCGCCACCTGCTTTGTTAACCTTTCAACTTGAAGTGTCAAGAGAGCAGTGGCATCCACTTCAAAAAGACCAACCGCCGGCTTTGGGCGTCCCCGCGGGACATTCCATTGATAGGCGTTCATAGCCATCTCTTCGAATAAAGCCTAGGCGGCCTCGGGGGTTTTGTTGTTAAGCGTACCCCCGGCAGCCGCGTCAATTATTTGACGCGTCTGAAAATTCAGACCATTATAAAAAATCTGAACTTGCAACCACGTTGGCAGCGCGTGGTGCGGGCAACGGCGGAGGAATTCCTTAAACCGTTCCCAAGTCTCGTATAGAGACTCAGGATCGTTTTGCACAAACGAAGAAATGTCCGCCCGCAACTTTGCAGTTTTTGCGGGCGGAAAGTACTTCGTTAGGAACCGTTCCGTCAACTCAGCCCATGTGGTGATACATCCTCGCGGGAGGGCATTCAACCACGCCTTGGCTTTGGACTTAAGGGAAAAAGGAAATAAGCGCAAACGAATGGCGTCATCAGTGACGCCATTAATCTTGAAGGTGTCGCATATCTCCAAGAAATTGGACAAGTGGACATTCGGGTCCTCATTCGGCATTCCATCGAACTGCACGACATTTTGGACCATTTGAATGACACTCGACTTTATTTCAAAATTATTATTCGCCACCGCAGGGCGAACAATACTCGACCCAGAATCATCCAGGTTAGGCCGGGCATAATAAGACATAGTACGCTCGGCCGCCGGGGGAAGGTTAGGCGCGGCCAAAAATACAACAGTGGGTTCTCCGATAGATTCCTCGGGATCTAAAGAAGGATTTCGGCATTGAGATTGGATACGCGCAAGAGAGCGTTCGATCTCAGGGTCGAAGTCAAAATCTTCAGACTCGGAGGGTTGTCCACGGGTCATACATCCAAACAAAAATAAAACAAAATAAACTTCCTTTTTTTGTTTTAAAATAAAGTTTTTAGTTTTTTTTATAGAAAATAAGTAAAAGTAATAGACTCCGGAATTCGAAAAAGCAACTCGAAAAGAGAAGTACCCGGCAACGGTGCCAAAAACTTGATGGGCCCGCGAACAGACTCTTACTGTGGTTGGTTCGGTGAGTCGATCGCCGCGGGCTTGCTCGGGTAGGCAAGTGCACCTATCGCAAGTAGTACTCGATATTCGGGGGAATACCGAGGTCGTATTGTTCTCGGGGTCGTGGTGGCTATTCTTACTCCTCCGGGAGGACTATTATTTTACTGAAAGTAAGGTGGATTTTTTTAAGTAAAGTAAAGACGGAAAAAGTAAAGGAGTAAAAAAAACGTTTTAGAAAATATTCGATGAAGGGTTAACGCCCGACATCGAATCAGATTAAGACTAAAACAATTTTTAATAATTATAGGACTTAGTTTTCAAATTAATAAAAGGCAACTTGGTCGTTGAGGTTCCACAAATGTGAGCGCACTTATCTCTAGGAATATTGCTCACCTGAACGTTAAGACTATTCGACCGAACGTTAGTCCGACGAAGGATTCCTCTTAACGCCCGCTTTACGCTAAGAACCCCGCTATTGGGTGGGGAACCCAATCCGGTAGAATTACGCTTGTCCTCTCTCGAGGGTATGCACGCAACTCTATTTACCCAGGGGTGATCGGTCCATATGCACGGCCTCTCGGGTAGCTAGCATATGGACTACGGAAATAGGGCCAACACATCGATATGTGGTCCTACGCATCGTTAACCCGGGGTAAACCTTAAGTCCTTAAATTAAAATGAAAATAAAGAGCTTCAATTATTAGAAATCATTTTAAATGTCCCAATGTTCTTCGATGCCGAGGCTAATAGCGATTAGCCACACATCGGTATGGGGATGGCTTATAATTTAGTGAGGCGCAAGTTCGAAATTAAACGCTAAAAGATTATAAGAAGGGGACATAAGAAAAATAACAAACATTTAGTAAACTAAAAAGTTAGCTAAAACAAGAACTCACGCACACTCCAAATTATAAATTAAACAGAAACTAAGTTACACATAAAAGAAATTTGCATAATTGAAATTTGCGAGTCCCACTCAAACGAGTGGGGGCGGGAAATAAAAGCTTAAAATTGCAAGTCATACTCAAATGAGTAGGACTAAAATGAAAGCGAGTCCTACTCAAATGAGTAGGAGAAAATAAATGCGATTACAGGGCTTTCTCAAATATTTACATGGAGATAAAGATCCGTCCATTTAACTCAAGTGAGTAGGCGGAAAAAATAAAGAAAGAAAATTACAAGTCCTACTCAAACGAGTAGGCGGGAAATAAAGTCCGTCCTTTTAACTCAAGTGAGTAGGCGGAAAAATAAAGAAAAAAATTACAAGTCCTACTCAAAAGAGTAGGACTGAAAATGAAAACGATTCGCCATTTAACTCTTAACGAGTAGGCGGAAATAAATGCACACAAACACACACACACATCATATGAATTTCAAGAAAGCAATAAAGCTAACACCTACACTCACACACTCTACAAAATTTGAACAAAGCATTAAAAGAAAGCATTAAAATTTAACACCCACACTCACACACTCTACAAAATTTGAATCAAAGCATCAAAACATTTATTCTCATACACTCACGCACACAAATTAAAAGCAAAATGAAAGTTACCTAAAAATTAAAACTTTTACTTTTCATGCTTAGATTTTGCCAAAAACAAATAAAAAGAAGAAATTACAATTTTTAGAAGACAAAAGTTTTTCAAAACAAATTAAAAACCAAAGTTTTTGGAAAATTAAAATTTCAACATTTTCATTCCTAGGATTTCATAAAAGTGCTTAAAAAGTTGAAATGAAAAGAGAAAGAACAAAAAGGGTTTTCATCCTAAAATAAAGCTAAGTAAAAAAAAATCAAAAATACTTTAGTAACTCTTTTACACATTCATAAGAGTGAAGATGTTGAAAACATTAAAAGAAGACATGAAGAAAAAGAGAAAAAGCTAATTCATCATTTCATAAATTTCTAACAAAACCTATCATGAGACAAATTAAAAGTTTGTAAAGTAAATAAGTTACACTCATACACACACACACACACTTTTCATAAATGAAGAACAAAGATAAAACCAAGGATAAAAAGGGGAGAAAAAGTGGGCACAAGTGTTCATTCCAAAGCCAAATAAGAAGAGAAAATCTAACATTTTTATTGATTAAAGGAAACTATTACAAGCTATTACAAAGACAAAGCTAAAGCAAAAACAAAATTGAAAGAAAAAGGGTAAAGAAATCTCCTTACATAGCAAGGAAATCACGGATGCAGCCCACAAAAAGACACTAAAATGGCCCAAAAATCTGAACCCTTGGACCTTACAGAAATGGGCAATTTATAGGCAAAACATTCTAAGTACACGCCCTAGGTCACGGGCGTGTAGGGGGGGGCGTGTCAGTACTATTCATGAAGGCGGCCGGCGATTGGACAGGAAAGTTGACTTCGGGCTGAGTTCGCGGAAGTCACGCCCCAGGTCACGAGCGTGACTCTGGGCGTGACTCTGGGCGCGGGTTGCGTTAATAGTCTTTGGCAGCATCTTGTCGGGCCAGCTAGAAAGGTCACGCCCCAGGTCACGGGCGTGACTCTGGGCGTGTCAGTTGGTGTCGACACTCGACGAATGTCGAGCGGAAAGTGTCGAGTTGAAATCGTTGAGCTGAGATCGAGTCACGGCCCACGTCACGGGCGTGACTCTGGGCATGATGCGGGTTCGACGATCGTTGAACTGAATTCGTCGAGTGGAGGGCACACGGGCTGCTGTCACGCCCCGTGTCGGGTGACACGGGCGTGTCGCCAGGCGTGTCAAGCTTGTACTTCAGAAATCGTTCGATTTCACGGAAATGCAATGTTACGGCCCTGTCACGGGCGTGACCAAATTAACACGGGCGTGTACTGCCCAATTTTGGCAGATTTTGAAATTTTTCTGCAAAATAAAATAAAACAAGTTAGTAGTAAATTTACAAGAATAAGAACATTTTATAGAATAAAAATAAGTAAAAACGATAAAAATAAATGAAAATGACTAAATTAATGTGCACAAAAATACGTATATTTACAATTCATCACCGACCCTTCGGAGATCGAAGAGGGTTGTTAAGCCACCGGCTCGGTACTGTGATGGGAATGCAGTGAGCTGTCTCGTGCTTCTTTGCAGGTCCTCTGGATGAGCGAGAGCGTGCAACGTTCAACGAGGCCTATACAACCCATATTCGTCGAGAGTGGGCCCTACCACAGCCAAGTCAGCAGAGGCCAAGGTCAACAAGTCAAGGCAGAAGTCAAAGTCAGCATTTAAGATCGCGGAAGGCCTGTGCGAATATAGGCGAGCTCCTCTCGCATACTCGCCAGGTAGGCGACTAAGCGATATACTCGCTTGATCCTTGCGAGTTCCCCTGGAAGTCGCCTAGTCACCAGGGGTGGGGTATAAATATGACCCCCCCCCTCTCCCCTTGCTTTTGCCTATAAATAGGACCCAAGGGGTACGAGAGAGAGGACCGAAAATCCGGAGCGTTATACTCGTGTGTTTCAAGATATTGGCTTAGTCTTCGGATTCTTTTTCCTTAGAGCAATTCGGGACTTTGCGACCTTGCCAGATAGCCTCTCTCGTATCCAGTTCGGCCATTCTTGGTTGAGAATGGGTTGCTCCTTACAAGCATCCGGGTACGTGGTGGGTCCTTCCTGCCGCAACATCTGGGGTCCTGCTTGACCTGTTCCTTCTTTCTGGCCACCCTAGCCGTCCGATCTAGCTTCTGAGCCTGTAACCTTAGGCAGCTTTGATCCGATTTCTGAGGTTAGGAATTTCCTGGCTTCAACACTTGGTGCGGTGAGAGTGGACTGCAGCCAAGGAGGAAAGTTTGGGAGTTGAGTGTGATGGCCATAAGTGGCGAGCAAGGTGGGTTGGTCGGCAACTCGGCATTAGGAGGAGACGCCGCACGAGGTGGAGAGTTTGTAACGGTGGCCGCATTTGAAGAGTTCGCGAGGAAGATCGAGCAAACCATTCTCACTAGTTTTGCTCAGCGCCCAGAGGTCACAGCGACTTCTCCTCGTCGCCTGACGCTGTTAGAAGAGGAAGCGCCGCCGAGGCGAGCTGGAAAGGAGCCCGCTTGGGCAAGGGAAGAGCGACCAATGCAGTCGCGACTTTACCCGACGAGTAGCCAGGGGGTCCGTTTCCGGGATCCAATGTCGCTGGCAAGATTCAGAGATACTCGCCAATGCATCGATTATGACGTCTCCAGCGAGGATGAAACTCGTCACCGCCAGGGAGGGAGGAGCCCCTTCTGTGACGAGATCCTCGCCGCCCCAGTTCTAGAAGGGTTCGGGGAACCTGTTCTTACTTACTACTCCGGCAGAGACGATCCTGTTAGACACCTCCAATGGTTTGAGGACGTCGTCTCCATTCGCAATATGTCTGATGCCTTCACGTGCAGGTTCTTCTCCATCACCCTCAGAGGAAATGCTCGGGATTGGTTCCATCAACTGCCATCAGGGTCCGTATACTGCTTAGCAGATTTACGTCGGGGTCATATGACAAGGTTCGCGACTTCGAAGAAGAGGAAGAAGGAAGCGACAACACTCTTCAAAATCATCCAAGGGCAACACGAGAGTCTGGGACACTACATCGACCGCTTTCAAGAGGAAATTTTAGAGGTAGAGGAGGTGGACAGTTTCACCCTGATGGTGGCTCTTAAGTTTGGGTTGAAGCAAGGTTTGTTCAGTCTGGAGATGGGGTCCAATCCCCCGATATCCTTCGAGAAGATGATAGAGAAGGCGAATACTTTTCTTCGCGGAGAAGAGAAGAACAAAGACTTCTTAGCAAGGCTAGATGGAGAGATTGCGATGGAAAGGGGGAGAGCAGGACCTTCGGGGTCGAAGTCGAGTAGGACGCCGGAAAGGAAGGAGGAAAGGAAGAAAGAAGAGCCAAGAAGGGAAGAGAGGAGGAAGAGGGAGGAACCCAGGAGGGTTGAAGATAGGAGGCAGGAGCGGCCTCGAAGACGGGAATAGAGAAGACCGGTGGAAGCTCGAGAAGGGGGAAGGGAGGAAAGGCTATTCCAGTATCCAGAGAATCGCCCCCAATGGAGACCAGCGAGACAGCAGTATCAGGAAGACAGGAGGAGTGGAAATCGGCAGGAGGGAGGTCGAGGTGGAGGAAGAAGGGAGACAATGGCCATCGCTCGCCATGACAACAAGCGGCGTCGGAGGGAGCAGCGAGCGATGCGCCAGGAGGCGGCAATTCCCCTTTACTGTGATATTCATCGAGTAGAGGGGCACGGGACCTTGGCTTGCCCCGAGTTTTGGGAAGCAAGGAGAAGGCTGGAGGCAGGAGCAGCAGAAAGAGAGCAGTAGAGGCAGGAGGCCCCGGTTGGGCAGGTGGCATTTCAAACTCCGGCAAGAAGAAGGAATGAAGACCGAGTTGACCTCGGAACTCGTGGGGAAGTGATACATGGCCCAGGAGGTGGGCATGTAGGAGTGATCAATGGAGGGGCCGGGCTTGGAGCTTCCCGTAAGGGAAGTCTTCACCAGATCTATCGGAAGAACGTCGCTTCGACGTCGCAGACCCCGCCGCCATTAGAAGAAATCACCTTCTCGGAAGAAGATATGCTGGGGAATGAGAACCCTTTCCATGACGCCCTGGTGATCCAAGCTGCCATCGAGGACTTCACCGTCGACCGAATCCTCGCGGATAATGGAAGTTCGGTGAATGTCATCTTCAAGAGAACTTTTGCTGTACTGCAAGTGGAAGCGTCCCGAGTCCAGGCTGCAGATGGACCACTCTTTGGCTTCTCAGGAGAGAAGAAAGAGGTGGAGGGAGCAGTGGAGCTGCTGGTCACACTCGGGGGGACTTCGATTCGATGCCGCTTTATCATCGTCGACGCACCTAGTGGGTACAACGCCATCTTCGGGCGGCCTCTTATCAACTACTTCAGGGCCGTTCCGTCGTCTTATCACCCGTGCCTGAAGTACTGCCGCGGAGATATGCAGATCAGAATCAGAGGAGATCCCAAGGCTTCCAGGGAGTGCTACTTGAATGCCGTCAGCACCATCAGCTGGATGGGTGACGCGGAAAAGCTGGAGGAGTTGCTGGAGAAGGAGAGCGGGCTGCGTGCTGCTGAGGAGGTGGAGGAGATAGAGGTGATCTCACAAGGGGGAGAGCCGGGACTGCTGAAGGTGGGAGGATCCTTGCCGCTTGGGGGGAAGATGGAGATGGCCGCTTGCCTGCAAGACAACGTTCATGTCTTTGCATGGAGCTTAGCCGAGATGCCGGGTGTGGACGCCGATGTTGCTTGTCATCGCCTCAACTTGGATCCCGCGGCGGCTCCAGTTCTGCAGAAGCAGAGGAAGAGCGCCGCCATGCTAGCTGAGCCGATCAGGGAAGAGGTAGAGAAGCTGCTGAAAGCCGGGTTCGCCTCGGAGATCCAGTATCCAGGCTGGTTCTCCAACGTTGTAATGTTGAAGAAGCCTGGCGGAGGATGGCGATTTTGTATCGATTTTTCCATGTTAAATAAAGCTTGTCCAAAAGATTGCTACCCCTTGCCTCTAATCGACGCGTTGGTTGATTCCGCCGTCGGGTTTCCTGTGATGAGTTTTCTTGATGCCTTTTCAGGATATCATCAGATCCGGATGCATCCCCCCGACTGCCGGGACGTCTCTTTCATAACCAGCGACGACTGTTATAGCTACAAGATGATGCCCTTCGGGCTCAAGAATGTAGGCGCCACTTACCAGAGGATGATGGATCAGATCTTCAAAGGGAAAAGGGGCGGAACTTGGAGGTTTATGTTGATGACCTCCTCGTCAAGAGCAAGAGCGTCGTGGAGCACATAACGGATCTGGTAGAGACCTTTGCCACCCTGAGGAAGTACAAGATGCGACTCAATCCGGCCAAGTGCATCTTCGGTGCGGGAAGAGGGAAGTTTCTAGGTCACCTCCTTACTCCAGGGGGGTGGAACCCAATCCAGACAAGGTAAAGGCAATTCTGGAGATGTCATCGCCGCGCGACCCTAAGGAAGTCCAAAGGCTGACAGGAAGGCTGGCAGGCCTCAGCCGTTTTTTGTCTAAGGCAGGGGAGAAGTGCTCTACGTTCTTCAAAACCCTTCGGGGAAATCAGAAATTTGAGTGGACATCGGAGTGCGAGGAGGCTTTCGGAAAGCTCAAGCAACAACTAACCCAAGCTCCTCTCTTCCAAGGGCCACCGGATAATGAAGATCTCTTCCTCTACTTAGGAGTTGGAGTAGAAGCGGTTAGTTCGGTGCTGGTTCGGGAGGAAGGCAAGAGGCAACTTCCCATCTACTATGTTAGCAGAGTGCTGCGACAGGCGGAGACGAGGTATCCAATCCTAGAGAAGCTGGTGTTTGCATTGGTGGTTTCGGCTCGAAGACTACGCCCATATTTTCAAGCTCACTCCATCAGGGTCGTCTCCGATCATCCTCTAAGGAGTATCCTGGATGGAGTGGAGCACTCTGGCAGGTTGGCAAAGTGGGCAGTGGAGCTTAGCGAATTCGATATTTCCTACTCTCCAAGGGTAGCAATCAAGGCACATGCGGTGGCAGATTTCCTTGCCGACTTCTCGGCCGAAGTGGAGGTAGAGGAAGGCTCTTCTAACATCGTGTCCTGGAAGGTGTTCGTGGATGGTGCTTCCGGCCGATACTCTATGGGAGCCAGAGTCGTGCTCGTCAGCCCTCAAGGAACCAGGATTGAGCAGGCAGTGGAAATCCATTTTCCAGTTACCAACAACCAGGCGGAGTACGAAGCCATGGTGGCCGGCTTGCGTCTCGCCAAGGAGTTGGGGATTAAAGACATCAGGGCCTTCACCGACTCGATGGTAGTTGCTTCCCAGATCAGAGGCGAGTTCGAGGTGAATGACCCGATTTTGCGACGGTACTTGATCAAAGTGAAAGGTCTGATCGGGGGATTTCATTCTTTCTTCGTCGAGCACATACCCCGAGAGAAGAATTCAGAAGTCGACTATCTTGCCAAATACGGTCCCCGGGCTGGGGGAATCGTGACTGAGCTTTTCCGACCGTCCATCGAGGAAGGGGAGATGATGGAGATTGAGCAAAGGGCATCTTGGAGGGATCCATTCATTTCTTTTCTAACGACGGGAAAGATACCAGCCAGCGAAGGAGACCAGAGGAAGTTTCGCTACAAAGCCGCTTACTATTTGCTTCAAGAAGGAGAACTCTACCGAAAAACCATCTCCGGACCTTTAGCTCGGTGCCTGTCAGAGGTTGAAATACCTCGTGTCCTGGAGGAGATTCACTCAGGAGAGTGTGGCAGTCACTCGGGAACTAGGACCCTTGAGCAAAGGATTATAAGGCATGGGTACTTCTGGCCCACCATTAGGAAAGATGCAGAGACTTTCTCAAAAAAGTGCCTCCAGTGCCAGCTCTTCGCGCCTCTCCAACTACAGCCAGCTCAGCACCTTCGCTCGATCACAGCTCCATTGCCCTTCGCCATCTGGGGGATGGACTTGATCGACCCTTTTCCTCAGGCCAGCGGACAGAGGAAGTTTGTGCTAGTTATGATCGACTACTTCTCCAAGTGGATCGAGGCAAAGGCCCTAGCCAAGACCACGTCGCAGATCGTGAAGAATTTCATTTGGGGAGAGATCGCATGCAGGTTCGGGATTCCCCTGGCCATCATCACCGACAGCGGGCCACAGTTCGCTGGTTTGGAGTTAGAGGATTTCTGCAAGCAACTAGGGACGGACCTTCGATTTGCCTCTGTGCATCATCCTCACAGCAATGGACAGGTGGAAGCAGCCAACAGGTTGATCATCAGCCTTCTAAAAAAGAAAGTCACCAACTTGAAGGGCAATTGGGCGGAACAACTTCCCTCGGTCCTCTGGGCTTTGAGAACAACTCCAAACTCGGCTACGGGGGAAACTCCTTTCAAGCTATCCCACGGGTCTGAGGCACTCATCCCAGTAGAATTCGAGGTGCGGAGCCCGAGGGTTATAGCAGCTGAAGACGGTGGCGAGGAATTGCGCTTAGAGAACGAGGACGCCCAAAGACTCTCACTGGATTTCGTGGAATAGCTTCGTGAATTGGCTTCTATCCGCCAAGAGGAGATCAAACTGCGCATGGCGAAGCACTTCGACAAAAATGTCCGTCTAAAACATTTTCTCACCGGAGACCTGGTTATGAAAAAGGTAGACGCTGCAGGAAGGGGAGCCACATTGGGCAAGCTGCATCCGAATTGGGAAGGTCCCTTCATTATTCAAGAAGCCTTGGCCGCCGGAGGCTATTATCTCCAGGATCAGGTTGGAGAGCAGCTGGGAGGTACTTGGAGCGGGGATGACCTGAAAAGGTTCTATCCTTAGCGGCCGATGATGTACTTTGTTTACACGTTTTTACATATATACAATGGCAGCTTTTCTTTTCCTATCTATCTTGTGTTTTGTCGCAAAGTTTCTGGGAGCTTAAGGTTTTAATTCAAAATCGATCCAAGAAGCTGACAGTCAACTTGTTCCCCCTAGATAGCCCAGTTCGGACGATGGGACGATGCCTCGGGATATAAGCACCCTTGTAAGACCGGACCCCTGCATTGACGGCCGAGATCAGCTCCCCCCTTGTATGTCGGCCTAGCTACCCCCGACTGCATCACTCCTCCGACTGGAAGAACTAGCGGGAACAGGTCTGGACCCCAACCTCTCGGATTGGAGGAAGCGTCAACTGGGGTCAGGATAGGCCCAAGGGAGTATGTTAGTCGCGAGTGCGTCCCGGAGGACCCTCGGAAAAACATAGCCCCTCAAATGCACTTTGGCGCTCATGGCCAGTTGGCAGAGCTAGAAACGACCGCGGTAGTTGGATTGGGAAACGTGCCTCCATCCTGTTTCTTGTGGATAGCCCAGTTCGGACGATGGGACGATGCCTCGGGTTATAAGCGCCCTTGTAAGACCAAACCCCTGCATTGACGGCCGAGATCAGCTCCCCCCTTTCATGTCGGCCTAGCTCCCCCCGACTGCATCTCTCCTCCGACTGGAGGAACTATAGGAACAGGGTTGGACGCCGACCTCCCAACTCGACGTCTTCTAGATTGTCGTTCGATTTCTGTTTTCTTATTCCTCGAAGAGGCGCTTAATCCATTTTCAAACTCTTGAAGCAGCAGGAAAAACAACGTTCAAGTCCTTGAGTGGCAGGTCCTGGTAAGTCCAAGTCCCTGCACGAGCTCCTCTCCTGCACATTGGCAGCAGACCTCCTCGAGTGAGATCAAGTCCTTGAGTGGCAGGTCCTGGTAAGTCCAAGTCCCTGCACGAGCTCCTCTCCTGCACATTGGCAGCAGACCTCCTCGAGTGAGATCAAGTCCTTGAGTGGCAGGTCCTGGTAAGTCCAAGTCCCTGCACGAGCTCCTCTCCTTCACATTGGCAGCAGACCTCCTCGAGTGAGATCAAGTCCTTGAGTGGCAGGTCCTGGTAAGTCCAAATCCCTGCACGAGCTCCTCTCCTGCACATTGGCAGTAGACCTCCTCGAGTGAGATCAAGTCCTTGAGTGGCAGGTTCTAGTAAGTCTAAGTCCCTGCACGAGCTCCTCTCCTGCACATTGGCAGCAGACCTCCTCGAGTGAGATCAAGTCCTTGAGTGGCAGGCCCTATTAAGTCCAAGTCCCTGCACGAGCTCCTCTCCTGCACATTGTCAGCAGACCTCCTCTAGTGAGATCAAGTCCTTGAGTGGCAGGTCCTGGTAAGTCCAAGTCCCTGCACGAGCTCCTCTCCTGCACATTGGCAGCAGACCTCCTCGAGTGAGATCAAGTCCTTGAGTGGTAGGTCCTGGTAAGTCCAGGTCCCTGCATGAGCTACTCTCCTGCACATTGGCAGCAGACCTCCTCGAGTGAGATCAAGTCCTTGAGTGGTAGGTCCTGGTAAGTCCAAGTCCCTGCACGAGATCTTCTCCTGCACATTGGCAGCAGACCTCCTCGAGTGAGATCAAGTTCTTGAGTGGCAGGTCATTGTAAGTCCAAGTCCCTACACGAGCTCCTCTCCTACACATTGGCAGCAGACCTCCTCGAGTGAGATCAAGTCCTTGAGTGGCAGGTCCTGGTAAGTCCCAGTCCCTGCACGAGCTCCTCTCCTGCACATTGGCAGCAGACCTCCTCGAGTGAGATCAAGTCCTTAAGTGGCAGGTCCTGGTAAGTCCAAGTCCCTGCACGAGCTCCTCTCCTGCACATTGGCAGCAGACCTCCTCGAGTGAGATCAAGTCCTTGAGTGGTAGGTCCTGATAAGTCCAAGTCCCTGCACGAGCTCCTCTCCTGCATATTGGCAGCAGACCTCCTCGAGTGAGATCAAGTTCTTGAGTGGCAGGTCCATGTAAGTCCAAGTCCCTGCACGAGCTCCTCTCTTACATATGGGCAGCAGACCTCCTCGAGTGAGATCAAGTATCCGCACGAGCCATTCTCCTGCATATTGGCCACAGACCTCCTCGAGTGCGATCGAGTTAGACCAAGCTTCCTGGAGGGATAGTGCGAGCAGTATTGAGGCGAGCAGGCATGCAGACAGCGTTGAGTATGTGAGTATGGTATAGCAGAATGCGAGTATGGTGTGGCGAGTATCTACAGGGAGTACCAGGGTGCGAGCTGTGAAGGACTAATACGGGTACGCGAGTATCAGCTAGGCGACTATCAACAATGTCGTCGTGCGAGCACATGGCACGGGCACTCGTTCTCCCCGAGCCTATGAGCCTAGTGAGTATCATCCACCAACCAGCATGCGAAAAGAAAAAAGGCGACAATGTGGTAATTCATACTTGTATTGATATATCAAAAATTTTACAAATGTTGGTTACAAAAATTTCACTAGAGGCAATGTCAAGCGAGTAGGAAGAATAACAGCGAGCAACTAGGACTTATTGTCGCTAGTATCTGGCCGATATTCCTCATCTCCAATATAGACGTCATCTTCGTCGCCACTTTCCTCGCTTTCCTCCTCGCCGCTACCGCTGCTGCTACTGCCGTCGCTGCTGTCAGAGCCTAACGATGTCGGAGGCAGGCGATCTGGCGAGACCCTCTCGGTGAGCAACTCGGGGATGAGTTCGTCGACCGTGAACTCCTTCTCCCCTTCGTCGAGCTTCCCGCTAATACTCAGCCTCGTGAGGACCACGTTAGCTGCAGCTCGGGCTATCTCGCGGCGGACGGACGACCTCTCTTCCCACAGGATGCGAGATTGCTCGATGGCGTAATGAGGATCGTTCTCCGGGCGCGACTGAGGAGCAGAGGAACTCGTGCCGGTTTCTAGAATGTCCAGGCGAGATTCCATCTCGGCAGCGCGAATTTGGGCTGCCTCCAAATCAGCTCGAGCTTTGGCGAGTTCCGCCTCGTACTCAGAGAGCTTTTTGGCTGTCTCCATCTCGGCAGCCTGCGACAAACAATGAATTCAGCCAAAGCGTTCACAAGACATTAACATAGCACGTAAAGGCGACATACCTCATAACCTCGCCAGTGAGTGGATTCCATGCCGAGATTGATCGCCTTCAGACTGACGATCTTCAAGGCCTGTGTCCTCTCCAGCATTATCCTCGCCGCAAAGTGATTTAGCTCGACAGCTCGGGCGAGCGAGCAGGCCGCTTGCTGGGCAAGTTCCTCCTCGCTGAGATCTAGCATAGCCTCAACGTCGCCTCGCCCATACATCGCGTGGAGGACGACGAAGGCCTCCCCCTTATCCTCCCCCTCCTCCGCCCAAGAGGGAAGGTTGGTGCTCAGCGTCACCAGATGCTCGTCAGGTGCCCAGGTCACCAGAGGGCGACCATAGGCGTCCACCACGTCAAGCCCCAAGTTGAAATTGAGGTGGAAGTGGGGAAGCCGAGCGTGGAGCGGCGAGTCCTGGTCATCAGGAGGTGGCGAGGACACCTTTTGTTTCTTGGTCGCGGGACCCGGCGACCTGGCTTTGCCTTTACCCTTACCCTTGGCGATCTTTTTCTTCTCACCAATATCAGCTGGCGAGTTGGGCTCAAGTAGCGAGGTGGCGATTCCTTTGGCTGGAGGAAGCGGCCTCGCCGAGAGCTCGTTCGGTTCTGCAAAAGACCGAGTAGTATATGCAAGCGATTATTGGGGCGAGTATGATATCGACATTCCCTGCTGAGATTTACCTTTGTTGTAGTGGACTTCGAGCAGTGTGTTGACGTTTAGTCGCCAAAGGATGACATCGAACCGGCGACCTCGGAACGCGTCGACAAGTAGCTCGCGCGCGCCTTCCAATATCGGTGGAAGGAAGGCGACATCGGCAGGCTGGTGCGGCCTTCCCTGTACGTCGCCAAAGTCGCGCTCGACAATGACTAGTTGCTCGATCCACTTGTGAACTTTTTTGGCCGTCCCCACCAGGGTGCATACGTGGCTGCTGAAATAGACTACGCCCTCGGGAGTCGCGGCGAAGGCAAATATCTTGCGAAATATGGAGAGATCGAAGATGATCCTCTCCTCGCGCAGGTCGCAAAGAAACCCCATAATGATGGCAACACCGTTGGGGTTGATTTGCGCGGGGACTATGCTGAAGTATCGTAGGATGTCGCAATACTCCGGCCAGAACGGAAGTCGCAGGCCGGCGTCGAAGTGTCGAAGAGGAAGGACAAGCGCGCCCTCGATAAAGGTGTTACGTCGCTCACTGCGGCCCGGAAGTCTGGCCGAGTATCCTTCGGGAAGGAGTCTCTCCCTAAAATTTTCTAAGTCGCGCACACTGGTGGTCGACTTCTTAAAAGCCGCATCCGCGAAGTTGGCGGCATGGGCTTGGCGGCGAGCACTTGCGTCATCTCCAACCATCCTGCGAGTTTTAAAGAGGGAGCATACTGATGGCGAGTAGCAAAACCAGTCGCAGCACGCGAGCAGGAAACGATACTCGCGATCTAGGAGGACAAAAGCGCAATATCGTACTTATGTCCTACCTACCCCCTCTATTTATAGGCGTCGGGGGGGGGGGGGGGGGGGTATACCATCCTTACGGCGAGTATCAAACAAATCGCACTTCTAGATAGTAAGTCAACGCGTTGCGTAAGTCGCATAGAACAGAGGGAGCATAATCGCTTAAACATCGAAAACAGGGAAAAACAAATTAATAATTGTGCGAGGTCTAAGCTCGCTTATTAGAAGCCAGAAAATGTTTGTCAAAATCGCACTATGGCGAGTTCCAAATAAAAGAAAACATTCTAAGGCCTAGGCCTCTCTGGGGGATGGGGATGTCGCCCGACCCAACCCATCTCGCGTGCTCATCGGAAATGCTCCGTCGCCACCGCTATCGCATCATCACCAAGCCGCAGCTGCTCTTCCATCCTCGACAACCTGCCAACAGAGCCCATACTCGCTCGTATGCCGGCGACCTCTTCGAGAACGAGCTGGAGGCGATGATTATTGATCGCGAGCTGACGATCATTCTCCCTTACCATGTGGAAACGGGATTCATAGCTCTCCAGCATACTCTTGAGCTCTTCCATTTTCGCCATCCGCACTTCCAACGATGATATTCGGCGATGAGGCTCACAGATTACCAGCTGGTAAAACTTGCTCTCAGGCTCCAAGTAAGCGCGAGCAGCCGCACGACGATATTCCATGCCCGGCAGACCCATGGCGTCGATGAAGGCCGCCCCTGGAGTTGCCGGCCGATCTGACACCAAACAAAAGTCGCCAGAATTAGACGTAGATGCATAACCGCCATGAACACATCAATAGCGACACATACCGCTGCGAGGAGACCTGGATCGGCGAGGAGATCTCGATCGGCGAGGAGGGGATCCGCGCGTTGGATCATATCGCCTGCTTGACGATGGCCCACCTGCGAGCTCGGCTGCCTTACCTCGACCGCGCCCCCCTTGCCCAGGGTCCGCGTTCCTTGGCGAGAAGTAGCTCGGCCGCGGCTTTACCGGCTTAACACCTGCGGGATGTGATGAAGAAGGCGGAGGGAATGACGAACTCGCCGGTGGCGGAGGATTCTTCAGCGGGGGTGGAGGAAGTCGCGTCGTGGTAACTTGAGAAGGTGCGATCCGAGGCGGCGGCGGCGGCAAGGTTACTGTCACTGACTGGATGGTGGCGGTATTGGTAAGCAGCAGCGGCGGGGGTAAAGAGGAGCTCGCCTCGGGTAGAGAGGACCTCACCGAAGGCAGCGCAGAACTCGCGGCGGGCAGGGCGGAATTTCATACACGTACCCCAGAACTCGCCGGGAGACCCTTGCTCGCTAGTGTCTTACTTGGCGGAGGGTTCTTCGACGACGGTTCCTTGCTCGGGGAGGGAACGGAGGCCTCGCCCGTCTTTTTGGAACCGATATTTATCCGCACTGTGTGAGCGGTCTTTACTTGCCCAGCGGCGGGAAGGGCGATGAGCGGCACGGAGCTCAACGGGACGACATTCAAAGCCGCGCCCAAACCTCCCGTGGGAGAATCTGCGAGTAACACAGTCCGGCCAGCAAACAATAGAAAATCGTCAGAATGAGAAATCATCTAGGCAGAAAGACAACCTCGCAGGTCGACGATTTCCACCTGCCGAGACGTCGAAGTGGAGGCAAGTTCCGAGGCAGTGGAAGTGGCGAGTTCAGGAATGTTAAGCGAGTCGAGGAGACTCGCATCAGAAATGACGACATTGGGAATGTCGTCGTGTCCCAAGTCGCTAAGCAATTGCTGCATGCTGGTAGAGAGCACGAGATTAATGGTGGGGGGCGTATTGCGAGAAAGGGGCGGCCGCGAGATATCATCACCAGAGGCGGGTTTGTTCTTGGACTTCTTTGCCTTTTTTCTCTTGGGCAGAGGCAAGTCGGCGGCGGCATCCTCTTCGCGCGGTCTCTTTGGTTTAGCGACTCCAATGGCGCTCGTCAACACAGCAAGACTGTCACGAAGGATCTTCTCGGCATTCGACGTTAAGCGCGAGTTATGAAGAACCGGCTAAAGAACTAGGCCTCCCACCTATTTATAGAGATCGGCAGGCAGTCACAAGAGGCGAGCAACAGAGATACTCGGCAGAGCAGCTCGCCGAATAAGTGTTGGATGTTTCTTTCTGAGCTCCGATGTCGCTCCGAAATAGCGGGGATTGTGTACAACCCATATTAGTCGAGAGTGGGCCCTACTACAGCCAAGTCAGCAGAGGCCAAGGTCAACAAGTCAAGGCAGAAGTCAAAGTCAGCATTTAAGATCGCGGAAGGCCTGTGCGAATATTGGCGAGCTCCTCTCGCATACTCGCCAGGTAGGTGACTAAGCGATATACTCGCCCGATCCTTGCGAGTTCCCCTGGAAGTCGCCTAGTCGCCAGGGGTGGGGGTATAAATATGACCCCCCTCTCCCCTTGCTTTTGCCTATAAATAGGACCCCAGGGGTACGAGAGAGAGGACCGAAAATCCGGAGCGTGATACTCGCGCGTTTCAAGATATTGGCTTAGTCTTCGGATTCTTTTTCCTTAGAGCAATTCACGACTTTGCGACCTTACCAGATAGCCTCTCTCGTATCCAGTTCGGCCATTCTTGGTTGAGAAGGGGTTGCTCCTTACGAGCATCCGGGTACGTGGTGGGTCCTTCCTGCCGCAACATCTGGGGTCCTGTTTGACCTGTTCCTTCTTTATGGCCACCCTAGCCGTCCGATCTAGCTTCTGAGCCAGTAACCTTAGGCAGCTTTGATCCGATTTCTGAGGTTAGGAATTTCCTGGCTTCAACAAGGCCACTGGAGTGAAGGAGTGGGAAGATGCCATGAAAGAAGAGATTGATGCTCTGAAGAAGAATGAAACCTGGGACCTTGTGCCCAAGGTTGATGGCATTACTCCGGTTACATGCAAGTGGGTATACAGGTTGAAGAAGGCTGATGGGAGCATTAATCGGTTCAAGTCTTGCCTGGTCGCTAGAGGATTCTCACAGTAGTATGGAGAAGACTATGAGGAGACATTCAGTCCAGTTGCGAAGATGACTTCAATAAGAGTGGTGATCGCCTTGGATGCTAGCAAGGGATGGAGGTTTTGACAACTCGATGTGAAGAATGCCTTTCTTTACGGAGAGATTGACAAGGACATCTTCATGGATCAGCCGCTTGGTTTTGTCTGTGAAAAGCATCCGGACTATGTCTGTAAACTCAGGAAGGCTCTCTATGGGTTGAAGCAAGCTCCTAGAGCGTGGTATGGGAAGATTGCAGAGTACTTGCAATTCTGTGGATACCTTGCTTCTAACTCGGATTCAAGCTTGTTCGACAAGAAGAAGGGGGAGCTACAAGTCTTGGTCCTGCTGTATGTGGATGACATGATCATCACAGGGAATTCGGAGGGGGAAGTAGCAAGGCTGAGGGCAGAGCTTGCTATACGCTTTGAGATGAAAGACTTGGGAGAGTTGCATCACTTTCTCGGTCTTGAAGTGGAGAGGAAGGAGTGCGGGGTTCTCATTTGCCAGAACGGGTATGCTGATCGCATTGTGAAGCGGTTTGGCATGGGCAAAGGGAAGAAGTGCTCTACTCCACTGGAACCTGGGCTGAAGCTTCGACGAGATGAGGGAAGGTTTCTTCATGATCCCTTGGTGTTCAGGGCTCTTGTTGGGAGCTTGATTTACCTGACGATTACAAGGCCGGACATTGCTTATGCTGTTGGCCGAGTAAGTCGGTATATGGCTGAACTAAGGCAATCTCATCTAGTGGCGGCGAAGGGTATTCTGAAGTATGTCAAGGTGACTTCTGACATGGGACTCCTCTATGGAAGGGACTCGAAGTTTGCGTTGCTTGGGTACACGGATGCTGACTATGGCGGTGATTCAGATGATCGAAGGTCTACTTCAGGTTATGTGTTCACTTGCGATTAAGCTAGCATCTCGTGGTGTAGCAAGAAGCAGGACTCTGTGTCAGTCTCAACTACAGAGGCAGAGTACAAGGCTTCTGCCTTGGCTGCTCGGGAAGCCATCTGGTTGAGGAGGCTTTTAGAGGATGTTCATGAAGAAGTGCAAGGACCTAGTTTACTCCGGGGTGACAACGAGAGTGCTCTCAAACTGGTTAACAATCCAGTGTGTCACGCCTGGACCAAGCATATAGAGATTGATCACCACTTCATCCGGGAGAAGGTGTTGGAAGGATCTCTGCTGGTCGGGCATGTTCGGAGTGAAGATAATCTTGCTGACATCTTCACGAAGCCACTGTTGAAGGGGCCCTTTGAACGCTTGCGTAGCTTATTGGGATTGGTCACCACTTCCCACTTCAAGGGGGAGTGTTGAAATTTGTGAAGTGGAAGTGGTTGACGCGACAGTCCGGGCGGCCTGGGCAGACAGCATTGGCGGACTAGGTGGACTGGACGGACTGTGATGTGCGGCCTGGTGGAAGGTCTAGTGAAAAGCCGGCTGTCTTCTGAGCGGGTTGGTTGCTTGAAGTCCGCGTACTGTGTGGTCTGGTATCTGCGGATAGGGCGTTGGCTGATTGGTTTAGCCAAGGAGCGGCCTGAGCGGATAGAGGCTTGCGGACTGGTGCATTGCTCAGTGGCCGTGGTGCAAGCTTGTGCTGATAGGCAGTTTGGCTCATGTCCGCGGGAAGCTTGCGGACTGGCGTGTCCGCGGTGTGGGTTGTTGCGGACTGGGCTTAGAGCTTGGATGTGGCCATGTTGAGCTCTGGGGATACAGCAGGTGTTTTGCTGTGGAGGTCGTTGGCGGACTGGTTTTGGAGTCCGGGAGGAGGATGCTGCGATGGGGCAGGTGTGCGAGTAGCTTGCGGACTGATGGCGGTCTGTGCTAGGGTGTTTGGAGGAAGGGAGTTTATGTCCTCCATGCTCGCATTGGCCTTTGATGGTTTTGGACTTGGTCACACTCTGTGCCAAGACCATGGTGTCCGCCGTATCCGCCAAGTCCGCTGTGACCGGGCGGACTGTTGTTATCTGCCTTTGGTCGTGGACTTGTGGCGGATTGAGGTTTGAGTCTTGCGGACTGTCTCGGGTTGTACGGACTGCCATTGAAGGGAGATTGCTGTCCTGTAGTGGTCAGAGGCTTTGCGGGCTGATGCCTTGTCCGCATAACTTTGGCGGACTGGAGAGGGTTCGCCAATGTTGCCTTGCTCCTGGTGGTTTTCCTTGGTATCCGGCTAATCCTTGCGGACTGAGCGGACGATGTTTTGCTATCGCGCGGGCTAGGGCGGTGTCGCTATCTCTGGGGCGGTGACCACACTCCTCACCTCGCCTATAAATAGGACCCCCCTGGCACATCTACAACAACTTTGAGTGAACAGTAAGTTGGGTTGGGCAAGGAGCTGCGGTCTCAGTTTGTCTGTCCGCGCGGATTGATTCAGGGCTGACAGTTTGTTGTGTGCAGGTCGCGCGGGTAGCTTCAAGGAGCCAGGAGTTTGGCTTTTACTTCGGTCAAGTACTTGGAAGTTGTGCGGTCTCTGCGGATTCAGCAGGAGGTCGCTCTGCGGCTTGTCAACTTTGTTTCAACTTTGCCAGCTTCAATAACCTGTCCGCCGGCTTCAGGCGGGTAGGGGGTGTTCCTCAGTTCAGCTTCAGCAGGAGACGAATAACGGTGTGACCGCGCGGCCTCGCGTCTTCGGCGGACCCCGTGGCTATTCGGCGGATTGCAGCTTAGTTCGGGCGATCTCAGCGGACACGGCGACCTCGACAACCTCGGCGGTCTCAGCGGACTCCGGTGCTGTCCGCCCGGCTTTGTTTTTGGTGCTTTCTGTTTACAGCTGTTATACTAGCGAAATCATGTCTCGCTATGTATGCCTCGTGTTGTAAAGAAGTGAATGTGTAAAAGATCTGCTTGTGTGTTGGGTACATTGGTCAAATGTACCTGATTTGAAGAAGCCTCACCCAATTCAATGATATACATCATAATGTATTTGATGTATGTTTGAGTTACTTGTGCAGGTTAAGAAATCACTGGACTGAAGCAAAAAGTTTCTAAGTCCATGTGTCGACACCCAGAGGGAAAGTGTCGACACTTAAGAAAGCTTATGTCGACACCCAGACAAGCAGTGTCGACACTTGGAGTCATTGTGTCGACACCTAGGATGCAGAGTTGACACCAGACAGAAAGTGTCGACACTTGGAGCTGTGTCGACACTCAGTGAAGAAAAGTGCAGACAGAAAGTGTCGACACAAGAAGCTGTGTCGACACCCAGTGAAGCTGTGTCTACACCAGAAAGTGTCGACACTTGGAGCTGTGTCGACACTCAGCAAAAGTCTGCAGAGTCTAAGTACAAGTGTCGACACTCAACATAATGTGTCGACACTAAGCAGAAGAGTCAGCACTTGAAGCATGTGTCGACACTCAACACAATGTGTCGACACTCAACAGAAGAGTCAGCATTTGAAGTAAGTGTCGACACCCAGCACAATGTGTCGACACTCAACAGAAGAGTCAGCATTTGAAGTATGTGTCGACACCCAGAACAATGTGTCGACACACAGCTGAAGACTCAACACTGGAGGAAAGTGTCGACACATGGAGCTGTGTCGACACTTAGCAAAGAACAGAAAGAACTACAAATTATTCTAAGTACAAGTGTCGACACTATGGGAATGTGTCGACACTCAGCTGAAGTCTCAACAACAAGAAGGTGTGTCGACACAAGGAGCTGTGTCGACACTCAGCAAGATTCAACATAGAAGACTATGTGTCGACACCAAGAAGCAGTGTCGACACTTGACAGATTCAACACAAGAAGATGTGTCGACACAAAGGAGATGTGTCGACACATAGAAGAATTCAGCAAAAGCTAGAAGAACAAGTACTTGTGTCGACACTCAATTTCAGTGTCGACACATGAAGAAGAATCTGTGTCGAGACATACAAGGATATGTGTCGACACTTTGTAGACTTGTGTCGACACTTACACAACATGTGTCGACACTTGGACTATAAGTGTCGACACTTAAAGACAGAAAGTATCGACACTTACATACAGTTAGAGATTTTCAAGAAGTGACTGGATGACTTGACAGCTGCCGTTCCAGCCGGTCTACAGCAACTGTCAGAGATGTCAGAAGTCAGTTATGAACCGGTCCAGCCGGTTACCATGAAGAAAGCCTATAAATAGGCACCTACAGTTTACAGAAACTGTTGTTCAAAGTTGTTGAAAGTTGTTCAAAGTTGTTGAAAGTTGTTCAAAGTTGTTGAAAGTTGTTCAAAGTTGTTGAAAGTTGTTCAAAGTTGTTGAAAGTTGTTCAAAGTTGTTCAAAGTTGTTGAAGTTGTTGATCAGATTATTGTTGAAGTAATTATAGTGGTACAAAGAGAATCAACACAAGAAGATCTAGCAGTTCAAGTGCAGATCTAAGAAGTTGGAGAGAGAGGGCTCCATCCAAGAAATCAGCCTTTGGAACTAGGCTGAGAAGAAGGATTCAGATTCAGTCTGGATCTTAAGTGGCAGAGGTCAAGGAACAACTGCAGAGGATTCAGTCTTATTCAGTTCTACTCAAGAAGCTTTGAAGAAAGCTAAGTCAGGGTGAATCCAGCTGAGTTCTTCCAAGAACTCATCAAGAATCTCTCAACTCCCCTCCTTTAATTCTGAGTTGTAGAGTTATTATTTGTATTACATTTTTAACTTGTAGGATCCATTGGATCTGAGTGAATTGTAAGCCTGTATTTATAAAGGCTGAGGGTAGGGCTTGTTAGCCTGAGTGTAGGAGATAGAGATCTCTAAGTGTAGGCCTTGTTGGCTGAGTGTAGGCCTTGGTTGGCTGAGTGTATGCCTTGATTGGCTGAGTGTAGGCTTTGGGATAAAGCTGAGTTGTAAGGCTTTGGGCCTGAGGTGTAGGAACCAATTTGGGTTCTGAGACAGTGGAGAAGTTTGGCCGAATCTAGTACACTGCTAGATAGGCGAAGGGGGAAAGTGGATGTACCCATATCTTGGGGAACCACTATAAAATATTGTGTGCTGTGCTGTGATTGTGCTGTGGATTAGCTGTGTATGTTTTGTTATTGCTGTTTGCTGTGCAAAAGTAGTCAGAAATCTGTGATATAACTGTTTGGCTGCCAACAAAGTTAAAGGAAGGATTAGGTCACCTATTCACCCCCCCCCCTCTAGGTGTTTAGGTACCATATCTTTCAAGTGGTATCAAAGCGAGGTTCCTCAAAACAAGGACTAACAGTCTGAGGAGATCCTGTTTGGCAGATTCAGTGTAAGGCATTACACAGTTTCAAGAAAATCAAGAAAATCAAGAAACATGGGTTCTTATGAGAATCACAAGGAATTGGGTTCCATGAAATTACCCATATGCAGAAAGGAGATCTTTGGGATCTGGAAAGAAAGGGTAAGGCTATTTATGGAAGCCTCTGACCCTAGAATCTACATCACAGTTAAGGAATGGCCTTATGTGCCAATGAAGATTTCAGTATTGGATGCAAACTAGAGAACTCCAAAGGATTTCTCTGAGATGACTAAGGATGAAATTGTCCTGGCCACCATGGACAAGAGGGCACAGAACATAATAGTGAGTGCCATTGATGATGCAACTTTTCAGAACTTAATTCACTGTAAAACAGCAAAAGAGATGTGGGATACTATCATTATTTATATGGAAGGTTCTGAAGAAGTTAGGCAAGATAGGAAGTCCTTGCTAAATCAGGAGTATGAAAGCTTTAGGCAAGGAAAGGGTGATAGCATCACTGAGTGCTATAAGAAATTTTACAGAATAGTTAATGAACTCATGTCTTATGGAAGAGAGTTCAGTAACTATGAACTAAATGACAAGTTCCTAAGGTCCCTAACCAAAGATTGGGACACCAAGATCTGTGCCATAAGAGAAATGGCTAAGTTGGGGGAAATTCCTCCTCCCATACTGTTTGGCAAGCTATTGTCTTATGAAATGCAGTTAACAGTGAGAAAAGAGGAGGAGAAATCAACAAGGACTGAGCACAAAGAAAGAACTGTTGCTTTCAAAACAGAAGTTCCCAGAAAGTGCAGGAACAAGTCTTCAACTCCACCTCCAGAGGTAGTTGAATCAGAGTCTGATGAGTCTATCAGCACAAAGTCTAAGAGCAGTGAAAGTGATGAAGACTTTGCTGCTTTCACTAGACACTTTCAGAAGTTTTTGAAAAAGAAACAGTGGAGGTCAAGGCCTTCTACATCACAAGGAAAGGAAGACTCTTATCAGAAAAAGAGGTCTTCAAAGAATGACAAGAAAAGGACAAAATCAAGCAAGGCAACTGGTTCAAAGATTGTTTGCTATTGCTGCAATAGACAGGGCCATGTTATTGCAGATTGTACAGAGAAGAGAAAGGAATCTGGTGACAGGAAAAAGACTCACTTCAAAGGGAAGAAAGAAAAGTCTTTTGTTGCTAAGAAGGAGAAGACTCTATCAGATATCTCTTCTTCAGAAACTGAGTCTGAGGCTGAAGCCTACATAGGGCTGTTTGCTGAAGAAGAAGAGGAAGAATTCATGCAGATCTTGGAGTCAATTTATGAACAAGAAGACAGTCATTGCCAAGGGCTAATGGCTTTGACAGAAAGTGCCAAAATCCTGGAGCAGCCAGGACCCAGTCAGGTACAAAGTTCAAGTTTAAATTCAGTCTCTTGTTCTAGTTCAGATTCAGATTCTTCTTCATCAAGTGATGAGAATGTATCTGAGTCTGAGGATGATATTCATCAACTTATAGATGAATATAAGGTACTGTTGCAAGCCTACAAGAAAAGCAAGACCCTAGGCAAAAGTCAGGCAGAGGAAATTGCTGATCTTAAAGCTGCTGCAACAGATTTTGAGTAGCAATTTGATCAAAAACTGAATGAGATAGCCAGACTGAAACACATAACAGTGATTCAGATGGGAACTATCACCTATAAGAATGATCAAATTAAGTGTCTGGAGAATAATCTTCAGAAGAAGAAGGACTTGGTTGCTAGGTTTTCTAAACCTAAGTCAGTGTTACCCATAATTGATGAATTTGTTCATCACAAGGGTAAAGCTGGACTGGGCTTTATTAGACCTGCAGGGACTGAGCAGTCCAAATATAAGTCCAAGGGCAAAGCCCCAACATTCAACAAGCCTGCTGTAGTCAAGACAGCCAAGGCAGTACCTAAGCAAAGGTACAATAAATTTGAATGTTGGTGCTGTGGCAAAGTTGGCCATTTTGCAGTAGATTGTTGGCACAATGTGAGTGCCAAAGTGAGTTCCAAACTACCTGTTGGAAAGCCAGTAGGTAGGTTTGTCAAATTGCAAACTAACAATCACCAAGGACCCAAGAATACTTTGGGTTCTAAGGTTCATTAATTTGTTTTGCAGTTGAGTCCAAGTGGCCATACCCCTACATGGTACTTGGACAGTGGATGTTCCAGACATATGACTGGAACTAGGGGACTACTGAAGGACTACATTCCAATCAAAAATGGTCCTAAAGTGACCTTTGGTGGTTCTGAAAAAGGAATCATCAAAGGGTTTGGTAACATTTCTTCAAACTTAGTTACCATTACTCAAGTGGCTTATGTTAAAGGGTTGAAACACAACCTAATAAGTATAAGTCAATTAAGTGATGTAGGGTATGACATCTCATTTGTTAAAAATGGTTGTCATATCAAGAGGTCAAGTGATCAAGAGATCATTTTGACAGGTTATAGGAAGAGGATTGTCTACTGCCTAGACATTATGATTGAGAACAATGGTTCTCCAGTTTGTCTTGTAGCTGATGAGACAGTCTCTCATTGTGTCAAATGGCACAAGAGGCTAGCCCATCTTAACTACAAGACTATTAGTAAACTCTTTAGCAAAGAGTTAGTGAGGAATGGTCCTCAAGTTAAGTGTGTTAAAGATGGCATTTGCTCAGCTTGTCAGAAGGGCAAGCAGACTAAATCCACCTTTAGAAGCATAGATAACAAAGATGCTGTGAGGTGTTTGTACCTCTTGCATTTGGATCTCTTTGGTCCAATGCCAGTTCACAGCTTAGGTAGGAAGGTCTATACCCTTGTAGTTGTAGATGACTACTCAAGGTTTTCCTGGGTGTTCTTCTTAAGACATAAATCTGAAACACCTAGTGTCTTCTACAGCTTTGTCAAGCAAATTCAGAATGAACTAAGTAGTACTGTGGTCAAAATTAGAAGTGACCATGGTACTGAGTTTCAGTCTGAAAGCATGACAAAACTATGTGAAGACTTTGGGATATTTCAAGAATTCTCTTCACCTAGAACACCTCAGCAAAATGGCATTGCTGAGAGGAAAAATAGGACCTTGATAGAGGCTGGTAGAACCCTATTGAGTGATACATCACTGCCAGAGTATTTCTGGGCTGAAGCAGTTAACACTGCATGTCATGTTATAAATAGGGCTACCATCACTAAAGGGTTAAACAAGACCCCATATGAAGTTGTGAAAGGCAGGAAACCAAACCTATCCTACTTCAGGATCTTTGGTTGCAAATGCTTCATACTTAACAATGGGAAGTCTTACATAACTAAGTTTGCTGCCAAGTCCCAAGAGGGAATTTTTGTTGGGTACAGCAATAATAGTAAGGCTTATAGAGTCTATAACTTGACTACACAAGTTGTAGAAGAATCAGTGCATGTAGTTTTTGATGAGACTAAACTTATTAATAATGAGTTGTCTAGCAATGTATGCAGCCCCACAGGTTTGACAAAGAAAATGGACAAGCTTACTATAGAATAAGTGCCTGCTGCAAGACAGCAAGGAGAGGAGAGTAGCTGCTGTCCAGGGGGAGAACTACATGTGCCAGTTGCTGAAGAAATCCAAGGTATACAGCATGATGCAGATGCTGAAGTGGTTCAACATGAAGTGAGGATGCCTCCAGCCCACAGGCATCTTAGAGATCATCCAGTAGAGCTGATTATTGGAGATCCAGGACAAGGAGTTCAAACAAGGAGCAGAAATCAGAATGCTGCAATCTATTCCAGCTTTCTGTCACAAGTTGAACCTAAGAAGTTTGAAGAAGCAATACAAGATCCACAATGGACTGAAGCAATGCAAGAAGAGCTCAATCAGTTCAAGAGGTGCAAGGTTTGGGAACTTGTTCCTAAACCTAAAGACCACAATGTAATAGGAGTTAAGTGGATCTACAGGAATAAGATGGATGAACAAGGTGTCATCATTAAGAATAAAGCTAGACTGCTTGCTAAAGGATATAGGCAAGAAGAAGGTATTGATTTTGATCAAACCTTTGCTCCAGTAGCCAGACTGGAAGCCATAAGAATGTTCTTGGCCTATGCAACCTATCAAGGATTCAAGGTATACCAAATGGATGTCAAGTCAGCATTCCTAAATGGTAATTTGAAAGAAGAAGTCTATGTGGAGCAGCCTTCAGGTTTTGTTGATCCAACTCTACCTCATTATGTCTATAGACTTAGGAAAGCTTTATATGGGTTAAAGCAAGCCCCTAGGGCTTGGTATGAAACCCTATCTATTTTCCTCATTGAGAACAAATTCTCAAGGGGGAAAATAGATAAGACTCTATTCCTTAGGGAATCTAGAGGCAAAGTCATACTAGTCCAAATATATGTAGATGACATTATATTTGGGTCTACTGAAAGCAGCCTTTGCAAAAAGTTTGCAAAACTTATGCAAGGTCATTTGAAATGAGTAGTATGGGAGAGCTGAAGTTTTTCTTGGGTCTCCAAGTTAAACAGACTGAAAATGGTTTATCCATATGTCAGTCAAAGTTCACCCTAGAACTCATTAGGAAGTATGGTATGGATTCATCCAGTACCATGAAGACTCCTATGGGGTCAAGTATGTCTCTTAGCAAGGATGATGCAGGGAAACCTGTAGATGAAACCTTGTATAGAGGGATAGTTGGCTCCCTATTATACTTGACTGCTAGTAGACCAGACATCATGTATGCTACATGTGTTTGTGCAAGGTATCAAGCCTGCCCTAAAGAGTCTCATTTGACTGCAGTCAAAAGAATATTGAGATATCTAAAGGGCACTCCCTATCTAGGCCTCTGGTACCCTAGGAATGGAGACTTTGATCTAACAGGTTATTCAGATGCAGACTTTGCAGGATGCAAAGAGGATAGAAAGAGCACTACTGGAACCTGTCAATTCCTAGGTGGGAGACTAATTTCATGGAGCAGCAAAAAGCAGACTAGTGTGGCTATCTCCACAGTTGAGTCAGAGTATGTGGCTGTAGGAAGTTACTGTGCTCAACTTCTGTGGATTCAACATCAGCTAGAGGACTATGGATTTTAGGTAAGTAGAACTCCACTTTTCTGTGATTCTACAAGTGCTATTTCAATAGCTAATAACCCTGTATCCCATAGTAGGACAAAACATATTGAGATTAAATATCACTTTCTTAGAGAACATGTAGAAAGAGAAGATATTTCACTTGAATATGTTAAAACTGATAATCAGATAGCTGACATGTTTACTAAGCCCCTAGAAGAAGCTAAGTTCAATAGATTCAAAATTGAACTAGGAATGATAAACTTAGACTAAGTTTACAGAATAGAAAATTGGCTAAGTAAAAAGGTGTCGACACATAGACAAGTCTATGTCGACACAGAATAGTGGTGTCGACACTTCAGGAGAAAGGTGGTGACACATCTAGGAATGTGGTGTTGACACTTCAGAATGTTAGTGTCGACACATGTCCTGAAGGTGTCGACACATCCAATGTGGTGTCGACACTTAAGTTTTACTCAGAATTTTCTAAGTAAAGTCTCGACTATGTGTCGAGATATGTTGTGTCGACACATAACCAAGTGTCGACACATAATATCTATTGACTAAACTTGTGTCGACACATATGTGTCGAGACATTATAAGTCAGTGTCGACACTTATTGCCAGTGTCGACACATTTTAAGATAGTTGTCCCGCCTGCTCATCCTCAAAATCAGAAAGGTATAAATAGGGCTCTGTCTTTGTTTGTCGACACGCTTTCAAAGTTTCGATACCAAAACTACTGTGTCGACATCTCTCTTTTCTAAAGACTAATTCTCCAAACCCTAATGGCTCCTAAGCTTGAGGAGAACATTAACGAGGGCTATGAGCTAGTGCGCGGCGCGTTCGATGAAGCTGATCAAGAAATCAAGTCGGTGGTAACCCTAGTCGCCAATTCTGGACTAGAATACTTGGTTTCAGAACCAACAAAGATTTGGAAAAAGGAAGTTCTTGAATTCCTTAATGGAGCTGCTGTAGATGAATCTGGATACAGAATCAAATCCAGAGTTCATGGATCTAAGGTCAAGATTTCTCCAAAAAGTCTGAGGAAGGTACTCCAGCTACCTAAAACACAAGATGAAGAAGAATTAACTGCATCCAAGACCAGGGAAGCTCTTACCTGGTGTGGTCTTAATCCTAAGATGAAGATAGGATCTGTATTCAACAGAAAAGGCATGAATAACCAAGGAAAGTTCATATCTG
Source organism: Platanthera guangdongensis (assembly GCA_039583875.1). Classification (NCBI taxonomy): domain Eukaryota; kingdom Viridiplantae; phylum Streptophyta; class Magnoliopsida; order Asparagales; family Orchidaceae; genus Platanthera; species Platanthera guangdongensis. The sequence goes on from CM077152.1 coordinate 74,268,992, forward strand.
AGATAGTAGGAAAAGTCTTACTCAGCAAGACTGGAGGGCATGACAGAGTGTCTGCCTACATGTTTGAAATCATGACAAGAATAATCTTCACTCTGAAAACAGATTGGTCTCAAGTGGTGTATGAGAAAATCAAGGAGAGTCTGAAGAAGCCCAACCTGGGCAGAATACTTAGTCTCTACCTAGCTGGTACCATACCAGAGGTAATGAATACAGCTGTAGGAAGTAAGATAAACCACATGAGGAAGATGGATCTAAGGATCTTTTCCAGATGGGATAGGGTATTGTCCAAGGAAATGCCAACTCCAGAGAAGCCAGTTACTAAGAAAGATTCTCCTCCAAGGAAGAAAAGGAAGACAGCTCCGGTGACACAGGAGTCCTCCAGCAGTTCAGGGAGTGAAGAACAAGTTGTTTTCACTCCTGATAATCAAGAGGAAGTGGCTGCAGAGAAACCCCTGCTGCTCAAGATGTAGCTGAGATCCAGGGGGAGCTACCACAAGATAGCCCCATCCACAGGGATAAAAGCCAGGGGGAGCCTCTAGTAGTAGAAGAACCCTCTACTCTGGACAGTGAGCAAGCCACCATCATTATCCAAGAGGTACTCACTGACCTAAAAACTTTAGAATATCTTATAGAAGATGCTGATTTGTCTGATGTTCCTCAGCAAACTCAGCTGCCTAGCCAAGAACCAGATGTTGTTATCCAAGACACATCTGTTGTACTAGAAGTGGTTCCTGATCAAGTAGTTGAAGAACCAAGAACTTCTCCTGCACAGTCTCCACCTGAATATACAATGGGAGATTTGTTTCTAAATCTAGATCAAGAAGATTTTAACATGGACAAGGATGCTGCTGCTGAAGATAAGAGTGCTGCTGCTGAGGGGGAGCAACTGACAGTTCTGGAAGAGCCTTTAAGGCCAGAAAGTGAGAAAGCACCTGATGTGCAAGCTGACAAACCTCCAAGCCGTAAGGAAAGGGTTGAAATAGCCAGCACTTCAGAATCTGAAGAAGATGAGGCTGCAAAGGCTAAGAAGAAGAAACTCTATGTCTTCAAGAGGAGAAGTCAGAGTTATAAGAAAGCCTTGCAATCTATAGCCCCACAGCCTATAGTTCAACAAGCTCCAACTGTTGACTATAGTGCTTTACTGATTGCACTGCAGATAAAAATGGATGAACAAAGGAAAGCCATAGAGGCTTATGTTGATGCAGGGCACAGATCATTACAGTTTGATCTTGCCCAAGATATAAAATCTATAAGGTTTGAGATGAATCTCAACAAGAAAGAGATGACAGACTGCTTCCACAAGTGTGGCAATGCAGTGGTGTATCTGGCTACACACCAAGAGAAGATCAAAGCCCAAGTAGATGATATAGCATTGAAGCAAGGGTATGTACTGGAAAATCAGTTAAGGATGAATGACAACTTGACTGCTTCACACAATGCTATAGTCACTGAATTGAAGAATAAGACTGCTGAACCTTCTACATCTGCTGCTGCAGTTAAGGCTGACTTTTATAAAGTATTTCAAGCTGAGATTACTGCTGTCAAGACTGCAATTCAAGATTCCCAGAAAGCCATCTCTGAACAGCTCACTAAGCTCAGACCTTACTTTAAAGAGGGAATCAGGTACTTGGATAGTCAGATTAGATTTCAAAAGGATGATGTAAGAGATCATGTTGCCCAAGAAGTCATAAAGGGGGAGAGAGTTTTAGTCAAAGCTAGCTCTGACCATGCAAAATGGATATCTAATTCCATCAGAGCTACACTGGGCTATCCTCCACTCTGTGATGATGACAATGTTGCTAAATCTGGGATTCAAAGTGCATATCTTGGAGGTGAGCAACCAGAGGTAGCTCAGGTCATATATCCTCCACCAGATTTTGACATAGTGCAAGCTGATATTCACCAGATGTATAGCCCAACTGCAGGGAAGTCAAATGTTGTTCTGGAAAAGGTTGTTCAACCTATTTCTGCAGCTATGCAAGAGGCATTAGAGAAAGAAGAAGAGGCAAGGTTGTCAAAGAAGAGGTTTAGGGAACAAGCAGAACAAAGGCCAGACTTTGAACAGTGGAGCCCTACCTCTAGGAATATAATTTTAACTGCCTGGAAAGCTGCCAAGGACAATGCTCATGAAAGGAACAAGTGGTTCTCTGAAGCAGAATGGAGGAAACATGAAATAAGATAGGAGGCCATTGTTCAATATAGAAGAAAGGCAAAGATGGGAAAGCTACCTCCTACTGCAGTGGAGCCTAGCAAGTACTTCCCCAAGCCATACCACTATTTTGAGAGGCAGAAAATCAAAGCAGAAGAGCTGAAGAAGAAGGACTTAAAAGGCAAGAAGCCTACTGTTGCTGAAACTGCTGAAGCCACTGTCAAAGCTCAAGTCCAATCTGGCAAAGGCATTGTTATCAAAGAACCAGAGCAGAAATAGATTAGGAATTGACTTGAAGATTGTTGTAATCTTTTGAATGAAATACATTTTTGTAAACCATTGAAGATGTATTAGAAAAATGTTAGAACAATATATGATAAATATATTTCATGATTGTTCTGAGAATATGTCTATTTCTTGTTTGTTCTGCAATGTTGAATGTGTATACATGTGTGAAATATTACATGTTTATATTTACCCTGCTGTTTATAATCTGCTTTACATCATTCTGTAATTTTTAATTATGAATGGTGTATATCATTGACTAAGGGTTATGACTTCTCCAAATAGGGGGAGATTGTTGGGTACATTGGTCAAATGTACCTGATTTGAAGAAGCCTCACCCAACTCAATGATATACATCATAATGTATTTGATGTATGTTTGAGTTACTTGTGCAGGTTAAGAAATCACTGGACTGAAGCAAAAAGTTTCTAAGTCCATGTGTCGACACCCAGAGGGAAAGTGTCGACACTTAAGAAAGCTTGTGTCGACACCCAGACAAGCAGTGTCGACACTTGGAGTCATTGTGTCGACACCTGGGATGCAGAGTCGACACCAGACAGAAAGTGTCGACACTTGGAGCTGTGTCGACACTCAGTGAAGAAAAGTGTAGACAGAAAGTGTCGACACAAGGAGCTGTGTCGACACCCAGTGAAGCTGTGTCTACACCAGAAAGTGTCGACACTTGGAGCTGTGTCGACACTCAGCAAAAGTCTGCAGAGTCTAAGTACAAGTGTCGACACTCAACACAATGTGTCGACACTAAGCAGAAGAGTCAGCACTTGAAGCATGTGTCGACACTCAACACAATGTGTCGACACTCAACAGAAGAGTCAGCATTTGAAGTAAGTGTCGACACCCAGCACAATGTGTCGACACTCAACAGAAGAGTCAGCATTTGAAGTATGTGTCGACACCCAGAACAATGTGTCGACACACAGCTGAAGACTCAACACTGGAGGAAAGTGTCGACACATGGAGCTGTGTCGACACTTAGCAAAGAACAGAAAGAACTATAAATTATTCTAAGTACAAGTGTCGACACTATGGGAATGTGTCGACACTCAGCTGAAGTCTCAACAACAAGAAGGTGTGTCGACACAAGGAGCTGTGTCGACACTCGGCAAGATTCAACATAGAAGACTATGTGTCGATACCAAGAAGCAGTGTCGACACTTGACAGATTCAACACAAGAATATGTGTCGACACAAAGGAGATGTGTCGACACATAGAAGAATTCAGCAAAAGCTAGAAGAACAAGTACTTGTGTCGACACTCAATTTCAGTGTCGACACATGAAGAAGAATCTGTGTCGAGACATACAAGGATATGTGTCGACACTTTGTAGACTTGTGTCGACACTTACACAACATGTGTTGACACTTGGACTATAAGTGTCGACACTTAAAGACAGAAAGTCTCGACACTTACAGACAGTTAGAGATTTTCAAGAAGTGACTGGATGACTTGACAGCTGCCGTTCCAGCCGGTCTACAGCAACTGTCAGAGATGTCAGAAGTCAGTTATGAACCGGTCCAGCCGGTTACCATGAAGAAAGCCTATAAATAGGCACCTACAGTTTACAGAAACTGTTGTTCAAAGTTGTTGAAAGTTGTTCAAAGTTGTTGAAAGTTGTTCAAAGTTGTTGAAAGTTGTTCAAAGTTGTTGAAAGTTGTTCAAAGTTGTTGAAAGTTGTTCAAAGTTGTTGAAGTTGTTGATCAGATTATTGTTGAAGTAATTATAGTGGTACAAAGAGAATCAACACAAGAAGATCTAGCAGTTCAAGTGCAGATCTAAGAAGTTGGAGAGAGAGGGCTCCATCCAAGAAATCAGCCTTTGGAACTAGGCTGAGAAGAAGGATTCAGATTCAGTCTGGATCTTAAGTGGCAGAGGTCAAGGAACAACTGCAGAGGATTCAGTCTTATTCAGTTCTACTCAAGAAGCTTTGAAGAAAGCTAAGTCAGGGTGAATCCAGCTGAGTTCTTCCAAGAACTCATCAAGAATCTCTCAACTCCCCTCCTTTAATTCTGAGTTGTAGAGTTATTATTTGTATTACATTTTTAACTTGTAGGATCCATTGGATCTGAGTGAATTGTAAGCCTGTATTTATAAAGGCTGAGGGTAGGGCTTGTTAGCCTGAGTGTAGGAGATAGAGATCTCTGAGTGTAGGCCTTGTTGATTGAGTGTAGGCCTTGGTTGGCTGAGTGTAGGCCTTGATTGGCTGAGTGTAGGCTTTGGGATAAAGCTGAGTTGTAAGGTTTTGGGCCTGAGGTGTAGGGACCAATTTGGGTTCTGAGACAGTGTAGAAGTTTGGCCGAATCTAGTACACTGCTAGATAGGCGAAGGGGGAAAGTGGATGTACCCATATCTTGGGGAACCACTATAAAACATTGTGTGTTGTGCTGTGATTGTGATGTGGATTAGTTTTGTATGTTTTGTTATTGCTGTTTGCTGTGCAAAAGTAGTCAGAAATCTGTGATATAACTGTTTGGCTGCCAACAAAGTTAAAGGAAGGATTAGGTCACCTATTCACCCCCCCTCTAGGTGTTTAGGTACCATATCTTTCATTGTGCTTCCATTGTTTGTTGGGATTAACCTTTGTTCCTTGGTTTTCCGCTGGTTCAACGTGAGAACTGGGTAGTGCCGAAGATATTAATTTGGCGTTTGGGCTATCTTGCTGACCACGCTGAGAAATTTGAACAAGTCCTATGCCTGTTCATAGTCTAGGTAGGAAAATCTACACCCTTGTGGTTGTTGATGACTTTCCCAGATTTGCTTGGGTTTTCTTTCTTAAGAAAAAGTCTGAAACCCTTGATGTCTTCAAGACATTTGTCAAGCAAATTCAGAATGAATTGGACAGTTCTGTGGTCAAAATTAGAAGTGACCATGTGACTGAATTTCAGTCTGAAAGCATGACAAGGTTCTGCAAAGAGCATGAGATTCAACAAAAATTTTCATCTCCAAGAACACCCCATTAAATGAGATTGCTGAGAGGAAAAATATGACTCTCATAGAAGCTGGTGGGACCATGCTACGTGACACATCTCTCCTAGAATATTTCTGGGCTGAGATAGTAAATACTCCATGACATGTCCTAAACAGAGTTTTTATCAACAAGATTCACAAGAAGTCTCCCTATGAGATCTTGAAGGGAAGAAAACCAAGTCTGGCCTATCTCAGGATCCTTGGTAACAAGTGTTATGTACTAAATAATGGAAAGTCCTATGTGACTGAGTTTGTTGTCAAGTCCTATTAAGGGATATTTGTTGGGTACAACAATCATAGCAAGGCTTATAAGATCTATAACTTAAAAAATCAAGTTGTAGAAGAGTCTATTAATGTAGTTTTTGATGAATCAACTATGATTAACAATGAGCTAACAAGCTCTTCATCTACACCTGCAGGTATAGAGCAGATGATGAACAAGCTAACTATTAAGAAAGCTGCTACAATATTCCAAGATAAAGCTGAAGGAATGAGCATTCTAGAAGAAGTGCCGAGCTCAAATGATGTGGACGAAGTTCAGTAAGATGCACACATTGAAGCTCAAGATGCTGAAGGAAGGTTACCTCCAGATGTCAGATATCTAAGGGATCAAGGAGTCTTGACCAGAAGCAAAAGTATCAACACAACACTGTACTCAAGCTTCCTGTCACAAGTAGAGCCCAAAAGATTTGAAGAGGCCAACATACACCAGTTTTGGATTGTGGCCATGCAAGAAGAACTGAACTAGTTAAAGAGGTGTAAGGTCTGGAAGTTGGTTCCCAGACAGACCACAAGGATATAATGTCATTGGAACCAAGTGAATATACAGAAATAAACTTGATGAAAATTACATTATAATCAAGGACAAGGCTAAGCTGGTGGCTAAGGGATATAGACAAGAAGATGGTATTGACTTTAATCAAACCTTTGCCCTAGTAGCCAGATTGGATGCCATCAGACTTTTCCTTGCATATGCTACACACAAGTGATTCAAAGTCTACTAGATGGATGCGAAGTCATCCTTCCTAAATGGTGACTTAAAGGAAGAAGTTTATGTTGAGCAGCCACTAGGTTTTGTTGTTCCTAACTCTCCTGATTATGTTTATAGACTTAGGAATGCTCTATATGGGTTGAAGCAAGCCCGTAAGACATGATATGAGACCGTGTCTAGCTTCCTCAATGATAATAAATTCTCAAGGGGGAAGATAGACAAGACTCCATTCCTAAGGGAATCTAACGGTAAGATCATCCTATTCTAGATTTATGTAGATGACATAATTTTTGGATGTACTTATGAAAACTTTTGCAGAAAGTTTGCCAAACTTATGAAAGGGAAGTTTGTCAAACTTATGCAAGGGAAGTTTGAGATGAATAGTATAGGTGAACTTAAGTTCTTTTTGGGCCTCCAAGTAAGACAGACTGAAGATAGATTGTCCATATCCCAGTCTAAGTTCACTAGGGAGTTAATTAAAAAGTTTGGAATGGAGAGTGTGATGCAGGCAATGGATTCGACGCATTAAACTACGTGCTCTTCTGCTTGTTAATTAAAAATAGATTCATAGCATGCGAGATCTCTCTAAAATTCTACTGATGATTCAACCAATTTAACAACACACAAAAACAAAGGGTCACTACCCCTTTTAGAGATTAAACAAAAGGCTATGTGCCAATGTTCGCTCAAGCGAATAGGACCTATCCGATCCGGACAATTAGCAATTCAAATTAAAATTACCCGCAAACATTCACAAAACCAACACGAGAGGATCCAGACTAAAATAATGATTTTAAAGAAGTCCAAAATCACTAAAATTGTCAGTAAACTTTGTTGGGGATCATATCCACATTAACCCAGATTTGATGAAGTTACCCTAGAACTAAGATGAATTAGGTTGTATTTGATGCTTGGTTTTAGTTATGTGCTTGCAGGACTCCATTGAGAAGTGTAGACTAATGTCAGTCTACAATGGGTCACCAAACACAGGACCACACAATGTAATCCCTCATTGTGTGATCCAAGGTGTTGACCCATGTTTAGCCTCTCTATTGGGATACACTTCATATACAAGCCCTTGGACTATGTGAAGAAAGTTGGAAGTTGACTACTTAAGAAGAAAGTTTTTTTTTTCCAACATCAAGAATTTTTCTAAGTCATTTACTCGAGTAGGTAGATAACTACTCGAGTAGATTAGATGTATTTTACTCGAGTCAGAAAGCCTTATACTCGAGTAACTCATTATATCTCTCGTGTAGCTAAGTTAAAGTACTCGAGTAGACTGTCGTATACTCGAGTAAGCATGCTTAACCACTCGAGTAGATCATTATTTTTACTTGAGTATTAAAGTTTTCTTCCTCCATATTTTTCTAAGTCTTTGACTCGAGTAAGTATACTCACATACTCGAGTAGTTTACCTTACCTACTCAAGTAGATCAAAGCTTCACTCATGTATTCTGTAATTTCCCTACTCCAGAATTTTTCCAAGTCATTTACTCGAGTACTTCATTCATATACTCGAGTAGATCTTTTCGTCTCGAGTAGTTTAGTTTAACTACTCGAGTAACTGCTTCTTGACATCTTCAGAATTCTTCCAAGTATTCTACTCGAGTAGTCCTTCATGTACTCGAGTAGCTTATGCAACCTACTCGAGTAGTTCTTACCTGTACTCGAGTAGTTCCTTCATGTACTCGAGTAAGTTCCTATACCTACTAGAGTAGTTCTACTTGCTTACTCGAGTAGTTGTTTTCTATCTACTCGAGTTTACAATATATATATATATACCCGAGTTGACTTTTCTTCATGTACTCGAGTAGTTCCTCACCTACTCGAGTAGTCCCTCACTCACTCGTGTATATGGCTGAATCTTCTTGAAATTTTGTCTAAGTCCACATCTGACGGGAATTTCAAATCACGCGACATGATTGGTCCACATGTATATCATTGAGACCAATTATGACCGTTATTTTCCTCCTATATAATGTCTTGTTAGAAAATGTCAAACCCTAAGAAGAAAGAGAATTTTCTAAGAATTTTCTAAGAATTTCAAAAAGCCTTCTCGTCGATCATTTCAAAAGAGAATTTCACTACTCCTCTCTCTGTTCTCACGGAACGGAAGCCGCCGCCGCCACCATCTTCTCCGGCCACTGTTTCTAATTTCAGAGGATTCATTCTGAATAAAGTTACAAATCGAGATCGACATCACTGTTCGTCTTCTCTCTCTGATTCTGTAAAAGCAAAGAAGATCCAGATCTGGGCCGAGATTTTCTTCACCGATTTCTGAAAGTGCTGCAAAGTTCATAAGAAGAAGATTCTGGCCGTTTCATCATATCTGATTGGATTTACTGTTTGTATAACTTTTCTAAAACTTTATTAATCTTGTAGGAGAAAGTTTCTCCAAGTGTAGGAGTTTTTCACTCCGAGTTTGTAGGAAGTGTTATCTTCCGAGGTGTAGATCCCGTTGTTTGGATCGAATTTGTAGGAACTTTGTTCCGAGGGTAGGATCGTTTTTTCGATCCGAGATAGTGGAGTAGCCGAGTCTAGTTGATTGCTAGATCCGTGAGGGAAATTGGATGTACCTAAGGTCGGGGAACCACTATAAATCTTGTGTCGTCTGTGATATTGGTAGATAGTTCTGTGTTGTTCTCTAATTATTTTTTTATTCCGCAAAAGACGCACAACTCACCTATTCACCCCCCTCTAGGTGATTTAGGTTGACAACCGTTTTCTTTCAATTGGTATCAGAGGGAGGTTGACCGTCAAAAGGTTAACACCTTGATCAGATCCAAATCTGTTGTTTGAAAGATTCTACCATAAAATGGACAAGGGTAAAGATTTCGCCAAACTTCCACTGGGCAACAAAAATAACTTTCCCATGTGGAAAGAAAGGATAAATTTTTTCATGGAAGCTGTGGATCCAAGGATCTTCATGATCATTGAAGAAGGTCCTTATGTTCCCATGACTATGTCCACTATCGACCCTACCAAGAATGTTCCCAAAAAGCTAATGGATCTCGACAAAGACGAGATTGCACTTGTCTCCGTCGACAAGAAAGCTAAGAACATTATAGCAAGTGTAGTCGATGACTCGATGCTGCAGAATTTGATTCACTGCCAATCGGCTAAGGAGATGTGGCATTCCTTAGTCACTTTGATGGAAGGAACTGAAGAAGTATGGGATGATCGGAGATCCCTTCTCAACCAGAAATATGAAGCATTCCGACAAGGGAACAAGGAAACTATTGCCGACACCTTTGAAAACTTCTTCAAAATTGTGAATGCCCTAAGGGTGTATGGCCATGTCTTCACCAACGGAGAACTGAATGACAAATTCTTGAGATCCCTAACCAAGGAATGGGATAACAAGGTATGCGCCATCAGGGAGTTCGGGAAGCTAGCTGAAACGGACCCGCAAAATCTCTTTGGAAAGCTTATGTCTTATGAACTCCAAATCAATACAAGAAAAGTTGAAGAAGAGAAAGGCACGTCTGTACTCAAGGAGAAATCTCTCGCTTTGAAGGCAGACACCTCCAGAAAGACTAAGGCTGCCTCTCCCGCTCCAGCTCCAGAAGTTGATGAAGAAGAAGAAACATCAGAGCCTAGCACTTCAGGCTCTGAACTATCTGAAGGAGAGTTTTCCTTACTCTCAAGGCAATTCAAGAAGTTTCTTATTAAAAAGAAACAATGGAAAGGCAAGGATGCCTCATACAGAAGATCGCGGCGCGATGGCGATCGACAAAGAAAAGGTTCAAGCAGCCACGAAAGGTACAATACTAAACAGAACAAATACGTTTCAACTGACATCATTTGCTATTGTTGTAATAAGCCAGGTCACGTCATTGCCGACTGCCCTCATAAGAAGAAGGAGGGTGGTAGAAGAGAAGATAAGAAATCCTCACACAATAAGAAGAGGAAAGAGAAGAGCCTCATAGCCAAAAAGAGCAAGACTCTTAGCGACTCCGACTCATCTAAGTCAAGTGAAGAAGAAGAAGCTTATTTTGGGCTAATGGCTCAAACAAATGATGAACAAGAGCCCCAGTTCACTGGGAAGGTAAACTCTCATACCCCTCTTTCAGATTCTGAAGTCTCTGAACATGATTGTGAGGGTAGCTCCTCTGACGATGAGTCCGAATTAATGGACCAGTACAAGGAGTTAATCATGGCTTACGACAAATGTCGTCGAGTCGTGAAGACTCAGGCTAAAGAGATCAAATCTCTAAAAGCCGAAGAGAGCATCTTGAGAGAGAAAGTCGCAAATACTGACTCCCTCGAAGAAAACTTCAATAATGCTATTGAATAATATAACAAGGCTCTTGAGCACCTTGATCTTAAGGAGAATATCATCAAAGAATTGGAAGCACAACTTGCGGCTGAATGGAAACTTGTCGAGAGTTTCTAGAAGCCCAAAACAGTTCTTCCATTCGTTGCTGAATTCTCAACAAAGGCCAAGGGAGCTGGACTAGGCCATGAAGAAGCTCCTAGTAAATCCTCTAGGAGAAACAAGAATCAATGGAAGAATAAGGCCGCCAAAAAGGCCTTAGCCAAAGAGAAGGGGAAAGCCCCTCAAGATCAAACTACATTCAAGAAAGTAATCTTTCCGACAAATTAGTTTGATTTTGACTCATCCTACGGGCACTTTGCTAGGCCTACCTATGTAGAGCCAAAGTCCCGCTATCAAGGATGCACTCGACCCCAAAACTTTGGCGAACGTGTCTTTAAGGCACCTTATAAAGAAGTTATTCTACAGAGCTATGGCCCTTTCAATCATAGGCACAACTTCAAGAAGGCACCAAAGACAAAGCCTGTTGTAGAGAAGCCCATAAAGGAGAAGAAGCCATGTGATTGCCATCATCATGAGGCATCTTCCTCCAAGAATGCTGCCCCTGCTAAACCATAATTCCAAATGGTCAAGCAGGAGATCTTGAGGCAAAGGTACAACAGATTTGACTGTTGGTGCTGTGGCAAGGTTGGTCACTTTGCCATAGATTGCTGGTTCAATTCCAGAAATTCTGCAACCCCTCATGTCAGCAATATGAGAAAGACCGCTCATAATGCTAACACTCGTAGGGGGAGTACACTAACCAGAGACCAAGGACCCAAACGTGTTTGGGTTCCTAAGGCAAATTGATTATGATTGCAGGTATGTCCAAAGGACAATAAAACACCTATCTGGTACTTGGACAGCGGATGCTATCGGCATATGACCGGGACTAGAAGCCTCATTCAGAACTTTACTCCAGTCGTGAACGGACCAAAGTTCATCTTTGGAGGTTCAGACCGTGAAATCACTAGAGGCTATGGTATGATTACTAACGACAATGTATCCTTCTCGGATGTGGCTTATGTCGAAGGATTGGAACACAATCTCATAAGCATAAGCCAGCTCTGCAATAAACGATACATAGTTGAATTCCATGCTGATAAGTGCTTGATAAAATTCGTTGACAATATGGAAACGATTCTATCCGGCACTCGAAGCAGGAATATTTTCTTTTTAATTTCATTTGTATAGATTCCTCTACACCAGTGTGTCTTTTAGCAAAAGATAGTGCGTCTCTTGGTGACCAATGGTACAAGAGACTAGCACATATTAATTTCAAAACTATTAATAAACTTTTTTCAATGAACTTAGTACGTGATGCCCCAAATGTCAAATGCGTCAAAGACAGACCTTGTCATGCATGCGTAAAAGGCAAGTAAACAAGGGCTACTTTTAAAAGCATTATTGGCAAAGACTCTAACAGATGTCTCCATCTATTGCACATGGACTTGTTTGGTCCACTGCAAATTAGAAGTTTGGGAGGCAAGGATTATACGTTGGTAATTGTTCATGATTACTCGCGCATTGCGTGGGTGTTCTTTATGAAACACAAGTCAGATACCTTTGATATCTTTTTTAATTTTGTCAGGAAAGTACAGAATGAATACAACTGCTCCATAGTCAAATTCAGAAGTGAAAACGGAACAGAGTTCAAATCTGGGGCCATGACAGAATTCTATGAAAGCTTAGGTATCTTTCATGAGTTTTCCTCTCCTCGTACTCCACAACAGAATGGAGTGGCTGAGAGAAGGAACAGAACACTCATAGAGGCCTGCAGGACCATGTTGAGTGATGCTTTACTACCGGAGTACTTCTGGGATGAAGCCGTCAACACTGCATGCCACGTGCAAAATCGAGCACTCATAAACAAAGACTACAATAAGACACCTTACGAACTTCTGAAAGGCAGGAAACCAATAGTCTCATACTTTAGAATCTTTGGTTGTAAATGCTTCGTACTTAACAATGGTAAGTATCATACCACCATCTTCAGCGAAAAGAGCTTTGAAGGTATTTTTGTAGGCTATAATAGCCATAGTAAGGTATATAGGACATTTAATTGAAAAACCCTGGTGGTGGAAGAATCGATACATGTTGTATTTGATGAGACGAGCTTGCTGCAAAGCAATCCGTCTAGTGTGCTCATTGAAGATGCAGGTGAAAAGCTGAAAGAAACTAGCTTGGATGATCCGTCCGAAGACAAAGGCGAGAAGTTCATTAAGATCACCACTCCAACTCCTATTTGAGAGGCTGATGATCAAAATGAAGAAGTCATCCAGGATGAAGAAATCACTCCAGTGATTGAAGATAATCCAAATGCAAGAACTCTAGAGCTCAGACATCTGAAGGATCACCCCATGGACCAGATCATAGGAGATCCCCGGGATGGTGTCAGAACTCGAAGAGGTACAACTAATGAGAATCTTCATTTGAGTTTTCTCTCACAGGTTGAACCAAAGAAATTTGAGGAAGCAAACTCAGACGCATCATGGATAATGGCAATGGAAGAAGAGCTAAATTAGTTCAAGCGCTGCAATGTGTGGAAGCTTGTTCCAAGACCCAAAGGAAAGAACATCATTGGAACAAAATGGGTCTATAGGAACAAGATGGACGAAGACGGAACTATCATAAAGAACAAGGCCAGACTCGTCGCTAAAGGCTATCTTCAAGAAGAAGGAATCGACTTCGACCAGACATATGCTCCAGTGGCGAGGCTGGAGGCAATAAGGTTGTTCCTAGCATATGCTGCTTTCAAAGGCTTCACCGTCTATCAGATGGACATGAACTTTTCCTTCATAAATGGTAACATAAAAGACGAAGTGTATGTAGAACAACCTCTAGGTTTCGTTGATCCTAACTTTCCTGATTACGTTTATTTCCTGCACAAGGCCCTATATGGTCTGAAACAAGCTCCTCGAGCTTGGTATGAGACGCTGTATAGCTTTCTACTTGAGAACAAATTCTCACGGGGGAAGATAGACAAGATATTATTTCTTAGGGAAATTAAAGGCAAGATTTTGCTAGTGTAAATCTATGTCGTTTTGGCTCTACAGACGACAACCTCTGCAAAAAGTTCTCAAAACTTATGCAAGGGAAGTTCGAAATGAGCAGTATGGGCAAGCTGAAGTATTTCTTAGGGCTTCAGGTGAAACAATCTGAAGATGGAATTTTCATCTCACAGACCAAGTTCACCAAAGAGCTAATTAAGAAATTCGGAATGGAGAACGCAACCTCTATGAGGAATCCAATGGGCTCAACTATGTCTTTGGACAAGGATGAAAAAGGGAACCCTTTTGATGAAACCAAGTACAGAAGCATAATTGGATCCTTGCTCTACCTTACTGCTAGTAGGCCTGACATAATGTTTTCAACATGTGTTTGTGCTAGATTTCAGGTGAACTCTAAGGAATCTCATTATGCTGCTGCAAAGCGGATCCTGAGATACCTTAAAGTCACACCAAATCTTGGCTTATGGTACCCAAGAAGTAATGACAGCGAACTAATTGGGTTTTCAGATGCAGATTTTGCAGGTAGCAAAGACGACCGGAAAAACACTTCACGGACTTGCCAATTCTTCAGAAGAATGCTAATCTCCTGGAGTAGCAAGAAGCAGAAGTGTGTCGCAATCTCAACGGCCGAGTCCGAGTACATCTCTGCAGGCAGTTGCTGCGCACAGTCACTTTGGATAAAGAATCAGTTCGAAGACTACAACATGAAGTTAAAGAATATCCCTCTGTTTTGCGACTCTTCCAGCGCAATTGCAATAGCCAACAATATAGTCTCGCACAGCCAGACAAAGTATATCGAGCTAAGGTATCATTTCATCCGGGAGAATGTAGAGAATGGGGACATAGATCTCCAGTATGTCTCCATAGACAAGCAAGTTGCAGATATCTTCACTAAGCCACTGGATGAGACCAAGTTCTCTTTCTTCAAAACGGAACTTGGAATGCTCAACAAAGAGGACTAAAAAAAGGCTGGATGTCTAAGAAGCAAGAAATTCCAAGGGGTTAGTCAAAATTTAGATTTTCAAATTTCTCTCTATTTGACTCGAGAAAATTAAAACATACTCGAGTAAGTAACCCTCATCTACTCGAGTACCCTTCTAGACCCACTCGAGTAACTACTTACCTACTCGAGTAATTCTTAACTCTCTCGTGTACTTGTCTGCCAATTTTTGAATTTGTTCTATTCGCCACCCAAGGCTAATGACTTTTTTTCCTTCTTCAACGTTAATTCCCTCAAAATTAATTACGACTAATTTAGGGCACTAAATATGAAACTCCGAAAAATCTTCTACACGAAATCATTTCGTTCTCTCGAGTACCCTTTGCCGTTTCGCCTACTCCGCCGCTTATTCCAAGATAGGCGTCGGATCAGAACTCGTTACTGCAGGTATTGCAGAGCTCTCAGATGACTTCCACAACCTTCTCATCCTACTCGACACCGCCGACCTCTCCTTCATCCTCCAGGAACCCTGCCGGATTCTCTTCCCAGAAGTAGCCGAATTCTTTTCCAATCTAAAGGTCAAAAGGAATGGAAAGTCCTGAAATCCAAAGTGAAGGGTTTGAAAATTAAACTCAACAACACCTCTGTCTCTCAACTTCTCCGACTGCCAATAGTAGACGAAGAAGATCACTTAGTTGCTGAAGACTCTGACAGAACAACCCTATTCTGTGGCTTTTCAACTGATGCTCGGTACTTCAAAAGGTCAGACATGAATGCAGAGGGAAAATTTCTGGTTGATGTTATTGGGAAAATTTTACTGTGCAAGACAAACTCCATAAGAGACATTCCATCATATTTCTTCAACATAATGCAAGCAATTGTCTGCCGCAAGAAATACCAATTTGGTATGCTGATTCTGGATAAAATCAAGGACAATTTAAAATCCCCCAACTACGCCAGAATTATCTCTCTGCTCCTCCGTGAAACAAATCCCCAAGTCTTCAACTTCTCCAAAGGGACCCCTCTTCACCACATGAAGAAGGTCTCCATCTCTTCCATTCAGAGATGGGAACTCAAGCTACAGAATTCTGCCCAAGCTGCAAAGATCTCAGAAGTTCCAGAGTGTTGGGTATTGTATCCACAATGTACCTGATTTGAAGAAGCCCCTGGACAAGCTAAGGTCAATAGACAATGTGTTTGATAAACTCTTTTAAGTTGTGCTTGCAGTTCCTCCACGTTAAGTGCACACCAATGTCAGGGTGCAGTAGGTCAATATACACGGGTCTGCACGACGTAATCCCTCGTTGAGCAGATCGGTGTGTTGGCCTACGTGTACTCTCTCTATTGGAGTGCACTTACTTTCAAGTACAGGGCCGTATTTATGCAAGAGAAGACAAGGAGCACGGATGGGTCAAGGAGCAGCTCATGGGTGGAAAGACGAAAATTCATCTAAGTGTAAATCGACGAGAATCACCAAGGGATTCTCGCCGATTCGTCGAGAATCACAAGGGATTCTCGCCGATTCGTCGAGAATCAGTGGTTGATTCTCGCCGAACAAGTTCCAGCCACTTCTAAGCAAGCACCTCTGCGTCTAAGTAAGAATCGACGAGAATCACTTAGTGATTCTCGCCGATTCGGCGAGAATCACTAGACGAGAATCACTGGTTGATTCTCGCCGTCTCGACCTGGCCTAAATCAGTGCGTGCAACCAAGGCAAATTCGACGAGAATCATCTTTGATTCTCGCCGAATCGTCGAGAATCACTTTTGATTCTCGGCGACTCGGCGAGAATCACTTTCGATTCTCACCGATTTTGACTTGGGCATTTTTCTGGAACTTCCTGAACCGGATTCTGCCGCTGTTAAGATTCTGGACCGGAACTTAGGGATTCAGCTTGTGGGTCCCACAACGGTCATTTTGGAAAGCATCTACAGTATTTATACACGGGTATTTTGAACGGAATACCTAGACAGAAAGAAGCCGAGCGAGTGCAAACCCTAAAATCGCGAAATCTCTCCGCCGCCTCCGTCGCCGCTCGCGCTAGTCCGTCGCCGCTACTGATCGCATTTCTTCCCGATCTCCGGCGACAGAAGCTTAGCAAAGCTTGAGTCTCACGTGTCTATCCAGAGATCCCTTGTCTCTCGATTTGTTGACCGGGAAAAACTCCCCCGTCCGAATCGATCGAGACGACCGATCCTAGAGTGACCGTTGGTAGACCTAGTTTGCTTTGCAACGAAGATTGGATCTCAGAAGTACTGCAGCCGCACATCTTCGTTGCCGTCGATCCCGAACCAAGCCGCCGCTCGGATTGCCGCCGCCGGTTTCGGGAAGATCCTTTCCAAGAGAGACCAAGGTTGTAGACTTTTCGTTGACTTCACGAACACGTCGTCGAACGAAGAGGAACACCGTAGTCTCCAAACGAAGTTTGTATCTCGTGTACATTCTATATTTACTTTTGTTGTAAAGGAACGTTTGTTCCGTGTTGTAAGGGTTGGGTGCAACCCGTTTTGTGGGAGTGTTAACTCTCACGTGTGGAAGGGTTCCTTCCGGTAGTGCAGGGATTAGATTTCAATCCCGTTGGAGAAGTGACCGAGTCGTCCCTTGTTGGGGAGATAGGTCGAAGGGGGAAAGTGGATGTACCCAAGTCGGGGAACCACTATAAATTGCCTGTGTATTCTGTGTGCTGTGCTTTTTATTTTTATTGTGCAGGTACGTTCGTAAATTCCGCAAAAGCGCTACTCGTCACCTATTCCCCCCCCCCCCCCCCCCCATAGGTGCACATAGCTGACACTAGGTGGACTTTCAAGTGGTATCAGAGGGAGGTTACTCATCAAAAAGGTCAACACCTTAAGTTGAATCCTGCCCCTAGTGTCAAGAAGAAGACAAATATCTACTATGGACGGGCTCAAGTTCTCCGTCAAGATCCCAGTATGCACCAGGCTAAACTTTCCGATCTGGAAGGAAAGAATCAGGTTTTACATGGAAGCAGTCGATCCTCGACTCTTCATGATCGTGGAGGAGGGACCTTATGTCCCCACCAAGGCCTCCACCATCGATCCCACCAAGAAGGTGCCGAAGACACTTTCTGAAATGGACAAAGATGAGATGGTGCTCGTGGGACTGGACAAGAAGGCACGAAACATTCTGGTGAGCGCAGTTGATGATTCCATGATGCAAAATTTCAGCAACTACAGGACTGCTCAGGAGATCTGGCAGTTCCTGATCATCCTAATGGAGGGCACGGATGAAGTGAGGGATGATCGGAGATCCCTCCTGAACCAAAAATATGAGGCCTTCAGGCAAGGGCCTAAGGAAGAGATCGGAGTCACATACGAGAACTTCCTAAAGATTGTCAACGCCCTCAAGGGCTACGGAAGAGTGTTCACCAATGGTGAACTCAATGACAAATTCCTTAGGTCCCTTACTAAGGAATGGGACACAAAGATCTGCGCCATCAGAGAATTTGGCAGACTAGCAGAAACTGATCCACAAATCCTGTTTGGGAAGCTGATGTCCTATGAGCTTCAGCTGAACACCAGGAAAGCAGAGGAAGAAGCAGAGAAGGCTGCTGCAAAAGAAAAGACTGTGGCCCTAAAAGCCAGTTACTCCAGAAACGGCAAGGGTGTGATGTCATACCGTGCGAGGAATAAGGAAGAGGAGGAGGACTCTGAACCATGCTCCTCCGGCTCAGAGCTGTCGGAGGAGGATTTCTCCCTCATCACCCGAGAGTTCAAGAAGTTCCTCAAGATGAGGAATCAAAGAAAGAAAGACAGCTCCTCCTCCAGGCATCAGAAGAAAAATTATTCTTCTGACAGGTATGCATCTAAACCTAACAAACATCGTTCTTCTGATATTATTTGCTTTGGATGCAACAAGCCAGGACACGTCGTGGCCGACTGCCATCAAAGCAAAAGAGAAAAAGGGAAAGGAGAGGAGCTCAAATCCTCCAGAGATAAGAAGAAGGAGCGGAGCTACATCGCCAGAAGGCCAAAGACACTAAGTGAGTCTGATTCCTCAGACTCCAGTGATGATGAGGAAGCCTACTTCGGGCTGGTGGGTCGCTCTGACTCAGAAGGAGAATGTCCCCCATTTACTGGGAAGGTAAAAGCTCACACACCTCTCTCCGACTCTAACTCTGATCCTGAGTCTCAGGATGATGAACCTGAGGATAGCATTTCGGCCCGCGAAGCTGAGCTCCTCGAGAAGTATGAGCTTCTGCTCAACACCTTCAAGGAGTGCCGAAAGAGATTGAAGGCTGAGAAAAAGGAAGTAAAATTCCTTAAGGGCGAGTGTGTTTCCCTAAGGGAAGAGGTCACCAGCTTGATCTCTCTCCGACAGGAACACCTCGACCTGACTTCAAAGCACTCAGAGTCTCTTAAGCTCCTTGATCTTAAGCAGGAGGAAGTCGACAAGTTCGAAGAACTACTTGCGGCAGAAAGGAAGATCGTCAAGAGCTTCTCCATGCCAAAAACAGTTCTTCCAGTCGTTTATACCTTCTCTGCTCAGGCCAAAGGAGCTGGCTTGGGGCATAAAGGGGAATCTGGTTCTTCATCTAGGAGAAACAAGAACCAGAGGAAGAATAAGGCCGCCAAGAAGGCCTCTGCTGATGAAAAGGGTAAGGCTCCTCTTAGGCCTGTTGCGTTCAGAAAGCCTGGCTTTCCTTGCAACCAACATGACTTTGAGTCAACTTTTGGGCATCATTTCCGGCCCTCGGTTGCAAAGCCAAAGAGCCGGTATGACGGTTGGAACTTTCCCCGGAACTTCGGTGAGAGTGCCTTCAAGGCACCTTATGAGGAAATCCACATAGGAAATTATGGTCCGTTCTCTAGCGGCCATAATGGAAAGCAGGCACCAAAAGCCAAGCCTGTTATACAGAAGGTGACAAAGTCATGCGACTGTTGTCACCATGAGGCCTCCACCTCTAGATCCAAGGCCCCAACAGTACCCACCGTTCCCAGGGTAAGGCAGGAGCCCAGGAAGAGGTACAACAGATTTGACTGTTGGTGCTGTGGCAAAGTCGGTCACTTTGCCGTGGATTGTTGGTTTAATCCAAGGAATTACGAGACTCCCCATGTTAGCAATGCGAGACCGACCACTCGTAGGGTTAACCAACCGAGGGGGAGTGTGCTAACCAGGAATCTAGGACCCAAGTTCGATTGGGTTCCTAAGGCAAATTAATTTTGTTTTGCAGGAATGTCCAAAGGCCACCAAAACGCCGATCTGGTATTTGGACAGTGGATGCTCCCGGCATATGACCGGGACAAGAATCCTGCTGCGTGATTACACTCCAGTCGAGAATGGACCCAAAGTCATCTTTGGAGGGTCAGATCGAGGAGTCACCAGAGGTTATGGTATGATTTCCAACGGTATAATCTCTATCACCGACGTGGCTTATGTTGAAGGGTTAAACCATAACCTGATCAGTGTAAGTCAGTTATGTGATAAAGGTTATGACGTTAAGTTCTGCAAGGATAAATGTCTGATAATTTCACGTACCTCTTCTGAAATGGTATTATCAGGCATTAGGAGCAGAAATATCTTTTGTTTAGATTTTCTCAGTTTAGATTCATCTACCCCCGTATACCTTGTGGCAACAGGCAGTGCATCTCTTTGTGAACAATGGCACAAGAGATTGGCACATATTAATTTCAAGACAATTAGTATGCTGTTTTCTAAGGACTTGGTAAGGGATGCTCCCAGTATCAAGTGCATCAAAGATAGCCCATGTCCTGCATGCCAGATGGGCAAACAGACTCGGGCTACCTTTAAGAGCATCGCTGACAAAGACTCTTCCCGATGTCTTTACCTTTTGTATATGAACTTGTTTGGTCCAATGCAAGTTCATAGCTTGGGAGGCAAGTCCTATACGCTAGTGATAGTTGATGATCATCTCGGTTTACATGGGTGTTCTTTTTGAAACGAAAGTCAGATACGTTTGACATCTTCACTAATTTTGTCAAGCAGGTTCAGAACGAATTTAACTGCTCCGTGGTCAAAATCAGAAGTGACCATGGAACAGAATTCGAATCTGGTGCAATGACAGAATTTTGTGAAGAACAAGGTATCTTTCATGAGTTTTCCTCCCCGCGCACTCCTCAGCAAAATGGAGTTGCGGAGAGGAGAAATAGAACTCTCATTGAAGCATGCACAACAATGTTGAAAGACGCTTCTCTCCCGGAATACTTCTGGGCAGAGGGTGTCAATACGGCTTGTCATGTACAAAACCGAGCATTGATCAACAAGCATCATCGTAAGACGCCCTACGAGCTACTGAAAGGCAGGAAACCAACCATGTCCTACTTGAGGATTTTTGGTTGCAGATGCTATGTACTGAATAATGGGAAGTACCCGCGTACTAAATTCGGTGAAAAATGCTTCGAAGGCATATTTATGGGCTATAGTTCCCATAGTCGGGCATATAGGGTCTTCAATAAGAAAACCCTAGTGGTAGAAGAATCAATAAATGTTGTATTTGATGAAGGAAGTTTGCTTAACAGCAATTCTTCCAGTAGTATTCTTGAAGATGCAGGTGCTAGACTTGAACAGCTGAGTCTGGATGAGACCGCTAAAGATGACGCTCCCAAGTACGTCAAAGTTTCCACCTCCACGTCATCTGAAAATGTTGAAGATCAAGATGGAACAAATCTCTTTGAAGAAAGAGAAGCCCAAGAAGTAGTTGAAGCTCCAGACGCCAGACTTCTAGAGCTCCGGCACGTGAGAGATCATCCTAGAGATCAGATCATCGGGGATCCTCGTGTTGGTGTCAGAACTCGAAGAGGTACAGTTAACGAAGTATTGCATCTTAGCTTCCTGTCACAGGTTGAGCCAAAGAAGTTCGACGAGGCGAACAAGGATGCAGCATGGATTCTGGCCATGCAAGAGGAACTACATCAATTCGAATGTTGCAATGTTTGGACGCTGGTTCCCAGACCATACAAGCAGAATGTGATTGGCACGAAGTGGATCTTCAGAAACAAGCTGGATGAACATGGTGTCATCGTAAAGAACAAGGCCAGGCTGGTGGCTCAAGGTTACAGACAGGAGGAAGGGATTGACTTCGACCAGACCTTCGAACCAGTAGCAAGGCTCGAGGCAATCAGGTTGTTCCTGGCATATGCTTCACACAAAGGATTCACAGTCTATCAAATGGATGTGAAATCGGCATTCCTGAACGGAGACCTGAAAGAGGAAGTATACGTCGCTCAACCCCCAGGTTTTGTCGATCCTACTTATCCCAATCACGTTTATTTTCTTAATAAGACCTTATATGGGTTGAAACAAGCTCCACGAGCTTGGTATGAGACTTTATCTAGTTTTCTTCTTGAGAACAAGTTCTCCAGAGGTAAAATAGATAAAACATTGTTTCTCAGGGAAGTCAAAGGCAAGATTTTGCTGGTGCAAATCTATGTCGATGACATAATATTCGGCTCAACGGACAACAATCTTTGCAAAAAGTTTTCTAAACTTAAGCAAGGAAAGTTTGAAATGAGCAGTATGGGAGAGCTCAAGTATTTCTTAGGACTTCAAGTGAAACAGTCTGAGGATGGAATCTTCATCTCTCAGACGAAGTTCACAAATGAACTCCTTAAGAAATTCGGTATGGAGAGTGCAACCTCTATGAGGACTCCAATGGGATCCACCATGTCTCTGGATAAGGATGAGAAAGGTAAACCTTTCGATGAAACCAAATACAGAAGCATCATTGGATCCCTGCTCTACCTTACTGCCAGTAGACCGGATATTATGTTCTCCACATGTGTCTGTGCCCGATATCAGGTGAACACTAAGGAATCTCACTATGTCGCTGCAAAGCGAATTCTAAGATACCTTAAAGGTACTCCTAATCTTGGCTTGTGGTACCCGAGAAACAATGATGTCGAGCTAATAGGCTTTTCAGATGCTGATTTTGTAGGGAGCAGGGATGACAGGAAAAGCACCTCCGGGACGCGACAATTCCTCGGCAGGAGGCTTATCTCATGGAACAGCAAGAAATAGAATTGTGTTGCAACCTCCACAGCAGAGTCAGAATACATCTCGGCAGGAAGCTGTTGCGCACAACTTCTATGGATCAGAAACCAGTTAGTCGACTACGACCTTCAGTTCAAGGAAGTACCCATGTACTGCGACTCCTCCAGTGCAATTGCCATTGCCAACAATCCGGTGTCGCACAGCAGAACGAAGCATATTGAAGTACGCTACCACTTCATTCGGGAGCACGTGGAGAACAAGGATATCTCTCTCTGTTATGTCCCCACGGACAAGCAGATTGCTGATATATTCACAAAGCCCCTAGACGAGGCCAAGTTCAATCTTTTCAAGACTGAATTGGGGATGCTCAATTATGAGGAATGAAGACTACAGA
This sequence comes from Platanthera guangdongensis, assembly GCA_039583875.1. Classification (NCBI taxonomy): domain Eukaryota; kingdom Viridiplantae; phylum Streptophyta; class Magnoliopsida; order Asparagales; family Orchidaceae; genus Platanthera; species Platanthera guangdongensis. The sequence goes on from CM077152.1 coordinate 74,292,031, forward strand.
AGCTCCAGGCCCGTGCAAGAACCGAGGGGGAGGAAAGGGTCAAACGCTACAGATCCCGATTTGTAGAAGCCGAAAAGGGGGAGATTACCCTCCCGACTAAGGCTAAGGTGGCTCCAAGCTTGCTCCCAAGAAATTTGTATTGGTAATGGATAACTCACTCAACTCACTTTTCAGTTTATGGTTTTCATTCTCATTTACTCTATTCCCCTTAGCTTGTAGGGTTTAGGCTTCTTCAAATAGGGGGAGATTGTTGGGTATTGTATCCACAATGTACCTGATTTGAAGAAGCCCCTGGACAAGCTAAGGTCAATAGACAATGTATTTGATAAACTCTTTTAAGTTGTGCTTGCAGTTCCTCCACACTAAGTGCACACCAATGTCAGGGTGCAGTAGGTCAATATACACGGGTCTGCACGACGTAATCCCTCGTTGAGCAGATCAGTGTGTTGGCCTACGTGTACTCTCTCTATTGGAGTGCACTTACTTTCAAGTACAGGGCCGTATTTATGCAAGAGAAGACAAGGAGCACGGATGGGTCAAGGAGCAGCTCATGGGTGGAAAGACGAAAATTCGTCTAAGTGTAAATCGACGAGAATCACCAAGGGATTCTCGCCGATTCGTCGAGAATCACAAGGGATTCTCGCCGATTCGTCGAGAATCAGTGGTTGATTCTCGCCGAACAAGTTCCAGCCACTTCTAAGCAAGCACCTCTGCGTCTAAGTAAGAATCGACGAGAATCACTTAGTGATTCTCGCCGATTCGGCGAGAATCACTAGTGATTCTCGTCGAATCGACGAGAATCACTGGTTGATTCTCGCCGTCTCGACCTGGCCTAAAGCAGTGCGTGCAACCAAGGCAAATTCGACGAGAATCATCTTTGATTCTCGCCGAATCGTCGAGAATCACTTTTGATTCTCGGCGACTCGGCGAGAATCACTTTCGATTCTCACCGATTTTGACTTGGGCATTTTTCTGGAACTTCCTGAACCGGATTCTGCCGCTGTTAAGATTCTGGACCGGAACTTAGGGATTCAGCTTGTGGGTCCCACAACGGTCATTTTGGAAAGCATCTACAGTATTTATACACGGGTATTTTGAACGGAATACCTAGACAGAAAGAAGCCGAGCGAGTGCAAACCCTAAAATCGCGAAATCTCTCCGCCGCCTCCGTCGCCGCTCGCGCTAGTCCGTCGCCGCTGCTGATCGCATTTCTTCCCGATCTCCGGCGACAGAAGCTTAGCAAAGCTTGAGTCTCACGTGTCTATCCAGAGATCCCTTGTCTCTCGATTTGTTGACCGGGAAAAACTCCCCCGTCCGAATCGATCGAGACGACCGATCCTAGAGTGACCGTTGGTAGACCTAGTTTGCTTTGCAATGAAGATTGGATCTCAGAAGTACTGCTGCCGCGCATCTTCGTTGCCGTCGATCCCGAACCAAGCCGCCGCTCGGATTGCCGCCGCCGGTTTCGGGAAGATCCTTTCCAAGAGAGACCAAGGTTGTAGACTTTTCGTTGACTTCACGAACACGTCGTCGAACGAAGAGGAACATCTTAGTCTCCAAACGGAGTTTGTATCTCGTGTACATTCTATATTTACTTTTGTTGTAAAGGAACGTTTGTTCCGTGTTGTAAGGGTTGGGTGCAACTCGTTTTGTGGGAGTGTTGACTCTCACGTGTGGAAGGGTTCCTTCCGGTAGTGCAGGAATTGGATTTCAATCCCGTTGGAGAAGTGACCGAGTCGTCCCTTGTTGGGGAGATAGGTTGAAGGGGGAAAGTGGATGTACCCAAGTCGGGGAACCACTATAAATTGCCTGTGTATTCTGTGTGCTGTGCTTTTTATTTTTATTGTGCAGGTACGTTCGTAAATTCCGCAAAAGCGCTACTCGTCACCAATTCCCCCCCCCCCCCCCCATAGGTGCACATAGCTGACACTAGGTGGACTTTCACAGAGGTTCCAGAGATAGAGGACCAGACTCCATCTCCATCTCCTCATCATGTAGCCAGCTCCTCTGGTTCACTAAGTGAGGGGGAGCCTGCTCCTTCTATTCAAGTCAGGTAGCCCTCTCCTCAGCCTGCACTTTATTCCCTCCCTCATACTCCTGAAAGTCCAGCCACTCCTTCAGATCAGATACCTCAAGAATCTCTTCTATCCACAGCTGCTGCTATAGATGCTATGATTGCAGAGCTCTCTGAAGAAGTGATGTCAATTCCTCCTCTATCTCCTCCAGCTCCATCCTCTGTCTGTCACAAAGACTCCACTCCAGCACAATCTACTGCACATTCTCCAACCAGGACTCCAACACTATCTCCAGCTGCCCTCAAAGACCAGCAAGACCCTATTCTTATTTCTGATGATCCCTCTCTTGAGCCAGCTGAGGCTCCTCTCAGAAACCTAGATTTCTCCATCCCTCATGATACAGAAGAAAGGGATGCTGTACTTCATACCACAAGAGCTGACAGCTCTGTGATCATTGAAGAAATAGGTCCATGGGTAACTCCTTCTCTCCCTACTTCTGCTCCCTCTACTGCTGCTGTTACAGTCTCTTCCTCCTTAGATTTGCTGCAACGTATTACACGTCTCCTTCAAGAACAAAGACATTATTTTGACACTTCTCTAAAGACTGTCACTGACAAGGTAACCGCTCTCGAGACTGAGATGAGCAAAGGCTTTTCTGAAATTCAGCATAATAATGACAAGCTTAAATACTTATTTCAACTTGGTGGCAAAGCCCTTGACCACACTATCACTAGTGTTGGAAATGTTATGGAATAGGGTATGTTGGGTCCGGCGTTCCTTCACTTGACCCGTGGCGCTTTAAGAAATTAAGTAGCACCCTTTCCAACAGTCCGGGCTTTTGGAACAGTTGGTTATGCGCTTGATCCTTCAATTGGTATCAGAGCAGGTCATGGGTTCAAGACCGGGGGAGCGCTATTAAATCCTGATTTTTCCCTTCTACCTGTGTGGGTCCGGCGGGTCAGGCAACCGTGGACATGTGGTAACCCCACCTTTGAGCCGTGAAACCGTGGACATGTGGTAACCCCACCTCTGAGCCGTGTGGGCCATGTGGTAACCCCACCTCTAAGCCATGTGGGCCATGTGGTAACTCCACCTCTGAGCCGACGGGTTGTGCTGGACGCCGGGGGGGGGATTGTTGGGTCTGGCGTTCCTTCACTTGACCCGTGGCGCTTTAAGAAATTAAGTAGCACACTTTCCAACAGTCCGGGCTTTTGGAACAGTTGGTTATGCGCTTGATCCTTCAGGGTGTTACCCTTGCCAACAATCAGATAGAGCTAGACAAGGGAACTGAAGCTAACAAAATGAAAATCTGTGAAGAAGTTGGTATTTTCAAAGAAGACACTATAGAGAAGCTATCTGTTGAAATTAGAAAGGGGGAGGGATTGGTCAAAGAACTCAAAGAATAAGTTGAAAAGTCAGCTGCTCAAAAGTCAGATGTATGGGAAGCTCATGTGAAGACCATTCATGATGATGTGCTAGCACAGATACAGTATCAAATTTCATACCTATGACACTGCTGTCTGGATGCACAATCAGATTCTGCCAGATCTTGCTGTTGACCGCAACATCATTCATCATCATTTAAACCCTCTAGCTACAGATGTCACTGCCCAAGCTGTTCCTCTGCAACCTACCTTCTCTCCCAGGCCTGGAGACTCAGTTGCTCCTCCAGATACATATGTTCCAGGCTGGGAAGAAGACCCTGCTGATATCTTCCTTCAAGCTCCTCCAGAGATCAAAACCTACAAGAAGAAAAGGAAGTATGGTGAAGGCCCCTCTACTAGCAGGACTGCTCCTACTAGAACTCCTGAACATGCTGAAGCTTGGTCTCCAACTTCCAAGTCTCTAATTTTGGACACACTCAGACTAGTTATGGATCTTAATGAGAATAGGAACATTCACTACAGTTCCCAGGAATGGGAGTTATATGAGAAATCAATGTTAAAAAGGAAGATCCATGACAGAGAGTTTGGGAGAAATAATCCTGCTGCTCCTCCAAGGCCTCCCAGATATTTCCCTAAGCCTTTCAGCTATCTAAGAAGACAGCAAGAAAAGATGGAAGAGCAGCAAACTTAAGCTTAAACCTAAAAGATGTTGAGATATGAAATGACAAGCTGTAGAATTGATACTTTTGGAAATTCCTATTTATACTTTTCTAAATTTCTGCCTAATTATCTTTTCCTTTGAATATTGCTTGCTTGCACCAATTTTTCTACTAAGTTGCTTTTATATCTATAATTCACCTTAGTGTAAAGGGTTCTGACTTCAACAAATAGGGGGAGATTGTTGGGGATCATATCCACATTAACCCAGATTTGATGAAGTCACCCTGGAACTAAGATGAATTAGGTTGTATTTGATGCTTGGTTTTAGTTATGTGCTTGCAGGACTCCAATGAGAAGTGTAGACCAATGTCAGTCTACAATGGGTCACCAAACACAGGATCACACAATGTAATCCCTCATTGTGTGATCCAAGGTGTTGACCCATGTGTAGCCTCTCTATTGGGAAACACTTCATATTCAAGCCCTTGGACTATGTGAAGATTGTTGGAAGTTGACTACTTAAGAAGAAAGATTTTTTTTCCAACATCAAGAATTTTTCTAAGTCATTTACTCGAGTAGGTCGATAACTACTCGAGTAGATTAGATGTATTTTACTCGAGTCAGAAAGCCTTATACTAGAGTAACTCATTCTATATCTTGTGTAGCTAAGTCAAACTACTCGAGTAGACTGTCGTATACTCGAGTAAGCATGCTTAACCACTCGAGTAGATCATTATTTTTACCCGAGTATTAAAGTTTTCTTCCTCCATATTTTTCTAAGTCTTTGACTCGAGTAAGTATACTCACATACTCGAGTAGTTCACCTTACCTACTCGAGTAGATCAAAGCTTCACTCATGTATTCTGTAATTTCCCTACTCCAGAATTTTTCAAAGTCATTTACTCGAGTTCTTCATTCATATACTCGAGTAGATCTTTTCCTCTTGAGTAGTTTAGTTTAACTACTCGAGTAACTGCTTCTTGACATCTTCAGAATCCTTCCAAGTATTCTACTCGAGTAGTACTTCATGTACTCGAATAGCTTATGCAACCTACTCGAGTAGTTCTTACCTGTACTCGAGTAGTTCCTTCATGTACTCGAGTAAGTCCCTATACCTACTCGAGTAGTTCTACTTGCTTACTCGAGTAGTTGTTTTCTATCTACTCGAGTAGACAATATATACATGCATATATATATATATATATATATATATATATATATATATATATATATATATATATATATATATATATATATATATATATATATATATATATATATACCCGAGTTGACTTTCCTTCATGTACTCGAGTAGTTCCTCACCTACTCGAGTAGTCCCTCACTCACTCGTATATATGGCTGAATCTTCTTGAAATTTTGTCTAAGTCCACATCTGACGGGAATTTCAAATCACGCGACATGATTGGTCCACGTGTACATCATTGAGACCAATTATGACCGTTATTTTCCTCCTATATAATGTCTTGTCAGAAAATGTCAAACCCTAAGAAGAAAGGGAATTTTCTAAGAATTTTCTGAGAATTTCAAAAATCCTTCTCGTCGATCATTTCAAAAGAGAATTTCACGACTCCTCTCTCTGTTTTCACGGAACGGAAGCCGCCGCCGCCACCATCTTCTTCGGCCACTGCTTCTAATTTCAGAGGATTCATTCTGAAGAAAGTTACAGATCGAGATCGACATCACTGTTCGTCGTCACTCTCTGATTCTGTAAAAGCAAAGAAGATCCAGATCTGGGCCGAGATTTTCTTCACTGATTTCTGAAAGTGCTGCAAAGTTCATAAGAAGAAGATTCTGGCCGTTTCATCAGATCTGATTGGATTTACTGTTTGTATAACTTTTCTAAAACTTTATTAATCTTGTAGGAGAAAGTTTCTCCGAGTGTAGGAGTTTTTCACTCCGAGTTTGTAGAAAGTGTTATCTTCCGAGGTGTAGATCCCGTTGTGTGGATCGAGTTTGTAGGAACTTTGTTCCGAGGGTACGATCGGTTTTTCGATCTGAGATAGTGGAGTAGCCGAGTCTAGTTGATTGCTAGATCGGTGAGGGAAAGTGGATGTACCCAAGGTCGGGGAACCACTATAAATCTTGTGTCGTCTGTGATATTGGTAGATAGTTCTGTGTTGTGCTCTAATTATTTTTTTATTCCGCAAAAGACGCACAACTCACCTATTCACCCCCCTCTAGGTTATTTAGGCTGACAACCGTTTTCTTTCAATCCCCCACCTAGGAAGTGTTACCTTAAAAAGTTTGGAATGGAGAGTGTGATGCAGGCAATGGATCCGACGGATTAAACTACACGCTCTTCTGCTTGATAATTAAAAATAGATTCGTAGCGTGCGAGATCTCTCTAAAATTCTACTGATGATTCAACCAATTTAACAACACACAAAAACAAAGGGTCACTACCCCTTTTAGAGATTAAACAAAAGGCTATGTGCCAATGTTCGCTCAAGCGAATAGGACCTATCCTATCCGGATAATTAGCAATTCAAATTAAAATTACCCGCAAACATTCACAAAACCAACACGAGAGGATCCAGACTAAAATAACGATTTTAAAGAAGTCCAAAATCACTAAAATTGTCAGTGAAATTGGCCTCGCCCTATATGGCTTGCTCAGTCCTAGACCCGACCTCAGACTCATCAGGAGAGTCAATGACTAGATCAGCCAGCTTAGGAGGAGCCTCAAAAGGGAGTACAAGCGTATTTAGAATAGGACACACAATAGAAACAAGATCAGATACGCTACAAGACTCATGTTTCGTAATCTTCTGTCTGTTAAATTTTCTCAACGTGGTCAGCAAGATAGCCCAAATGCCAAATTAATATCTTCGGAACTACCCAGTTCGCACGTTGAACCAGCGGAAACCAAGGACTAGAGGTACAAAGGTAAATCCCAACAAACAATGGAAGCACAAGCAGGTCTAATATTCATTCACTTCTTTACAATGCGAGACATACATAGCGAGACATGATTTCGCTAGTATCACAGCTGTAAACAGAAAGCACCAAAAAACAAGCCGGGCGGACAGCACCCGAGTCCGCCGAGACCGCGAGGTCGCCGAGGTCGCCGAGTCCGCTGAGCTCGCCGACGCTATGCTGCAATTTGCCGAATAGACACGGAGTCCGCCGAAGCCGCGAGGCCGCGCGGACACACCGTTATTCGCCTCCTGCTGAACCTGAACTGAGGAACACACCTACCCGCCTGAAGCCGGCGGACAGGTTATTGAAGCTGGCAAAGATGAAACAGAACTGACAAGACGCAGAGCGACCTCCTGCTGAGTCCGCAGAGACCGCACACTTCCAAGCACTTGACCGAAGTCACAGCCAAACTCCTGGCTCCTTGAAGCTATCCGCGCGACCTGCACACAGCAAACCGTCAGCCTGAAACAATCCGTGTGGACTGGAAGACACAGACCTCAGCTCCTTGCACACCCCAACTTACTGTTCACTCAAGTTGCTGTAGATGTGCCAGGGGGGTCCTATTTATAGGTGAGGTGAGGAGTGTGGTCACCGCCCTAGAGATAGCGTCACCACCCCAGCCCGCGCGATAGCAAAAACACCGTCCGCCGAGTCCGCATGGACTTAGCCGGATACCAAGGATAACCGCCAGGAGCTAGGCATACAATGGCGAACCCTCTCCAGTCCGCCCAAGCTATGCGGATAAGGCATCAGCCCGCAAAGCTTCAACCACTGCAAGACAGCAACCCTCTTCAATGGCAGTCCGCACCAACCCGAGGCAGTCCGCAAGACTCACACCTCAATCCGCCACAAGTCCACGACCAAAGGAAGACAGCAACAGTCCGCCCGGTCACAGCGGACTTGGCGGATACCGCGGACACCATGGCCTTGGCACAAAGTGTGACCAAGTCCAAAACCATCAAGAGCCAATGCGAGCATGGCGGACTCAAAATCCCGTCCGCCAAACACCCTAGCACAGACCGCCAACAGTCCGCGAGCTCCTCGCACTTCTGTCCAACGCAGCAGCCAACCGCGGACTCCAAAACACAGTCCGCCAAACGACCTCCACAGCAAATCGCCTGCTGTGCCACCAGAGCTTGACAAGGCCTCAGCCAAGCTCCAAGCTCAGTCCGCAACAGCCCACACCGCGGACACACCAGTCCGCAAGCTTCTCGTGGACATGAGCCAACCCGCCTATCAGCACAAGCTTGCACCGCGGCCACTGAGCAATGCACCAGTCCGCAACCTTCATCCGCTCAGGCCGCTCCTTGGCAAAGCCAAACAGCAAACACCCTATTCGCAGAAACCAGGCCGCATAGTCCGCGGACTCAACCCGTGCAAACCACCCAGAAGAACAACTGGCTTCCCACTAGACCTTCCACCAGGCCGCACATCTCAGTCCGCCCAGTCCGCCAAAGTTGTCCGCCCCAGGCCGCCCGGCCTGTCCCGTCACCCACTTCCACTTCACAAATTTCAACACTCCCCCTTGAAGTGGGAAGTGGTGACCAAGCCCAGCAAGCTGCGCAAGCGTTCAAAGAGCCCCTTCAACAGTGGCTTCCTGAAGATGTCAGCAAGATTATCTTCACTCCGAACATGCCCAACCAGCAGAGACCCCTCCAACACCTTCTCCCTGATGAAGTGGTGATCAATCTCTATATGCTTGGTCCTGGCGTGACACACTGGATTGTTAACCAGTTTGAGAGCACTCTCATTGTCACCCCGGAGTAAAGTAGGCCCTTGCACTTCTTCATGAACATCCTCTATAAGCCTCCTCAACCAAACGGCTTCCCGAGCAGCCAAGGCCGAAGCCTTATACTCCGCCTCCGTGGTTGAAACCGACACCGAGTCCTGCTTCTTGCTACACCACGAGATGCGAGCTGAACCGCAAGTGAACACATAACCTGAAGTAGACCTTCGATCATCCGAATCACCGCCATAGTCAGCATCCGTGTACCCGAGCAACGCAACCTCCGCGTCCCTTCTATAGAGGAGTCCAATGACAGAAGAAGCCTTGACATACTTCAGAATTCCCTTCGCTGCCACTAGATGAGATTGCCTTGGTTCAGACATATACCGACTTACTCGGCCAACAGCATAAGCGATATCCGGCCTTGTAATCGTCAGATAAATAAATCTCCCAACAAGAGCCCTGAACACCAAGGGATCATGAAGAACCCTTCCCTCATCTCATCGAAGCTTCAGCCCAGATTCCAGTGGAGTAGAGCACTTCTTCCCTTCGCCCATGCTAAACCGCTTCACAATGCGATCAACATATCCTTTCTGGCTAATGAGAACCCCGCACTCCTTCCTCTCCACTTCCAGACCGAGAAAGTGATGCAACTCTCCCAAGTCTTTCATCTCGAAGCATATAGCAAGCTCAGCCCTGAGCCTTGCTACTTCCCCCTCCGAGTTCCCTATGATGATCATGTCATCCACATACAGCAGGACCAAGACTCTTAGCTCTCCCTTCTTCTTGACGAACAAGCTTGAATCCGAGTTGGAAGCCAGATATCCACAGAATTGCAAGTACTCTGCAATCTTCCCATACCACGCTCGAGGAGCTTGCTTCAACCCATAGAGAGCCTTCCTGAGTTTGCAGACATAGTCCGGATGCTTCTCAGAGACAAAACAAAGCGGCTGATCCATGAAGATGTCCTTGTCAATCTCTCCGTAAAGAAAGGCATTCTTCACATCGAGTTGCCACAACCTCCATCCCTTGCTAGCAGCCAAGGCGATCACCACTCTTACAGAAGTCATCTTCGCAACTGGACTGAATGTCTCCTCATAGTCTTCTCCATACTGCTGTGAGAATCCTCTAGCGACCAGGCGAGCCTTGAACCGATCAATGCTCCCATCAGCCTTCTTCTTCAACTTATACACCCACTTGCAAGTAACCGGAGTAACGCCATCAACCTTGGGCACAAGATCCCAGGTTTCATTCTTCTTCAGAGCATCAATCTCTTCCTTCATGGCATCATCCCACTCCTTTAATCCAGTGGCCTCGTTGAAGTTTGCAGGCTCTCGCTCATCCAGAGGACCTGCAAAGAAGCAGGAGACAAAGCTCACTGCATTCCCATCACAGTACCGAGTCGGTGGCTTAACCACCCTCTTCGATCTCCGAAGACATGGATCCTTGCTCACGGCTTCCGTTGCTTCTTCGGGCTCCACTCCTACCTGGGGCAAGCATTGAGCAGTGCTCCCCCTACTTCCTGAGCCAGAAGGCTCAGCCTCGGAGTTCGAAGCAACAGGAGCTGCTGGTGAAACAGCAAGCTCCTCTTCCAAGCCTTCAGCAGCCTCCACCGGTGCTTCATCAACCTTGCTACTTCCGGTTAGCTCCACCGAGCCACCTCCATATGACGTCATCTCGTCAAAGACAACGTCTCTTGACACCACGAACTTCTTCATCACAGGGTCCATGCACTTCCATCCCTTCTTCCGCTCATCATAGCCAACAAAGACAAGTTTTCTTGCCTTCGCATCAAGCTTTGTCCGTGAAGCATCCGGGACATGCACGTAGAAAGTTGAACCGAACACCCGAAGGTGTCCCACACTCGGCTTCTCCTTCAGCAACAGCTCAACAGGAGTCTTCATGTTGATAGGGCTGAGTGGCATCCGGTTGATAACATAAGCAGCACAAGACATTCCCTCCGCCCAAAAGGACCTTGGGATATCTTTCGCATGAAGCCAGCATTTGCAGGTCTCCGTCAGATGACGGATCTTCCGCTCCGCTACCCCATTTTGTTGTGGAGTGTGAGCACAAGTAAGCTCTCGTTGGATACCGTGCTTCCTGCAGAAGTTAGAAAACTCGGAGGAGACAAACTCCCCCCCGTTATCAGTTCTAAGCTTCTTAACCCGCAAGCCAAGCCGGCCTTCTACCAACTCCTTGAACTCCACGAACAAACGGAAGGCTTCCGACTTCTCCTTTAAGAAGTGCACCCAAGTATACCTTGAGTAGTCATCAACCAAGACAAGCATGTATTTGTTTCCAACAAGGCTGGCAGTAACCGTTGGTCCCATCAGGTCGCCATGAATACACTCCAGTGGCTTCTTGCTCCTTGTTTGTGATTTATCAAACGGAAGGCGATGTGCCTTACCGTATTGACAGCCAGCACAAACATGCCCATCACCAAAGGAAGATAACTTCGGCAACCCCCTCACCAAACTTCTACTCGCCATTGCCTTCAGCTTGTCCATGCCAACATGCCCCAGCCTCTCATGCCAGATAGCAGCGCTATCATTGGCCCTCATTTTATCAACATAAGCACTGGTGGAAAGAACAAACAAGTTCTTCACCCTCCTCCCAACATGAGCAACATCAGCCTTTACCGCTGATACGTTGCGAAGGAACCTCACGTCTGTTGGCCCAAACAGAACGTGATACCCAACGTCCACCGCATTGGTCACCGAGAAGAGGTTCTTCTTCATGCCCGGCACGTGATACACACTCCTTAACGTGAGTGGCCCCTGATCACTACCCAATGACACGACCCCCTCTTTCTCTACTGCATAAACAGTATTATCAGCAGTGATAATAGCTTCATTACCTGAGTAAGCCTGCATGGAGGTGAACTTCGATTTGTCTCCGGTGAGGTGAAGACCACACCCGGAGTCCACGATCCACTCGTTGTTGAAGTCCTCAGCAGACAAGGCCCGGACACAAGTGCCCGTCATGAAAGCTCCGCCCCATTCTGCTTCTTCACTTCTCGAGCAAGCTTCCTCCTTTCCCGCAGCATGCCTAGGCTGTAGTTTGACCTTGCAGTCCCGCTTGAAGTGCCCTCGCTGATGACACCGGTAGCACTTCAGATTCTTCTTCCAGTCCTTAGGAGCATTGCTCCTCTCCGGCGGATATGAAGTTGAAGTCTCCTTCTCAACAGCGGCCTGCACCTTCTTCTTCTTCTTCCTTTCCCATCCTTTCTTCTTTCCTGAGAAGAGAGCTTCGCTGCCTTCCTGATTCAGGTTCACTCCAGCCATCTGCCTTGCTAAGCTCTCCTACGAGGCAAGCAGATTCTCCAGCTCCAGCAACGACGGCTGAGTAGCCCACCCTTGAACAGATGTAACAAAGGCCACATACTCCTTCCGCAAGCCGCGGATAATGTGCCTTTTCATCTTTGCCTCAGAGATAGGCTCATCAGGATCCAGAGCCGACAGCTTAGCACACAAGCTCTTCATCTTTAAGAAGTATTTGGAGATGGAAAGGTCTCCCTGAGTTGCCCTGGCCAACTCATTCTCCAGGAACTGAAGCCGCGCCACATTCTTCCTATTGAACAAATCATCAATGGTTGTCCAAATATCAGCAGCCGACTCACATCCAATGATGTGATCAAACAGTTTCAGAGACACAGCTCTCTTCAGAATGAACTCCGCCTTAGCATTTGTTCTTCTCCAGAGCCTCACCTGCTCAGCAGTACCGAACTCAGCAGTGACTTCCTGTCTGTCGTCTCCACCGACGACTTCCCACAACTCCTTGCCAAGAAGATAACTCTTCATGCACGACTTCCACTTCTTGAAGTTAGTCGGCATTAAGAGTTCAATGCCCAGACCTCTTGCAAAACTACCTTCCATTGCAACACCTATTGGCAACCTTTCAGCAGCTCCGAGCAACAACACAGGTTGATCACCACTCAATCACTGAGTAACAACACTGGCTGACTTCCGCTCACGCAACTGAACCTCAGAAACCTGGCTCTGATACCATGTTAAATTTTCTCAATGTGGTCAGCAAGATAGCCCAAACGCCAAATTAATATCTTCGGAACTACCCAGTTCGCACGTTGAACCAGCGGAAACCAAGGACTAGAGGTACAAAGGTAAATCCCAACAAACAATGGAAGCACAAGCAGGTATAATATTCATTCACTTCTTTACAATGCGAGGCATACATAGCGAGACATGATTTCGCTATTATCACAGTTGTAAACAGAAAGCACCAAAAAACAAGCCGGGCGGACAACACCCGAGTCCCCCGAGACCGCGAGGTCGCCGAGGTCGCCGAGGTCGCCGAGTCCGCTGAGCTCGCCCACGCTATGCTGCAATTCGCCGAATAGACACGGAGTCTGCCGAAGCCGCGAGGCCGCGCGGACACACCGTTATTCGCCTCCTACTGAACCTGAACTGAGGAACACACCTACCCGCCTGAAGCCAGCGGACAGGTTATTGAAGCTGGCAAAGATGAAACAGAACTGACAAGCCGCAGAGCGACCTCCTGCTGAGTCCGCACACTTCCAAGCACTTGACCGAAGTCACAGCCAAACTCCTGGCTCCTTGAAGCTATCCGCGCGACCTGCACACAGCAAACCGTCAGCCTGAAACAATCCGCGCGGACTGGAAGACACAGACCGCAGCTCCTTTCACACCCCAACTTACTGTTCACTCAAGTTACTGTAGATGTGCCAGGGGGTCCTATTTATAGGTGAGGTGAGGAGTGTGGTCACCGCCCTAGAGATAGCGTCACCACCCCAGCCCGCGCAATAGCAAAAACACCGTCCTCCGAGTCCGCATGGACTTAGCCGGATACCAAGGATAACCGCCAGGAGCTAGGCATACAATGGCGAACCCTCTCCAGTCCGCCCAAGCTATGCGGATAAGGCATCACCCCGCAAAGATTCAACCACTGCAAGACAGCAACCCTCTTCAATGGCAGTCCGCACCAACCTGAGGCAGTCCGCAAGACTCACACCTCAATCCGCCACAAGTCCACGACCAAAGGAAGACAGCAACAGTCCGCCCGGTCACAGCGGACTTGGCGGATACCGCGGACACCATGGCCTTGGCATAAAGTGTGACCAAGTCCAAAACCATCAAGAGCCAATGCGAGCATGACGGACTCAAAATCCCGTCCGCCAAACACCCTAGTACAGACCGCCAACAGTCCGCGAGCTCCTCGCACTTCTGTCCAACGCAGCAGCCAACCGCAGACTCCAAAACACAGTCCGCCAAACGACCTCCACAGCAAATCGCCTGCTGTGCCACCAGAGCTTGACAAGGCCTCACCCAAGCTCCAAGCTCAGTCCGCAACAGCCCACACCGCGGACACACCAGTCCGCAAGCTTCCCGCGGACATGAGCCAACCCGCCTATCAGCACAAGCTTGCACCGCGGCCTCTGAGCAATGCACCAGTCCGCAACCTTCATCCGCTCAGGCCGCTCCTTGGCAAAGCCAAACAGCAAACACCCTATCCGCAGAAACCAGGCCGCATAGTCCGCGGACTCAACCCATGCAAACCGCCCAGAAGAACAACTGGCTTCCCACTAGACCTTCCACCAGGCCGCACATCTCAGTCCGCCCAGTCCGCCTAGTCCGCCAAAGTTGTCCGTCCCAGGCCGCCCGGCCTGTCCCGTCACCCACTTCCACTTCACAAATTTCAACACTGTCTGCCCCTACAGATAGGATTACTCTCACCCCGTGAGCTCATGGTAGTCCTAGATGTTAAGTCCGGAATCTTCGACCAGTTCGCACAGCTTTCCAGACCGGGAGGCCTGGTTGTTCTAGCCGCCAAGTCTCCCGATTCGGACGGTCACCAGAGGGCGGCCTGGCCGGCTAGCCGCACCTCAGTTCAACTCGTCTGGTCATCACCGAAGCCGGGCAATCTCCATGTCAGGCCGCTGCCAGCGCCGGCCCTGCTTAGCGACAAGGCCCAGGACCCAGGCCATCAGCTCGCCAGGAGGAATCCGCCAGGCCGTGCGGCTTCCCTCCTTTCTCGTTTTCTGCTCATTTGCTTCCCCTCACCTCTGCCCGGTTCTCATGTACGCCGGGCAGCCGGTAACTTTAGCCCTGCCCGCCTGGGCAGGCCCCCGAGCCTATAAATAGGGGGAGGGTGCACTCCCCAAGACACACTAACTTGTATCTAGGAGCTCGCCTGTTAAGAGCTGCGGTCTCAAGTATAGTGTTTTGCGGCTTGTAGTCCGGCCGGCTTCCTCTTTTTCTCCTTCGTGTAACTGTTTCTCACCTCAAATAAAGAAAAACTCGTCACAGGAGTGGCATTTAAGCCGCGGCGGGTGAACTCTGCTGTTGATGCTGCCAGCGGCCTCTTTTTCTGTCCTTTAGCTACGACCGCTAGTAACAGACTAGTCGACAGTATCCTCCTTTCCCTTCCTTCCCCCTGTTCTCGAACCATTAGCTGGTGGTGCTCAACCCCATTTGCATTTCCGTGCATCAACAGTTAGCACACGACCTTCAGATCTCGATTAGTCGTTGAAATCAGCGGTCTCGATGGTCAGATCGCTCTAGCTTCTAGAGCTCGGCGGCCTGTCGAGCAAGCCGCAACTTCTCCTGCTAAGGCTTTCAGCCCGCCTCCAGCACTGTAGAACCTGCCGTTCTACCCGCTCGCTTTTCCGCTGATCTTCTTTTCGGCTTGTTGCGCCGTCTAGCCGCCAGTACAATCCGCGACTAGTCGGCGGTCTCTGAGAAAAGTTTGGTTATCTTCTTCCTTTCAAGATGAATCCTGCAAAGGGACAGAAGGAATCTAGTTTCATGACAATTACTACGGATCTCTAAGAAGTGCAGGATTGTTCATATTTTAATAATGAGTCCCTTGGCCATGATAATAAATTTTCTGCGAATTGTGTTGAGCATGCACCAAAATCTGTTGCAAAAGAACCTCCTTATAAGGAAGAAGAAGAGGCCCCTTCTCCATTCATTGATCGTATTCGGTGCGATACTGTCTCCGATGATTTCAGAGTACCGCGTCTCCCGGAGTATTCTGGATGTGATGATCCGTTTTCTCATTTACATGCCTTTGAATCAGCTATTTCACTAAGAAACACGTCAAATGGAATAAAATGCAAAATCTTTGTTATATCGTTTGGCGATATAGCAAGGGAATGGTTCTATAGTCTGCCACCTTGATCGGTAACCAGTTTTAAAGATCTTCGAAGTCAATTTATTTCAAGGTTCACTATTTACAGGAAGCGGAGAAGAGACGTTGGAGCTCTCTTCCGAATCAAGCAAGGAATTGACGAGTCTAATCCAGATTTTGTTGACCGGTTCCAAAAGGAAGTTCTAGATGTTTGTAGCGTACATCAAGATTATTACTTACATGCTTTCATAAACGGACTTCGAGAAGGCCCTTTGAAATTTAAGCTCACCACAAAGTACCCCAAAACTTATGGAGATCTTATTGATATCGTTAATAAGTTCATAATAGGCGAAGAAGAAAATAAAGGTTATATCTTGTTTCTGAATCAGATGGCTAAACAATCTCAAGGGACTTCTGGTGATCAGCAATTCATTTCATCTCAAAATGTTTCACAAGTCAAATATTGCAAATCTCCTCCTCTTCCTCAGGATAGAACTACATTGTCTCTTCAACAGAATGGATTATCCGAGTTTGTGAAAGTACATCCAGTCACATCTTCGCGTCCGAAAACTCCAAAGCATTAAAAAGGTGCAGATAAATATGTTAAATTCAAAATTCATATGGAAGATCTTCTGATAATCCTTCAAGGAATGCCTGAGTTCAAAAAGCCTCGGCGTTTGAAATCCAAAATCAAATAACAGCATGAGGAGCTTTTTTGCAATTATCATAAAGATGTTGGTCATCTAGCAGAAGGTTGCATAGCTCTCCGGGAGTTAGCTAATGAACTTGCAAGAACTGGAAAGTTGCAAGACTATGTCATTCAATAATTTTCTAAGGCATTCTTCCATGGCTTACTCGAAAGTTCAAGCAGAGATTTCGTTTTCTCTATATGATAAAAATGCTTATGATCAGAATAATATATAAAGTCCCCTTATCAATTGGTATTAATGGGGCATAGTCAAGCTTCGAACATATATCCTTTTGACACATCCTTAACATCAAACAAGCATTACCTTTCATTTAAAGCTTATTTCTTAGCTTTACTTAGAATGCTAACATGCATACATATAGGGGCAAAAGGCCGTTTGAATTCTTAAGCCCTCCACATCCCGCTTGACAACAGTCGCAGATGTGTAGTGGAAATTCTGCTTGACATCAGTCACAGACATTACGTACTTGTGCCGCTTGACCTTCGTCGCAGACATTGCGTACTTGTCCCGCTTGACATCGGTCGCGGATATTAAGAATTTCAATCTCGCTTATGTGTTCCTTGTGAGGAAAGTACTGCAACACGCACCTGCCCACATCGACACATAAGCGCATAGCTCCATCTATTCTTGCCGGACAACACGAGCCTATCCGCTATCTCGCGGCTTTATTAAGCGGCCTGTGCCAATTTATATCGTTCAATACACAGGCCGCGCGGTTACTGATTCCGGCTTAAATTATTTGGCTTCCATGTGGCAATTGCCGGTTTGTTATTCATATGGACAGGAAGTCGGTCGACCTATTTCTGGTAGTTAATTCTTGGCCTTAGTCCCCCGACTTATATGGTATTAATTATCCTAGTCGATCAGCAACCTGTCATCACAAAATTATTCGGCTTACATGTGCCTATTGTAGGCCTGTATTATCAGAAGCCGCGGAATATTTGTCTATTCTAGTCTCTTTCATTAAAAGGGCAATTTGTATCAGAGTTCGCCCTGGCCGCAATCTTATACTTCAATGTCATGGTTTTTTGGCATCTAGGAAGAGTGGCCGCGCGGCTTATTGGTCGTAATTTATGTACAAGTAAGCCGCGATCATTTCCCTCTTCCCAGCGGATAACCTTGATTACTTCATTAAGGCAAATGGCGGTTTAAACTGTTAGTCGCGCGGCTTATTGTGGATGTGCATTCCGAAATAAGCCGCAAGGATATCTTTCTCTCTTGCGGGTAACTTCATTGAAGTCACAGTTTGGCGTCAGACCGGTTTATATGTTAATTGTCTATTAAATCGGAAGTTATACTGATACCGCGCGGCCTTAAACAAGTAAGAAAAATGAGATGTAGAGTAAGAGACATGTCAAAGGTTAAATTTTCCTTCATTCATTTTCCTATTTCATTGAGTGTTACAAAACGTTAATCGCGCGGTTTACAAAAAAATAATACCGCCGATTTCCCAAATAGATCAAAATACAAGTAAAGAATTAAAAAGGTCCTAATCGGCCGGCTTGAGTTTTTTAGCCGCAGGAGAACGTGAATCACCGTCATCATCGATGTCGACGGAGGATTCAGAGTACCCGCTGCTGCTAGCCGCCGAGCTGCCTGGACCGCTAGAAGTCACCAAATCTGTCCGCGGGGTCTCGAATGCTTGACCACCGGACTCAGACGATGCGCCTCCGCTCCGGCTTTCCTGGCCACCCTCTTCCTCATCGTCTTCCTCCTCTTCATCGTCTTCCTCGCCGACCTTACCTTTGCCTTTGATCGCTCTGTAGACGGCGGTCACCTTCTTTTTCATGGTGGGGTAAATGTCGGCACGGGTGAAGTCGGTGAAGCCGGCCGCCAAGCCGCCAAGGTCTCGGAGGCGGTTAAGCGCTCCATCAATCCACTGGACGACCTGCGGGAAGACGTGGTCCTGGAAGGTGCGGTTGGCTGGGTCATACATTGCTTGCAAAATAAGTAAAGGTAGGACCGCCCGGTTTCAAAATTCTAACCGCACGAGTATCGGGTGATGACTTACCGCCTCCCTTTCTTTCAGTCACTTGTTTTCTTCCTCTTGTTCCTCTAACCGCCTCTCTAGGCCACTCTTCTCTTTCATTAACTGCTTGTAGGCAAGGCCCATGATGTGTCCTGTCACGAAGCTCCTTGCCCCGACTTGACCGGCTAGCCGCGGCAGGTTGTCTGCGGGAACTCGGCGCAGTGCCTTCAGGTTGCGCTTTCCATACAACGCAGCGCCAACCACGTTCACGTGGCGGGTTACTTCATCCCTCCCCCAGTAAGGGAGGGAGGTGGAGACTGTCACGGACTCGACATCCGGACTCCACAGCACAGCCGGGTTGCCATGGACGTCCTTCAGGCCGATGCCCGTTCCCTGTAGCATAAACTCGCAGGAGGAGGCCGACTCCTCCTCCATAGCGCGCGGTGGCTTGGCCCGCCTGGATCGCTTCTCTCTTTGGGTGGGAGTTAGGCCGCCAGGCATCTGCGACTTGTTCTGCGGGACCGCCACAGTATCTGCAAAGATAATGAAAAAGTCAATTCATAGGTCGTACGGCTAAGAGTTCAGTTCGGCCGGCTTGTAGCTTACTATCTTCTGCTTCAACTCCTTCTAAAGACGACAGCAGTGGGATGTAATGGTTTACGTCAAGCCACTCCCCCTTCGATAAGCTATAGATTTCCTTCTCCACGCCGTCCAAGCCGCCACTGCCGAAGGCGGCCTCTTCGCGGATTTTCGGGTTGACTGGCAGCAACCCCAGGTTTCCTTGAAGATGAGAAACCGCTCCGACCAGTTGGCAATCTTGTTCGCCAGGTTGACAATCTTCAGCCCCCTGCAGCCGAAGTACAGGTGCCCCCGTAAGATCCTTGTCCCGGTGTCCGGGATAGACCTCACCGAGAAGCATTCTCGGAACAGCCTCATAGAGAATCAGACTCTTTCCGACCTTAAGTATGAGATGAAGCTGTATATGGCGGCTATCGAGTTTGGTTGCAGTTGTCCTGACACAACTCCATAATGGTCGAAGACCGCTACGACCTCCATCATGACCGGAAAGCGGAAACCGCAGTCAAAGTAGTCGATGGGGATGGCGATCTGATTGACATTGGATGTATTAATGCGCTCGTCCTGCAGCGGAAGCCGTGCGACCAGCGGGCTTCCCTGCATATGTTTCTCTACAAAATCTTCTAGCTCGGCTTTTATAAGCCGACATTCTTTATGGTCTGCGGAGTGGAATGCGGAGGCCGCATCAGTCCTGACCGCAGAGGTCTTCTCAGACCGCAATGATTTGGACTTAGCCCGCATCCTTTCTGTCTTGTGATGAAATCTCGGTGGTCGGCTCTATTTATAGAAAATCTGTCAAAGTACAGTACTCAACGTCAAATCGTGGCTAGCCATCACGCCGCACGGCCTAAACCTGTATAAAATACAGATCAGGCAACGACTAAGCCGCAGTTTAGTTCATCAGTCCGCCCGGCTACATCCCAGCACTTGGAATAATTTCATGGCAAATCATGTGGATATCAAACTTTCAAGCCGTCGTTCTGTTCGCCAGGCCGCACGGCTACTTTTCTATACTTAGATTTTCATAACAAAACACAGGCATGGTGATCATAAATACAAACCGCATACGCCGCAAACAGTTTGCAGCAAAATAAAAATACAACAGTTTACAGCAACCAAATTGTCTAGCATCCAGCAGAGAAAATATATTACAACATAATATTCAATTGTTCGCGCGGCTTAGATCGCTCAAGTCGCTCAGCCTTGCTTATCGCCGTCCAGTCTGTCGCGTCCTATGCGCGCGACCTGTTCACCGGTTTGTACAATCGCAATGTATACCTGGCTAACCAGATTGTGAAGTGAGTGTAGAGACCGATGAACCCGCGTAGTGTCACGTTCTACTCTCGCAAATGGGATCATTGGAATCGCCCGAACCCCCAGACCGCTTGAAAGTGCGGCCTGCCCGGGCGCCGCGACCTCCGGTGGATTCGAAGTCTCACCAAAGGCCGGGCGGCCAGTAACCAGAAACTTTCCAGAAGTTGGCAGTGCAAGCCACTGTTCTCTGCCGGTCTCCGCTGGCAGATCTTGGTCTTCGTCGTCCTCAAGATGTGTAATCTCTTCTCTGTCTCCTTCTAGCCGTCTGGCCATCAGCAAATACTTCTCTGCCCTCTCCTGCTCCAAGGCGACCTGCATCTCTGCAATATTATTCTCAGCGGCCTCCAGCGCGGTCTGCAGCCTGGCAGTCTCTTGCTCCAGCGCGGACTTCAACTTTACGGTCACCTGCTTCAGCGCGGACTGCAGCCTTGTGGTCTCTTGCTCCAAGATGGTTTGCAACTCTTGGATCCTTTTCTCGGCGGACTCCTCGGCAACCCGCTTTTCTTCATCCTTAACCCGCAGGGCTTCGGTGTGCGCGTTCAAAGCTGCTTGTAATGTGTCGACCTCTTTCTGGAAGTCGGCAATCTCTTTCTCGCGAACACTTAGCGGAGGCAGCGGCAGCATAGACAAAAGTGATGTCAAGTCGCCCGGTTTCATCGCGGTCTCCGGTTCACCTGCAGAAGATAAACCGCAGTCAGGTTCACTCGGATAATTGCGACCTTCTTGCAAGGAAATTGGTAGGATAAGACCGCCAGTTTGATTTTTATCTCCTTCAGAGGCAGCGGTATGGTTTATAAACACTGGCCGTCTGAATCGTTTGGGATCTATCCTCTTTAGCTTTTCTTTCCATAGCCGCTCGGCTTCTTTAGCTCGGCCTTTCAGTTGATCCATGGTCAGGAAAAAGCTGGCCGGCGGATTTAATATTATATTCGCCCCCTTCTTCCTTGACCGCGACTTGTAGAAGTTAACAATTCGCCTAACTTCCCGGTGTTTACCTTGCAGCAATGGAAGTGTGGTCGCCACCGGCTTCTCGGCGATCAGCTTCTTCATCTCCTCCATCTTCTCTCGAAGCTTCAGTTTCTCGGCTCCTTCAGAAGCTGTGGAAGCCGGATCGCCAAGCTTCTCCCCAATGACCTCGACTTCGGGGCAGTCAACTGCCTCAGAGGCCGCTGGAGTCGACAGTAGTGCATCTTGTTGCTGGAGGGTCTCCATGGCCTTGAGGAGGTTGCTAAGCGTCTCGCTAGCTGCGAATACATCCTCCGTCTTGTTCGGCTTGAAATCCGGTGTGGACAGACACTCGGGCACCTCCTTCTCGTGCGGCCTATGTTGAAGAATGTCTGCGCCGGTCTTTACGGAAATATTCCGGTTTCCGGCCTGCATCTTCCTCACCTTCCTCTTCATCCTTTCCTCAAGGGTCTCACTCTGTTGCTTCTGCCGTTTCAAGGAGCCGAACAACATTCCTGTCCGTTTGCTCTGTTCAGCCAAAATCTGTCAGGTCTCCAGCGCTTTCTCCGGCTCGTTGTCGTCCACGACGACTAGGTCCACCTTGGCCTGCAATTCGCGCGGCTCGCCAGATTCAACACTTTTCTCCTCCGTCTCACCTATTTTTAAGTGCGGTTCGCCCGATGGAGATAATGTCATATCGAAGGATTTATCAGTTCCTATTTGTGGTGGAGCAATCTTCGAAACCGCTTCAGGATCGGTTGCGGCCTGTGATGATTCGCCGACGGTCTGCATCAGCCTCTTTTAAGATCCAGAAGCCGCAGGAGTAACCGGCTTCCCAATCTTCTTCGCAGGCTGACGGTCAGAGTCATCCGGTTTCTGTCTCCGGCTTTTCTTCTTTTCAGTCGATTTCTTGTCGCGGGCTAACATCAATGACATGACATCCATCTTGTGAATGTCCTCGTCGGCTTGAAAGTTTCTGAGCGCAAGTGGCGAGTAGCGACTCGTGGCTTGGCAGAGATCTTGAAGAATGTGAAGGGCGAGGGGATTTTATAGACGCCGATAAGGCAGTCGCAGTCTCCGGCTTAGTTCTACATTTTCAAAGTCTTTTGGAAACTTAAAAATGTGCGGGGATTATGTTAAGCCCGGAATCCGCGACCTATTCGCGCAGCTTTCCAGACCGAGCGTCCTGGTTGTTCTAGCCGCCAAGTCTCCCGATTCGGACGGTCACCAGAGGGCGGCCTGGCCGGCTAGCCACACCTCAGTTCAACTCGTCTGGTCATCACCGAAGCCTGGCAATCTCCATGTTAGGCCGCCTCCAGCGCTGGCCCTGCTTAACGACAAGACCCAGGACCCAGGCCATCAGCTCTCCAGGAGGAATCCGCCAGGCCGTGCGGCTTCCCTCCTTTCTCGTTTTCAGCTCATTTGCTTCCCCTCACCTCTTCCCAGTTCTCCTGTACCCCGGGCAGCCGTAACTTTAGCCATGCCCGCTTGGGCAGGCCCCCGAGCCTATAAATAGGGGGAGGGTGCACTCCCCAAGACACGCTGACTTGTATCCAGGAGCTCACCTGTTAATAGCTGCGGTCTCAAGTCTAGTGTTTTGCGGCTTGCAGTCTCGCCGACTTCGTCTTTTTCTCCTTCATGTAACTGTTTCTCACATCAAATAAAGAAAAGCCCGTCGCAGGAGTGGCATTTAAGCCGCGACGGGAGAACTCTGCTGTTGCCGCTGCCAGCAGCCTCTTTTTCTGTCCTTTAGCTACGGCCGCTAGTAACCGACTAGTCGACAGTCTCCTCCATTCCCTTCCTTCCCCCTGTGCTCGAACCGTTAGCTGGTGGTGCTCGACCCCCTTTGCATTTTCGTGCATCAACACTAGCAGTCACTTGTACAGAACTCGGGATAGGGGACCTCACCTTTTCCTTTCCTCCATAGGTGGGTGAGGGTATGATATGGGAAGCTCTACCAACCTGAGGAAAGGGTCTACACTGAGGGAATATGTCACTCCTATAAGCAGCTATGGTTCTAGTGCCATAATTATTCGTGCTCACGGTGGTGGTGCTATTAGTACGAAGGTAGTCGGCATCAAATTGATCCGCGAGTAAGCTACACATGTGCGGCCAAGCATATTTATAGCTACCAACACGGCGCTCTTCGTTTAACCAAAACACACGGGATTGACCTACTAACCGCTCTCGGGCGATGACAATCTTTTGGTGGTCGTCCCATACGTGGCAATCAAAATAAATTTCTATCCCCTTAAGCCAGTCTCTAAAAATTTCGGAACTCCATAACCGTCATAAGTGGGTGCTTGTCTTCTAGTGTCAAGATAAGTGTGTGGACGGTTGGTATTCCTCTGATATGTAGGCAAGGCTGGGGTGTGATTAATCATGACTTTAACATACAAATAGTCTAAACGGGAAGCATACACGTCATAGACCATTTTCTAGTGGTGACAGGACTGAGAATTCTACACGAATCTAGTGCACATGCAAGGAAATAATGACTCTAATCCTATAAAATTATAACAGATGAAATTTTTCCCGCTAAATAACTAAGACAATATATATATATATAAATATTTTCTTGTTGAAAATAAATAGGAGATTATTAAAAAAATTGTTTTTAATTTTTTTGCAGAAAAATAGAAGTTTTAGGACGCTATTTGCAGACCAAAAATAAACATTTATTTTTATTGTTTTGGCAAAGAATCGTGCAAGTGTGTGTCGACGTACTTATAAAAGGTGGAGGGTGCCAATTAGAAAATTGAAGTGAACCTCCCTCTGATTCATAGCATGCGGGATCTCTCTAAAATTCTATCGATGATTCAACCAATTTAACAACACAAAAATAAAGGGTCGCTACCCCTTTTAGATATTAAACAAAAGGCTACGTACCAATGTTCGTGTTGGGTACATTGGTTTAAATGTACCTGATTTGAAGAAGCCTCACCCAACTCAATGATATACATCATAAATGTATTTGATGTGTTTTGAGTTTACTTGTGCAGGTTAAGTATTTGAAGGAAAAAAGAAAAAGTTTCTAAGTCCATGTGTCGACACCCAGAGGGAAAGTGTCGACACTTAAGAAGACTTGTGTCGACACCCAGGCAAGCAGTGTCGACACTTGGAGTCATTGTGTCGACACCAGGGATGCATAGTCGACACCAGACAGAAAGTGTCGACACAAGGAGCTGTGTTGACACTCAATGAAGAAGAGTGCAGTAAAGCAGTGTCGACACATAGCACTTGCGTCGACACCCAGTGAAACTGTTTCTACATCAGAAAGTGTCGACAATTGGAGTCTGTGTCGACACTCAGCAAAAGTCAGCAGAGTCTAAGTATAAGTGTCGACACCCTGAACAATGTGTCGATACTCAGCAGAAGCGTCAACACTTGAAGAAAGTGTCGACACAAGAAAGCATGTGTCGACACTCAGCTGAAGACTCAACACTTGAAGAAAGTGTCGACACAAGGAGCTGTGTCGACACTTAGCAAAGTTCAAGAATATTCTAAGTACAAGTGTCGACACAAAGGAGATGTGTCGACACTCAGCAAAAGTCTCAACAGAAGAAGAATGTGTCGACACAAGGAGCTGTGTCGACACTCAGCAAGTATCAACACTGAAGATATGTGTCGACACCAAGAAGAAGTGTCGACACTCAGCAAGTTCAACACATGAAGATGTGTCGACACAAAGGTGTTGTGTCGACACTTAGAAGAATTCAGCAAAATACTGAAGTACAAGAACTTGTGTCGACACACATTAACAGTGTCGACACATGAAGAAAAAGCAGTGTCGAGATATAAAATCTACAACACAAGGAGTTGTGTCGACACCTTTTAGGCTAGTGTCGACACTTAGTCAACTTGTGTCGACACTTAGTCTATAAGTGTCGACACTTAAAGGCAGACAGTCTCGACACTTTCAGACAGTTACAGAATTTTCAAGAACTGACTGGATGACTTGACAGCTGCCATTCCAGCCGGTCTACAGCACCTGTCAGAGTTGTCAGAAATCAGTTATGAACTGGACCAGCCGGTTACCATGAAGAAGCCCTATAAATAGGCTTATACAGTCTACAGAAACTGTGGTTGAGTGATTGAAGAATTGAACACAAGTTCAAGTGATCAATATACAAAGAAGATCTAGCTATTCCTTGAAGAATCTAGTGAAGATCTAAGAAGTTGGAGAGAGAGCTCCATCCAAGAAGCCAGCCGTTGGAACCAGGTTGAGAAGAAGGGTTCAGATTTATTCTGAATCTTAAGTAGCATAGATCAAGGATCAACTGCAGAAGAGATCAATCTTATTGTGTTCTACATTCAAGAAGCTTTGAAGAAGGCCAAGTCAGATTGATTTCAGCTGAGTTCTTCCAAGAACTCATCAAAAAACTCACAACTCTTCTCTTTTTTCTCTGAGTTGTTGAGTATACATTTTGTAATCATATTATCTTGTAGGATCCTTAGGGATCTGAGTTTTGTAAGCCTGTAATTTTAAAGGCTGAGTGTAGGGCCTGTGTGCCTGAGTGTAGGAGAGTCGTATCTCTGAGTGTAGGCCTGTTGTGGCTGAGTGTAGGCCTTGGTGGCTGAGAGTAGGCCTTGGTGGCTGAGTGTAGGCTTTGTGAAGAAGCTGAGTTGTAGGGCCTTGGGCCTGAGTTGTAGGAACCTGTTTTGGGGTTCTGAGCTAGTGGAGGAGTTTGGCCGAATCTAGTACACTGCTAGATAGGCAAAGGGGGAAAGTGGATGTACCCAAACCTTGGGGAACCACTATAAAACTGTGTGTCTTCTGTGTGCTTGTGGAATTCTGTGATTGTTGATTGTGTACTGTGATAAAGTAGATTTAATTCTGTGATTATAAGTTGAATTCTGCCTAAAAAGTTAAAAAGATTTAAGTCACCTATTCACCCCCCCCCCCCCCGCCTATAGGTGATTAGGTACAATATCTTTCAAGTGGTATCAGAGGCAGGTTACTCAAAAAGGGACATAATTGTCTGAGTATATCCTGTTGGCAGATTCAGTCTAAGTCAAAGTACAGAATCAAGAAACTCAAGAATCATGGGTTCCACTGAGAATCATAAGGAATTGGGATCCATGAAGCTACCCATATGTAGAAAAGAGATCTTTGGTATCTGGAAGGAAAGGGTGAGACTGTTTATGGAAGCCTCAGACCCTAGGATTTATATCACAGTGAAAGAAGGGCCATATGTGCCCATGAAGGTGTCAGTCTTAGATGCAAATCAGAGAACACCTAAGGATTTCTCTGAAATGACAAAGGATGAAATTGTTCTAGCCACTATGGATAAGAGCGCTCAAAACATTATTGTGAGCGCCATAGATGATGCTACTTTTCAGAATTTGATATACTATAAGACAGCTAAAGAGATGTGGGATACTCTTATTGTGTACATGGAGGGTTCTGAAGAAGTAAGGCAAGACAGAAAATCCTTGCTAAACCAAGAATATGAAAGTTTTAGACAAGGTAAAGCTGATAGCATAACTGAATGCTATAAGAAGTTCTACAGGATTGTGAATGAGCTCATGTCCTATGACAGAGAGTTCAGTAATTATGAACTCAATGATAAGTTTCTAAGGTCCCTAACAAAAGATTGGGACACCAAGATCTGTGCTATTAGGGAAATGACAAAGTTGGCAGAAATTCCTCCACCAACACTGTTTGACAAACTGTTGTCCTATGAAATGCAGTTAATGGTGAGGAAAGAAGGGGAGAAATCAACAAGAAGTGAACATAAAGAAAGGACAGTGGCCTTCAAAACAGAAGCCCCCAGAAAGTACAGAGGTAAATCACCAACTCCACCACCAAAAGCAGCTGAAACTGAGTCAGATGAGTCAGCAAGCAGAAAGTCTGAAAGCAGTGAAAGTGATGAGGACTTTGCTGCCTTCACAAGGCATTTTCAAAAGTTCTTAAAGAAGAAACAGTGGAGGACAAGGCCATCTACTTCACAGGTTAAAGAAGACTATTATCAGAATAAAAAGTCTTCAAAGAAAGATAGGAAAAATTCCAAGTCTAGCAAAGCAACACTATCAAAAATTGTATGTTATTGCTGTAATAGACAAGGACATGTTGTTGCAGATTGTCCAGAAAAAAGGAAGGAGTCTAGTGATAAGAAAAAGACTCCATTCAAGGGCAAGAAGGAAAAGTCATTTGTTGCCAAGAAGGATAAGAGCCTGTCAGATATTTCTTCATCAGAAACTGAGTCAGATGCTGAGGCATATATAGGACTGTTTGCTGAGGAGGAAGAAGAAGAGTTCATGCAGATTATGAATTCTATATATGAACAAGAGGACAGTCAGTGCCAAGGGCTAATGGCATTGACAGAAAGTGACAAAATCCTGGAGCAGCCAGGACCTAGTAAGGTACAATATTGTTCATTAAGTTCAATTTCTTGTGCAAGTTCAGAAACAGATTCATCATCATCAAATGATGAGAGTGCATCTGAGTCTGAAGAGGATATTCATCAGTTGATAGATGAATATAAAGTTCTGTTGCAAGCATTTAAGAAATGCAAATCCTTGGCCAAGAGTCAAGCTAAGGAGATTGCAAGTCTGAAAATAGCTGCAACTGATTATGAGAAGATGTTTGATCAAAAGCTAAATGAGATAGCCAGACTGAAGCACATAACTGTGATTCAGATGGGGACTATATCATTTAAGAATGATCAAATCAAGAGTCTGGAGATTAATCTTCAGAAGGAGAAAGACTTAGTTGCTAGGTTTTCTAAACCAAAGTCTGTTCTACCCATAATTGATGAATTTGTTCATCACAAAGGTAAAGCTGGACTGGGGTTTACTAAACCTGCAAGGACTGTCATGTCTAAGTCCAAGGGCAAAGCCCCAACTCTCAACAAGCCAGCTGTAAATAAAACAGCTAAGACTGTACCTAAGCAAAGGTACAATAAGTTTGAGTGTTGGTGCTGTGGCAAGGTAGGCCACTTTGCAATGGACTGTTGGCACAATGCTAGTGCCAAAGTGAGTGGAAAACTGCTTGTTGGAAAACCTGCAGGTAGCTTTGTTAGGAAGCAAACTAACCAGTACCAAGGACCCAAGAATTCTTTTGGTTCTAAGGTTCACTAATCTATTTTGCAGGTGAGTCCAAGTGGCCATGCCCCAATATGGTACTTGGACAGTGGATGTTCCAGATATATGACTGGAACCAGGGGTTTACTAAAGGACTACACACCCATCAAGGATGGTCCAAAAGTCACCTTTGGTGGTTCTGAAAAAGGAATCATCAAGGGTTTTGGTAACATATCTAACTCCTTTATTACAATTACTCAAGTGGCCTATGTTAAAGGTTTGAAACATAACCTTATTAGTATAAGTCAATTGAGTGATGTAGGGTATGACATCTCATTTGTGAAAGATGGTTGTCATATCAGGAGGTCAAATGATCAAGAAATCATTTTGACTGGTTATAGAAAAAGGAATGTCTATTGCTTAGACATTATGGTTGAGAACAATGGTTCTCCAGTGTGTCTTGTAGCTGATGAGACAGTCTCTCATTATGTCAAATGGCACAAGAGGCTAGCCCATCTAAACTACAAGATAATTGGTAAACTCTTTAACAAAGAGTTAGTGAGGAATGGTCCTCAGGTTAAGTGTATTAAAGATGGTATTTGCTCAGCTTGTCAAAAGGGCAAGCAGACTAGATCCACCTTTAGAAGTATTGAAAACAAAGATGTTGTGAGGTGTTTATACCTCTTGCATATGGATCTATTTGGTCCAATGCCAGTTCACAGCCTAGGTAGGAAGGTCTATACCTTTGTAGTTGTAGATGACTACTCAAGGTTTTCCTGGGTGTTCTTCCTTAGATAGAAATCTGAAACACCTAGTGTCTTCTATAGCTTTGTCAAACAAATTCAGAATGAACTAGACAGTATAGTGGTCAAGATAAGAAGTGACCATGGTACTGAATTTCAGTCTGATAGCATGACAAAACTATGTGAAGAATTTGGGATATTTCAAGAGTTTTCTTCACCAAGAACACCTCAGCAAAATGGCATTGCTGAGAGGAAGAATAGAACCTTGATTGAGGCTGGTAGGACCCTATTAAGTGATACATCACTACCAGAATACTTCTGGGCTGAGGCAGTGAATACTGCATGCCATGTCATTAATAGGGCTATAATAACTAAAAGCCACAACAAGACCCCCTATGAGGTTGTGAAAGGCAGGAAACCAAACCTATCCTACTTCAGGATCTTTGGTTGTAAGTGCTTTATACTTAACAATGGAAAGTCTTACTTGACTAAGTTTGCTGCCAAGTCCCAAGAGGGAATTTTTTGTTGGGTAAAGCAACAATAGTAAGGCTTATAGAGTCTACAACTTGTCACCTCAAGTTGTAGAAGAGACTGTACATGTAGTATTTGATAAAACTAAACTTATTAACAATGAGTTGTCTAGTAGTATTTGCAGCTCCACAGGTATAACAAAGAAGATGGACAAGCTCACTATAGAAGAAGAACCTACTGCAAGGCAGCAAGTAGAAGAAAGTGGCTGCTGTCCAGGGGGAGTACTACATGTACCTAATACAGATGAAGTTCAAGGAGTGCAGCAAAATGAAGAAATTGAAGAAGTTCAACCTGAAGTCAGGATGCCTCCAGCCAATAGGCATCTTAGAGATCATCCAGCAGAACAAATCATTGGTGATCCAAGATAAGGGGTACAAACACGGAGCAGAAATCTGAATGCAGCAATCTACTCCAGTTTTCTATCCCAAGTTGAACCAAAGAAGTTTGAAGAAGCCATCCTAGACCCTTATTAGATTGAGGCAATGCAAGAAGAGCTGAATCAGTTCAAAAGGTGCAATATCTGGGAGCTTGTTCCTAAACCAAAAGACCACAACATAATTGGAACCAAGTGGATCTATAGGAACAAGATGAATGAACATGGAGTCATCATTAAGAACAAAGCAAGATTGGTTGCTAAAGGATATAGGCAGGAAGAAGGTATTGACTTTGATCAAACCTTTGCTCCAGTAGCCAGACAGGAAGCCATAAGGATGTTCCTGGCCTATGCAACCTTTCAAGGATTTAAAGTTTACCAAATGGATGTCAAGTCAGCATTTTTGAATGGTAATCTAAAAGAGGAAGTCTATGTGGAACAACCATCAGGTTTTGTTGATTCAACTCAACCTAATCATGTCTATAGACTTAGGAAAGCATTATATGGGTTAAAACAAGCCCCTAGGTCTTGGTATGAAACCCTGTCTAGTTTCCTCATTGAGAATAAGTTCACAAGGGGGAAAATAGACAAGACTCTATTCCTTAGGGAATCTAGAGGCAAAGTAATACTAGTCCAAATATATGTAGATGACATTATATTTGGGTCTACTGAAAGTAGCCTTTGCAAAAAGTTTGCAAAACTAATGCAAGGTCAATTTGAGATGAGTAGTATGAGAGAGCTAAAGTTCTTCTTGGGTCTCCAAGTAAGACAGACTGAGAATGGATTATCCATATGCCAGTCCAAGTTCACCCTAGAACTCATAAAGAAGTATGGTATGGATTCATCCACTACCATGAAGACTCCTATGGGGTCAAGTATGTCTCTTAGCAAGGATGATGCAGGGAAACCTGTAGATGAGTCTTTGTATAGAGGGATAGTTGGCTCCCTATTATATTTGACTGCAAGTAGACCAGATATCATGTATGGTACATGTGTCTGTGCAAGGTATCAAGCATGCCCTAAAGAGTCTCATTTGACAGCAGTCAAAAGGATATTGAGATATCTAAAGGGCACTCCTTATCTAGGCCTCTGGTACCCTAGGAATGGGGATTTTGAACTAACAGGTTATTCAGATGCAGACTTTGCAGGATGCAAAGTAGACAGAAAAAGCACAACTGGAACCTGTCAATTCCTAGGTGGAAGACTGATTTCATGGAGTAGCAAGAAGCAAACAAGTGTGGCTATCTCCACTGCAGAGTCAGAATATGTGGCTGCAGGAAGTTGCTGTGCTCAACTTCTATGGATACAACATCAGCTTGAGGATTATGGATTTCAGGTAAGTAGAACTCCACTATTTTGTGATTCTACTAGTGCTATATCAATTGCACATAATCCTGTTTCCCATAGTAGAACTAAACATATTGAAATAAAATATCATTTTCTTAGGGAGCATGTAGAGAAAGAAGATATTTTACTGGAATATGTTAAAACAGATAATCAACTAGCTGATATGTATACTAAGCCCTTAGAAGAAACTAAGTTCAATAGGTTTAAAATTGAACTAGGTATGATAAACTTAGAATAAGTTTATAGAAATGGCTAAGACAAAAGGTGTCGACACACAGAGATATCTGTGTCGACACAGAAAAGTGGTGTCGACACTTCAGGAAAAAGGTGTCGACACATCTAGAAAGTTGGTGTCGACACTTCAGAGAATTAGTGTCGACACATGACAAGTAGGTGTCGACACATCCAAGGTGGTGTCGACACTTAGGCTTTACTCAGAATTCTCTAAGTAAAGTCTCGACTAAATGTCGAGTTATGTGGTGTCGACACATAAACAAGTGTCGACACATATATATGTTGACTAAACTTGTGTCGACACATAGATGTAGAGACATTATAAGTCAGTGTCAACACTTATCGACAGTGTCGACACAATTTCAGTTAGCTGACCCGCCTTTTCATCTTCAAACCTAGAAAGGTATAAATAGGATTTTGCCTTAGTCTGTCGACACGCTTTCAAAAGTTTCGAGACCAAACTTGTGTGTCGACACCTCTCTTCTCTCAGTTCAAATTCTTCAAACCCTAATGGCGCCAAAGCTTGAGGAGAACATCAATGAAGGCTATGAACTGGTGCGAGACGCATTTGGTGATGCAGACCCGGAGATCAAGACTGTGATAACCCTAGTCACAAACTCAGGGTTAGAATATCTTGTTTCAGAGCCTACTAAAATCTGGAAGAAAGAGGTACTGGAATTCCTAAATGGAGCTAAAGTAGACGACACTGGATTCAAGATCAAGTCCAGGGTCCATGGTGAGAAGGTTAAGGTTTCACCAAAAAGTTTGAGGAAAGTCCTTCAGTTACCAAGAACTAATGAAGAAGAAGAGGTTACTGCTTCCAGGACCAGAGATGCATTGGCATGGTGTGTTCTGGATTCAAAGATCAAAATTGGATCAGTGTTTAATAGAAAGGGATGAACAGCCAGGGTAAATTTCTTTCTGAAATTGTTGGCAAGGTAATCTTAAGTAAGCTTGGAGGGCATGATTGGGTATCAGCCTATATGTTCAGCATTATGACAAGGATAATCTTCACTTTGAAAATAGATTGGTCTGTGATGAATTGTAAATATACCTAATTTTATGTACATTACTTAAGTCGTTTTATTTATTTTTGTCATTTCTACTTGTTTTTATTCAATAAAATGCTCTTATTTTTGTAAATATTATACTAACTTGCTTTATTTTATTTTTCAGGAAAAAAAGTCAAAATCTGCAAAAATGACATGTCACGCCCGTGACATGTTGGTCACGCCCGTGACCAGGGCGTGACAGCTCAAAAACCCGAAAAGAGGCCAATTTTGAAGAGGAAAGCCTGACACGCCCGTGTTCCATAATTCGACACGCCCGTGTCAATCCGACACGGGGCGTGACCAAGCCGTGTCCATCCCGCTCGACGATTTCAACTCAATGTTCGTCGACCCAAGAGGGCCACGCCCGTGTCTGATGTGCGACACGCCCGTGGCAGCCCGACACGCCCCGTGACAGCCAGGTCAATGTTCCACGCTCAACGTTCGTCGAACCCAAGAGAGACACGCCCGTGTCCGATGTGCGACACGCCCGTGTCCGCCCGACTAACTGCCGCCGGCGAATCCCGAAGTCAACATCGCCTTAAAGCGCCAAATGACACGCCCACCGTCATGCCCGTGACCGGGGGCGTGACCGCCGCGTTTTCGGCCGGAAAGTCAAATCGTCGTCAAATCCGTCAGATCGCCGAATCCCGCGGTAAAATAGTGCTGACACGCCCCCCGACACGCCCGTGTCGGAGGGCGTGTACTTGGAAATTTTTGCCTATAAAAAGGCAGTTGCTGTATGAGTTAAGGGTTCCCAAAATCCGAACCATTTTGATGTATTAGGGCTGCTGTTGGAGTTGCTTTAGTGCTATGTAAGGATCCCCCTCCCTCTCCTTTTTAAGTTTGTATGTTTGAACTCTTGTAATCACCCTTTTTTGTAATAAAAATCGTTGTTATTTCATCTTACATGCTTTGAAATTTCTCCAAATAGCCTCCTTTTCATCAATCTTATATACGTTCATTTTTATTGTCATAATGCGTGTGTGTGTGTATGAGCTTAAAATTGCAAAAATTATGTTTTAAAACGCAAATGTTAACGTTTTCCTTTCAATTATAATAAAATTTATAGCCGTTATTATGGCCGTTTTAATTCTCAAACTCTTTAAAATTGGTTAGACTTAGGATTTTCATGCTTCAAAATGCGTTTTTATGAACTTGTAAAACATTAAAAAGGTAGTTTTCATTCCTCTTAACTTAGCTTTTACTTTGTTTTAACTATAAAACTATTGCTTCTTTTTAGCTCACTCCCTCTTTTTAAATCATTTTACAAGACGATAGTAATGTATAAATTGTTATTTTTATTTTTCATCAACTTTCATTTTAAGTAGTTACAAAAAAATATTTTCGCTCAAACAATTTTTATTTTCACTTTTTAAGAATTTCTATCAAAATCTAACGGTAAAAATGTAAACGTTTTAATTTTTCGGGCACTTGCCCTTCTCACTTTAATTTGAAAACTTTTTGCTCAAACAATTTTTATTTTGCCTTTTTTTGCATTTCTACTGCATTCCAGCGGTAGAAATGCAGTCATTTTAATTTTTCGATAACTTTGATTTTTGCAATTATTTTAGCACGAGTGTGTGCGTGTATGAGATATTTTTCAGCTCCTAAGTTAAATTATGCAAGTGTGTGTGTGTGTGTTTATTTATGTCGAGTGCGTGAGTAGTTACTTTCAAGTAGAGTGCGTGTGTTGTTTTTATTTTTCCGCCTACTCATTTGAGTTAATTGGCTGGATTTTATTCAAGTAGAGTGCGTGTGTTGTTTTATTTTTCCGCCTACTCATTTGAGTTAAATGGCTGGATTTGATTCAAGCAAGTGTTTTCATTTTTTTTTATTTTTCTATTTTTCCGCCTACTCTCTTGAGTTAAATGGCCGGTCTGTATTTTCAGTCCTACTCGTTTGAGTAGGACTTGTAATTTTCATTCTTTATTTTTCCGCCTACTCACTTGAGTTAAATGGCTGGATTTGATTTTCCGCCTACTCGCTAGGAGTTAAATGGTCGGACTGTTATTTTGATGTAAATATTTAAGAAAGCCCTGTAATCGCATTTATTTTCTCCTACTCGTTTGAGTAGGACTCGCTTTCATTTCAGTCCTACTCGTTTGAGTAGGACTTGCAATTTTCAGCTTTAATTTTCCGCCCCCACTCGTTTGAGTGGGACTTGCAACTTTCAATTATGCACTTTTCAGCTTTTATTTCCCGCCCCCACTCGTTTGAGTGGGACCTGCAAATGTCAATTATGCAATTTTCTCTTATGTGTAAATTAGTTTTATTTCTTCCTTTTGTTATATGTTTGAATGAGTGCGGGTGTGTTTATTTGTAATAACTTTTCTAAAATTAGGTTATTTTGCTTTTCTTCTTATTTTCTTTATAACCTTTCAGCGAATAGTTTAGGACGCTCGCATAACCAAACATACAAGCTTTCCCCATTCCGATGAGTGGCTAATTTCTTTTAGCCCTCGGTATCGAAGAGCTTTGGGATCTAAAATGTTTTAAATAACCAAATGTCTAATTTTTCAATTTAATTAAAAACTTAAGGTTTACCCCGGGTTAACGACGCGTAGACCCACATATCGATGTGTGGGCTCTATTTCCGTTATCCATACGCTAGCTAGCCGAGAGGCCGTGCATATGGACAGATCACCCCTGGGTAGATAGAGTTCCGCACTAACCCTCGAGAGAGGAGGCGCGCTAACTCTACCGGATCGGGTTCCCCACCCAATAGCGGGGTTCTTAGCGTACTGCGGGCATTAAGGGGAATCCTTCGTCGGACGAGAGCCCGGTCGAATAGCCTTAATGTCTAGGTGAGCGATATTCCTAGAGATAGGTGAGCTCATTATTTTGAACCTCCACGGCCAAGTTTCCGCATTAATTAAATTGAAACTTTAGATATCTAGTTATTCAAATCTATTTTTAATCCTAACGCAATTCGATACCGGGAGTTATCTCTTCATCGACTACTTTCTTAAAATCTATTTTCGTTCCTATTTTACTTAAAACCCTCAACTTCTATTTCGGTAAAATAATAGTGTTTTCGGAGGAGTAGGGGTAATCAACCCGTTCCCGGGAATAATACGACCTCGGTATTCTCCCGAATATCGAGTACTACTTGCGATAGGTGCACTTGCCTACCCTAGCAAGCCCGCGGCGATCGACTCACCGAACCAACCACAGTAAGAGTCTGTTCGCGGGCCAATCAAGTTTTTGGCGCCGTTGCCGGGGACTTCTCTTGGAGTTGTTATTCCGAATCCGAACTCTATTACTTTTACTTTTATTTCTAAAAACTAAAAAAAAACTTAAAAACTTTTCTTCAAAATCCGAAAAAAAAAGAGAGTTAATTTTTCTACTTTTCATTCGGGTGTATGACCCGTGGACAGCCTTCGGAGTCCGAAAATTTGGATTTCGATCCTGAGATCGAACGCTCTCTTGCGCGTATTCGGTCTCAACGCCGAAATCCCTCTTTGGATCCCGCAGAATCCATCGGAGAACCCTCTGCCGTTCCTATGGCCGACCCCAATCCGAACGCGGCCCTCGAGCGTACAATGTCATATTACGCCCGACCAAATTTGGACGATACTGGGTCCAGTATTGTCCGCCCGACGGTGGCGAACAATAATTTTGAGATCAAATCGAGCGTTATCCAAATGATCCAAAATGCCGTGCAGTTCGATGGACAGCCGGATGAGGACCCGAACGTTCATTTGTCTAGTTTTTTGGAGATTTGCGACACTTTTAAGATTAATGGCGTCACTGATGACGCCATTCGTTTGCGCCTTTTTCCATTCTCCCTCAGATCCAAAGCTAAGGCGTGGTTGAATTCCCTCCCACGAGGATGTATCACCACCTGGGCCGAGCTTGCGGAGCGGTTCTTAACGAAGTATTTTCCGCCCGCCAAAACTGCAAAGTTACGGGCGGACATTTCTTCGTTCATGCAGAATGATTCTGAGTCTCTTTTTGAGACTTGGGAGCGCTTTAAGGAATTCCTCCGCAAGTGTCCGCACCACGCGCTGCCTGCGTGGTTGCAGGTCCAAATCTTCTACAATGGGCTTAATTATCAGACGCGTCAAATGATTGACGCGGCTGCCGGGGGTACCTTGAATAATAAGACCCCCGAGGCTGCCCAAGCTCTTATTGAAGAGATGGCTATGAACGCCTACCAATGGAACGTCCCTCGGGGACGTCCCAAGCAGGCGGCCGGCCTCTTCGAAGTGGATGCCACTGCCCACTTAGCCCTTCAAGTTGAAAGGCTGACAAAGCAGGTGGCGGAGATGTCTGCTGCCTCCACCACTCCTCCTTGGGCGATTCCCCCTAATGCCGGCGTAGCAAATGAATTCGTAGACTACGTGGGAAATGCTGGGCGACCGTTCCTTCAACCCCAATAACAACCCTTATAGCAATAACTATAATCCGGGTTGGAGGAACCACCCCAACTTCTCATGGAGCAATCCGAATAATGCGCAGCGCCCCCCCAATTCTTTCGCGCCTGGATTTCTGCCGCCTCCCCCTCTTCCAAAACCCTCCCCGATGGAGGATAATTTTTCTAAATATATAGCTTCCAACGAGTCAAATATCCGGAACATCACCGGATCGCTAAAAAACTTAGAACTCCAGGTTGGACAGCTAGCGCGAATGATGTCCGAGCGCGCGCTCGGGGCACTGCCGGGAAACACGGAGCCCAATCCGCGGGAAAATATCAACGCTATAACCCTCCGTAGCGGAAAGGAGGTGATCGATCCAAAACGGACCGATCCTCAGGTACATATTTCACCTCCGACCCCTCTTCCCCCTTTTTTGATTACGCCGCCTTTACAAATTTTAAATGAAAAAATTATTAAAACGCCCTTGCCGTATCCGCATAAACTTAATAGTGAGCGTAAGGACGCGCAATTTGAAAAATTTATTTTATTATTAAAACAAATTCATATTAATGTTCCCTTCTGCGAGGCACTCTCTCAGATGCCTAAATATGCGAAATACCTAAAACAACTTCTTTCCAATAAACAAAAATTAGAAAATATTTCGCATATTTCTCTTAATGCTGACTGCTCAGCGGCTCTTACTAATAAATTGCCCCTAAAAAGAAATGACCCGGGACGGTTCTCCATCCCGTGCCTTTTTGGCAATATATTAGTAAAATACGCTCTTGCAGATTTAGGCGCGAGCATTAATTTGATGCCGTTCTCGCTCTTTCAAAAATTAGGTTTGGGCACTCCGGCCCCTACTAAAATGCGAATCCAACTAGCGGATCGCTCGGTTAAGTTTCCCGTCGGGGTAGTGGAGGACGTACTTGTCCGAGTTGATAAGTTTATCTTTCCGGTAGACTTCGTCATCTTGGACATCGAGGAGGACACTGATGTACCAATTATACTCGGTCGCCCTTTTCTCGCCACCTCCCGCGCATTAATTGATGTCAGTAACGGTCGTCTCCTCCTTCGGGTAGGAGATGACGAAGTTACTTTCTCTATTAATCCCTCCATAGGAGACTCGTCATCGAGCGATGACTTTTGTTATAATTTAGACACATATCTCGGAGATTGTTCTTCCCCTATTTTTGAGTCTACGTTTTTAAACGACGATCTTTTTGCGCTCGAAAATTTTAACTGCGATGAGGATACCTCTATAGACTTGTCTTTCGAACCAATTGGTAAGAAAGACATAGGAATTAAAACCTCGTTAGAAGAACCGCCCTGCCTTGAACTCAAACCCCTACCCGATTCACTCAAATACGCCTTTTTGGGGAAAGATGATACACTCCCTGTTATCATTTCTTCGCATTTGAGCGAATCGGAGACTTCTGATTTATTGGGAGTTTTGCTTAAACATCGCCACGCAATTGCTTGGCAAATTTCTGATCTCAAAGGGATTAACCCGTCTTTCTGCACCCATAAGATTTTTCTTCTAGATAATTGCCGCAAAACTATTCAGCCGCAGCGACGTCTTAACCCAAACATGAAAGACGTCGTTAAGGCCGAAATTATTAAATTATTAGATGCGGGGATTATTTATCCCATATCGGATAGTACGTGGGTTAGTCCCATTCACGTGGTCCCCAAAAAGGGCGGTCTTACCGTAGTGGAGAATGAGCACAATGAACTCGTCCCAACTCGTACTGTTACGGGTTGGCGGGTGTGCATCGATTATAGAAAACTAAATGACGCCACCCGTAAGGATCATTTCCCACTACCATTTTTAGACCAAATTTTAGAGCGTTTGTCCGGTCATCCGTATTTTTGTTTTCTCGATGGATTATCGGGGTTTTTCCAAATCCCCATTTCCCCCGATGACCAAGAGAAAACAACTTTTACCTGCCCGTTTGGTACCTTCGCATATCGAAGAATGCCATTTGGCCTTTGCAACGCGCCTGCTACATTTCCAAAGATGTATGCTGGCGATCTTTGGCGAGCTGGTAGGAGACATTATGGAAGTCTTTATGGATGACTTCTCTGTTTTCGGAAGCTCTTTCCCGTCCTGTCTTCATAATTTAGACCGTGTCCTTCAGCGATGCGAGGACACGCATCTTGTTTTAAATTGGGAAAAATGTAACTTTATGGTTCGAGAAGGTTTGGTTCTCGGCCATATGATTTCGTCTAAGGGGATGGAGGTCGATAAGGCCAAAGTTGAAATTATAGAAAAACTTCCCCCGCCTTCCAACGTTAAATCAATTAGGAGTTTCTTAGGGCACGCGGGCTTTTATAGGCGTTTTATTCAAGATTTTTCAAAAATAACAAAGCCGCTTACTCGCCTCTTGGAAAAGGAATCAAATTTTGTCTTTGATAGCGAATGCGAGTCTGCATTTAATTTCATAAAACAAAAACTTATCAATTCACCTATTTTAGTGGCGCCCGATTGGACCCTTCCGTTCGAGATTATGTGCGACGCTAGTGATATTGCGGTAGGAGCCGTTCTTGGCCAACGTATAAACAAATATTTTCATCCTATTTACTACGCTAGCAAGACCCTCACTTCCGCACAAGGAAATTATACGACAACGGAAAAGGAACTTTTAGCCGTCGTATTTGCTTCGATAAGTTTCGCTCGTATCTAACGTTATCCAAAGTTATCGTATTTACCGACCATTCCGCCTTAAAATATTTGTTAGCAAAAACGGACGCCAAACCCCGCCTTCTTCGATGGATCCTCCTCTTGCAGGAGTTCGATTTAGAGATCCGGGATAAGAGGGGCGCAGAAAATTTAGCCGCCGATCACCTCTCCCGCTTAGAAAATCCCACTGCGGAAGCGCTCGTCGAATCTGACATAAATGATAGATTCCCCGAGGAACGCCTCCTAGCCATAACTACTAGTTCTTCTTCCCCGCCTTGGTTCGCAGATTTTGCAAACTATTTAGTTGCGAGGGTACTTCCAAAAGACTTTTCAAGCCAGCAAAAGAAGAAATTCTTTTCTGACTTGAAATATTTCTTTTGGGAGGACCCTTTCCTTTTTCGTCTCTGCGCGGACCAAGCAGTCCGAAGATGTGTCGCGGGTGTGGAGTGCACGCAAATCCTTAGGCACTGCCACGAGGGTCCGGCTGGTGGGCATTATCAAGCTAACCGGGCCGCGCGGAAGGCGCTAGAGGCGGGCTTCTTTTGGCCCACTCTATTCAAAGACGCTCACAATTTTGTGCGCGCATGCGATAGCTGTCAGCGGTCGGGTAACATCTCTCGTCGCGACGAGATGCCCCAAAACATGTTTTTAGAGTGCGAAGTCTTCGATTTATGGGGCATAGATTTCGTCGGCCCCCTACCTCCGTCTTTCAAAAATATGTATATTTTAGTAGCGGTCGACTACGTATCGAGATGGGCGGAAGCGCAAGCTCTCCCCACCAACGATGCGCGAGTCGTCGTTACATTTCTTAAAAAGCTATTTTCTCGCTTCGGCACTCCGCGCGCTATTGTAAGTGATCGGGGGACGCATTTCTGCAACACCCAGATGGCTAAGACATTAGCTAGATACGGCGTCACGCACAAACTTGCCACCCCCTACCACCCGCAAACTAGTGGCCAAGTAGAGGTAGTAAATCGGGAGATAAAGCGCATATTAGAGAAAACCGTTTCACTTAATAGGAAAGATTGGTCCATCAAGCTCGACGATGCGTTGTGGGCTTATCGTACCGCATACAAAACCGCAATTGGTTGTACGCCGTATCGATTAGTGTACGGCAAAGCGTGTCATCTACCCGTCGAATTAGAACATCGCGCACTTTGGGCTTTAAAACTTTTAAATCTCGACGCTAACTTAGCCGCCCAAAATAGAAAACTGCAACTAAACGAGCTCGATGAATGGCGTGCCAACGCAAACGAGAGCAATAAGTTCTATAAGGAGCGTTCTAAGTTTTATCACGACCGAAAACTCAAGCCCCCAAAAACTTTTTCTCCGGGCGATCTTGTCCTTCTTTATAACTCACGACTTAGACTTTTCCCCGGGAAACTTAGATCACGTTGGTCCGGCCCCTTCAAAGTTGAAGAGGTTTGGCCTTATGGGACCGTACTCGTCTCCCACCCGGATAAAGGCTCGTTTAAAGTGAACGGTCATCGCTTAAAATTATACATAGCAGGCGATCCTGTGGACGGTAATTTCGAATCCATAACTCTCCTAGATATATAAACCGCCAACATAGTCAAGCTACGCGACTATAAACAAAGCGCTCCTGGGAGGCACCCCATGTTTATCTTTTTCGCTATCTCTTTACCTTTTTCTTTGCTATTTTTCTTCCTAATGCAGGGTTCCTAAACTGCGCCTCCCCACCTCCTCTCAGGGAAGCTTCTACCCCCCCCCCCATTTCTTTCTTTTCTTTGTATATATTATCTTCCCTGTTTTGTTCCGCATACTTACGTTACAACATTGGGGACAATGTTGGACTTAAGTATGGGGGTGTTTTCTCGCTTTCTTTTTCATATTTCTATTTCTGCACTGTCTTTCTATTTTCTGCACTGTCTTTCTATTTTCTGCACTTTAAACATAAAAAATATATATGAACAAAAAAAAAACTATAAAAATAACAAAAACTTCAAAAAAAAATTTGAAAATGAAAACAAAATCCCAAAAACCTAAGTTTTTTTTTTCTGTCTTTAAAATGTTTTTGTTTTCTGTCTTTTTAAAGCAAAAATCCCCAAAAAAAAGGACAATTGTAAAACACAAAAAAAATTCAAAAAAAAAAATTATAAAACAAAAACTCCAAAAAAATTCATAAAACCAAAATTCCAAAAACATGTTTAGTTTCATTTTGTAAAAATCTGTGTAAATATTTTTTGTAAATAATCTTCTCTCTCCCCCTTCCTTTTCTCTCTCATACCATCTCTTTTTCTCCCACTTTCCGCAAAACCTTAAAATCTAAAAAAGATAATAAGTTCACTAAACTTCAAAAAAAAAGAGATAATAAATAAAAAAAAAAAAAACAAACAAAAATGATGAAAAAAAAAACAAAAAAAAACTCTAAAAAACCCCAAAAATATTTTGAAACAAATAAATCAAATATACCATCCTTAATTTTCTTGCTATCCAAATATTTTGCTTTGAGTTTATTTATATGAGAATTTTATTAATTCTTTGTTTGTTATTCGTTTGTTAATTATTGATTGAAAAATTTAAATATTCGGGGTTAAGTTTTAAAGAATTCATTATGCTTTGTTAAAAATAGCGAACTCGTTTTAGGCACTACTTCTAATTTTTCATTAATAGGAGCACGTGTATTATGTTAGAAAATAACGATTATAGGATTTAATTATGTTTACTTTTAGCTTTCTGAAAACTTGGAACTTACAATTTATTAAGGTTGCTCTCAAAATTGTTTTTTAATAAAAAATCTAGTTTTCTTTTCTCACCGTCCTTATCATGACTGACTTGGCATGATAAAATTGTTATCCTTAAAAGATCCTATGTCCATGGGAATAAGATTTCGTTCCGTAAACATAGGCACCCAATAGATTAAAAAGATTATATGCTATGGAGTAAGAGGATAAAATTCATTACTCCTACACATATACATTGGGTTAACATTTATTATGAAGTTGAAAAAAAAAAGTGAGAAGGGCATAATTTGTAAATTGCATGGAGGTTCGAGAAAAGATTACCTCACCTCAAAAATCAAAACCCTCTTCATAAACCAACATCAACCCCCTTAGCCAATTTCACGATTCTAGATTTAATTCAAAAATCGTTTTGAGAGCATAATTTGTAAATTGCATTATTTCCAGTAAAACTCCTATAGGCTAAAAGTTCATATAATTCCAAACTATTCTTGTTAATCTAACCATTACAATTATTGCTTTCTATTTGATTATATCAAGAAGTCTTTTGGCCAAAACTTTTGCGCTATTTAAATCATCTTCATAAATTTAGGACTTAACTCTTACGCCCCGTTTATTTATTTAGATCTCTCTTATAATTGATTAAGCGATAGCTAAACTTAGAGTTTTTTTTATTTCTTATAAGTTCA
Source organism: Platanthera guangdongensis (assembly GCA_039583875.1). Taxonomy (NCBI): domain Eukaryota; kingdom Viridiplantae; phylum Streptophyta; class Magnoliopsida; order Asparagales; family Orchidaceae; genus Platanthera; species Platanthera guangdongensis. Next base: position 74,335,116 of record CM077152.1, read on the forward strand.
TCTCAAACTTTTGCTCTGGAATAGCAAAAGCTTAAGTATGGGGGTATTTGATGAATTGTAAATATACCTAATTTTATGTACATTACTTAAGTCGTTTTATTTATTTTTTGTCATTTCTACTTGTTTTTATTCAATAAAATGCTCATATTTTTGTAAATATTATACTAACCTGCTTTATTTTATTTTTCAGGAAAAAAAGTCAAAATCTGCAAAAATGACATGTCACGCCCGTGACATGTTGGTCATGCCCGTGACCAGGGCGTGACAGGTCAAAAACCCGAAAAGAGGCCAATTTTGAAGAGGAAAGCCTGACACGCCCGTGTTCCATAATTCGACACGCCCGTGTCAATCCGACACGGGGCGTGACCAAGCCGTGTCCATCCCGCTCGACGATTTCAACTCAATGTTCGTCGACCCAAGAGGGCCACGCCCGTGTCTGATGTGCGACATGCCCGTGGCAGCCCGACACGCCCCGTGACAGCCAGGTCAATGTTCCGCGCTCAACGTTCGTCGAACCCAAGAGAGACACGCCCGTGTCCGATGTGCGACACGCCCGTGTCCGCCCGACTAACTACCGCCGGCGAATCCCGAAGTCAACATCGCCTTAAAGCGCCGAATGACACGCCCACCGTCACGCCCGTGACCGGGGGCGTGACCGCCGCGTTTTCGGCCGGAAAGTCAAATCGCCGTCAAATCCGTCAGATCGCCGAATCCCGCGGTAAAATAGTGCTGACACGCCCCCCGACACGCCCGTGTCGGAGGGCGTGTACTTGGAAATTTTTGCCTATAAAAAGGCAGCTGCTGTATGAGTTAAGGGTTCCCAAAATCCGAACCATTTTGATGTATTAGGGCTGCTGTTGGAGTTGCTTTAGTGCTATGTAAGGATCCCCCCTCCCTCTCCTTTTTAAGTTTGTATGTTTGCACTCTTGTAATCACCCTTTTTTGTAATAAAAATCGTTGTTATTTCATCTTACATGCTTTGAAATTTCTCCAAATAGCCTCCTTTTCATCAATCTTATATACGTTCATTTTTATTGTCATAATGCGTGTGTGTGTGTATGAGCTTAAAATTGCAAAAATTATGTTTTAAAACGCAAATGTTAACGTTTTCCTTTCAATTATAATAAAATTTATAGCCGTTATTATGGCCGTTTTAATTCTCAAACTCTTTAAAATTGGTTAGACTTAGGATTTTCATGCTTCAAAATGCGTTTTTTATGAACTTGTAAAACATTAAAAAGGTAGTTTTCATTCCTCTTAACTTAGCTTTTACTTTGTTTTAACTATAAAACTATTGCTTCTTTTTAGCTTACTCCCTCTTTTTAAATCATTTTACAAGACGATAGTAATGTATAAATTGTTATTTTTATTTTTCATCAACTTTCATTTTAAGTAGTTACAAAAAAATATTTTCGCTCAAACAATTTTTATTTTCACTTTTTAAGAATTTCTATCAAAATCTAACGGTAAAAATGTAAACGTTTTAATTTTTCGGGCACTTGCCCTTCTCACTTTAATTTGAAAACTTTTTGCTCAAACAATTTTTATTTTGCCTTTTTTTGCATTTCTACTGCATTCCAGCGGTAGAAATGCAGTCATTTTAATTTTTCGATAACTTTGATTTTTGCAATTATTTTAGCACGAGTGTGTGCGTGTATGAGATATTTTTCAGCTCCTAAGTTAAATTATGCAAGTGTGTGTGTGTGTGTTTATTTATGTCGAGTGCGTGAGTAGTTACTTTCAAGTAGAGTGCGTGTGTTGTTTTTATTTTTCCGCCTACTCATTTGAGTTAATTGGCTGGATTTTATTCAAGTAGAGTGCGTGTGTTGTTTTATTTTTCCGCCTACTCATTTGAGTTAAATGGCTGGATTTGATTCAAGCAAGTGTTTTCATTTTTTTTATTTTTCTATTTTTCCGCCTACTCTCTTGAGTTAAATGGCCGGTCTGTATTTTCAGTCCTACTCGTTTGAGTAGGACTTGTAATTTTCATTCTTTATTTTTCCGCCTACTCACTTGAGTTAAATGGCTGGATTTGATTTTCCGCCTACTCGCTAGGAGTTAAATGGTCGGACTGTATTTTGATGTAAATATTTAAGAAAGCCCTGTAATCGCATTTATTTTCTCCTACTCGTTTGAGTAGGACTCGCTTTCATTTCAGTCCTACTCGTTTGAGTAGGACTTGCAATTTTCAGCTTTAATTTTCCGCCCCCACTCGTTTGAGTGGGACTTGCAACTTTCAATTATGCACTTTTCAGCTTTTATTTCCCGCCCCCACTCGTTTGAGTGGGACCTGCAAATGTCAATTATGCAATTTTCTCTTATGTGTAAATTAGTTTTATTTCTTCCTTTTGTTATATGTTTGAATGAGTGCGGGTGTGTTTATTTGTAATAACTTTTCTAAAATTAGGTTATTTTGCTTTTCTTCTTATTTTCTTTATAACCTTTCAGCGAATAGTTTAGGACGCTCGCATAACCAAACATACAAGCTTTCCCCATTCCGATGAGTGGCTAATTTCTTTTAGCCCTCGGTATCGAAGAGCTTTGGGATCTAAAATGTTTTAAATAACCAAATGTCTAATTTTTCAATTTAATTAAAAACTTAAGGTTTACCCCGGGTTAACGACGCGTAGACCCACATATCGATGTGTGGGCTCTATTTCCGTTATCCATACGCTAGCTAGCCGAGAGGCCGTGCATATGGACAGATCACCCCTGGGTAGATAGAGTTCCGCACTAACCCTCGAGAGAGGAGGCGCGCTAACTCTACCGGATCGGGTTCCCCACCCAATAGCGGGGTTCTTAGCGTACTGCGGGCATTAAGGGGAATCCTTCGTCGGACGAGAGCCCGGTCGAATAGCCTTAATGTCTAGGTGAGCGATATTCCTAGAGATAGGTGAGCTCATTATTTTGAACCTCCACGGCCAAGTTTCCGCATTAATTAAATTGAAACTTTAGATATCTAGTTATTCAAATCTATTTTTAATCCTAACGCAATTCGATACCGGGAGTTATCTCTTCATCGTCCACTTTCTTAAAATCTATTTTCGTTCCTATTTTACTTAAAACCCTCAACTTCTATTTCGGTAAAATAATAGTGTTTTCGGAGGAGTAGGGGTAATCAACCCGTTCCCGGGAATAATACGACCTCGGTATTCTCCCGAATATCGAGTACTACTTGCGATAGGTGCACTTGCCTACCCTAGCAAGCCCGCGGCGATCGACTCACCGAACCAACCACAGTAAGAGTCTTTTCGCGGGCCAATCAGTCTGTTATTGTCTTTGAGGAGAAAAAAGAAAGTCTGAAAAAGCCCAATTTGGGAAGAATACTAAGTTTATACCTAGCTGGAGGTATACCAGAGGTTATGGGTCAAGCTGCTGGAAGTAAAATCAATCATATGAGGAAAATGGATATGAGGATATTCTCCAGATGGGACAGGGTTTTGTCAAAGGAGATGCCAACCCCTGAGAAAATAACTACTGAGAAAGTAACACCCCAGAAGAAGAAGAAGAAAACTGCTCCAGTGGCTCAGGTTTCTACTAGCAGCTCTGGTAGTGAAGAGCAAGTTGTCTTCACACCTGATGAGAATGAAGAAGGAAATGTTGAGAAGTCTACAGCTCAACAAGATACTGCAGAGAAGCAGGGGGAGCTACCACAAGCTAGCCCCTTACACCATGATTCAGTCCAGGGGGAGTCAATCATAGTGGAAGAGCCAACTCCACTGGAAAGTGAGCAAGCTACAAACATCATCCTTGAGGTAATCACCGAGCTTAATGGTTTAGATTTCCTTAAAGTGGATACTGTTTTATCTGATCCATTAAGTAATGTTAATCAGCAAACTCAGCTGGATAGCCAACTCCTAGATGTTGTCATGAAAGACACATCTGTTGAAGTTCAAGTTGTATCTGATCCAGTGGTAGATGAGCCCAGAGTTTCTCCTGCCCATTCTCCACAAGAATATACAATGGAAGATCTATTCCTTAACCAAGATCAAACTGATTTTGACAAAGAAACTACTGTTGAGGGGGAGAATGCTCCAGTTGAGGGGGAGCAAGTGGTAATTCTTGAAGAACCTGCAAGGCAAGAGCCTGAGAAGCCCCAAGCTGTTGAGGAGCTACCTAAGGAGAGGGTAGAGATAGCCAGCACATCTGCTTCTAAAGATGAGGAGGCTACAAGAGATAAGAAAAAGAAGTTTCAAGTCTTCAAAAGAAGGAGCCAAACTTATAAGAGGGCATTGCAAACTATTGCTCCACAACCTATATCTCAACCAGCCCCATCAGTTGATTATAGTGCTCTAATGGTTGCAATGCAAATTAAGCTTGATGAGCACAGGAAAGCCATTGAGAAGTATGTGGATGAAGGGCAAAAATCATTGCAATTTGATCTGGCCTAGGATATAAAGTCTATAAGATTTGAAATGAATCTTAATAAGAAGGAGATGACTGACTGCTTCCACAAGGGAGGTAATGCAGCGGTGTACTTGGCTACTCATCAAGAGAAAATAAAGGCTCAAGTAGATGACATTGCACTAAAGCAAGACTATGTACTGGAAAATCAGATCAGGATGAATGATAACTTGACAGAATCTCACAATGCCATAGTAATAGAGATGAAGAATCTAGCTGCAGGGCAGCCTCCAGCTACTGCTAAATCAAAATTTGACAAAGCATTCCAAGAGGAAATTACTACTGTTAAGACTGCCATACAAGACTCTCAGAAGATCATAACTGACAAACTCCAAAGGTTGAAACCTTACTTTAAAGATCGAGTCAACTATTTGGATGCCCAAATCAGATTTCAAAAGGATGATCTGAGGGATCACATGGTTAGAGAAGTCATAAAGGGGGAGAGAGTATTAGTCAAAGCCAGCTCTGATCATGCTAAATGGATTTATAATTCTATCAGAGCTACTCTTGGATATCCTCCTCTTTGTGATGATGATAATGTTGCAGAATCTGGGATTAATCCTGCATATCTAGGAGGGGAGCAACTTGAAGTGGCTCAAGTCATCTACCCTCCTCCAAATTTTGAGATGGTACATGCTGATATCCAGACCATGTATAGTCCACCTGATGGTACTCAGAAGGTTATTCTAGAAAAAGTAGTTCAGCCAGTCTCAGAGGCTATGCAAGAAGCTTTGCAGAAAGAAGAAGAAACTAGATTGTCTAAGAAGAGGTTCATGGAGCAAGCTGAACAAAGACCAGACTTTGAGCAGTGGAGCCCTACTTCAAGAAATATTATCTTAACTGCATGGAAAGCTGCAAAATATAATATACAAGACAGAAATAAATGGTTTTTTGAATTGGAATGGAGAAAACATGAGACAAGGCAAGAAGCCATAGTCCAATACAGGAGAAAGGCCAAGATGGGAAAGCTACCTTCTACTGCTCAGGAACCTAGCAAGTACTTTCCCAAGCCATATCATTATTTTGAGAGGCAAAAGATTAAAGCAGAAGAGCTAAAGAAGAAGGAGCTGAAAGGGAAGAAACCTGTTGATACTGAAGCTGCTGAAGCCCCTATGCAAGCCAAGATTCAGTCTGGAAAAGGGATTGTGATTAAGGAGGCTGAACAAAAATAGCATAGAAATTTTCTTAAGTTTACTATGCAATCATTTGATGTTAACATTCTGTAAACTTTTGGAAATATGAATATGACAAAGCTGTTAGAACAATATGCTGTGTGATAAATTTGCTATGTGATAAATTTATTTCATAATTGTTCTAAGATGTTATCTGTGTATACATGTTTTGTTTGATACATGTTTATGTATGCCCTGATATATATAATCCTGCTTTACATCATACTATGATTTTATTCTGTATGGTGTATATCATTGACTAAGGGTTATGACTTCTCCAAATAGGGGGAAATTGTTGGGTACATTGGTTTAAATATACCTGATTTGAAGAAGCCTCACCCAACTAAATGATATACATCATAAATGTATTTGATGTGTTTTGAGTTTACTTGTGCAGGTTAAGTATTTGCAGGAAAGAAGAAAAAGTTTCTAAGTCCATGTGTCGACACCCAGAGGGAAAATGTCGACACTTAAGAAGACTTGTGTCGACACCCAGGCAAGTAGTGTCGACACTTGGAGTCATTGTGTCGACACCAGGGATGCATAGTCGACACCAGACAGAAAAGTGTCGACAAAAGGAGCTGTGTCGACACTCAATGAAGAAGAGTGCAGTAAAGCAGTGTCGACACATAGCAGTTGTGTCGACACCCAGTGAAACTGTGTCTACATCAAAAAGTGTCGACAGTTGGAGGCTGTGTCGACACTCAGCAAAAGTCAGCAGAGTCTAAGTATAAGTATCGACACCCAGAACAATGTGTCGACACTCAGCAAAAGAGTCAACACTTGAAGAAAGTATCGACACAAGAAAGCATGTGTCGACACTCAGCTGAAGACTCAACACTTGAAGAAAGTGTCGACACAAGGAGCTGTGTCGACACTTAGCAAAGTTCAAGAATATTCTAAGTACAAGTGTCGACACAAAGGAGATGTGTCGACACTCAGCAAAAGTCTCAACAGAAGAAGAATGTGTCAACACAAGGAGCTGTGTCGACACTCAGCAAGTATCAACACTGAAGACATGTGTCGACACCAAGAAGAAGTGTCGACACTCAGCAAGTTCAACACATGAAGATGTGTCGACACAAAGGTGTTGTGTCGACACTTAGAAGAATTCAGCAAAATACTGAAGTACAAGAACTTGTGTCGACACACATTATCAGTGTCGACACATGAAGAAGAAGCAGTGTCGAGATATAAAATCTACAACACAAGGAGTTGTGTCGACACCTTGTAGGCTAGTGTCGACACTTAGTCAACTTGTGTCGATACTTAGTCTATAAGTGTCGACACTTAAAGACAGATAGTCTCGACACTTTCAGACAGTTACAGAATTTTCAAGAACTGACTGGATGACTTGACAGCTGCCATTCCAGCCGGTCTACAACACCTGTCAGAGCTGTCAGAAATCAGTTATGAACCGGACCAGCCGGTTACCATGAAAAAGGCCTATAAATAGGCTTATACAATCTACAGAAACTGTGGTTGAGTGATTGAAGAATTGAACACAAGTTCAAATGATCAATATACAAAGAAGATCTAGATATTCTTTGAAGAATCTAGTGAAGATCTAATAAGTTGGAGAGAGAGAGCTCCATCCAAGAAGTCAGCCGTTGGAACTAGGCTGAGAAGAAGGGTTCAGATTTATTCTGAATCTTAAGTAGCAGGGATCAAGGATAAACTGCAGAAGAGATCAATATTATTGTGTTCTACATTCAAGAAGCTTTGAAGAAAGCTAAGTCAGATTGATTTCAGCTGAGTTCTTCCAAGAACTCATCAAGAAACTCACAACTCTTCTCTCTTTTCTCTGAGTTGTTGAGTATACATTTTGTAATCATATTATCTTATAGGATCCTTAGGGATCTGAGTTTTGTAAGCCTGTAATTATAAAGGCTGAGTGTAGGGCCTGTGTGCCTGAGTGTAGGCCTGTTATGGCTGAGCGTAGGACTTGGTGGCTGAGAGTAGGCCTTGGTGGCTGAGTGTAGGCTTTGTGAAGAAGCTGAGTTGTAGGGCCTTGGGCCTGAGTTGTAGGAACCTGTTTTGGGGTTCTGAGCTAGTGGAGGAGTTTGGCCGAATCTAGTACACTGCTAGATAGGCAAAGGGGGAAGTGGATATACCCAAACCTTGGGGTACCACTATAAAACTGTGTGTCTTCTGTGTTCTTGTGGAATTCTGTGATTGCTGATTGTGTGATGTGATAAAGTAGATTTAATTCTGTGATTATAAGTTGAATTCTGCCTAAAAAGTTAAAAAGATTTAAGTCACCTATTCACCCCCCTCTAGGTGATTAGGTACAATATCTTTCAGTTCGCTCAAGAGAATAGGACCTACCCGATCCAGACAATTAGCAATTCAAAGTAAAATTACCCGCAAACATTCACAAAACCAACATGAGAGGATCCATACTAAAATTGGGATTTTAAAGAAGTCAGAAATCGATCCCAAATTAATTTAAAACTAGGTAGACCAAATCACTTGAACTCGAAGGGAAATCAAGGATAACGAATCCAATTTCCTACAGGCGTTCACGAGATCTACTCAATCCAAATTATACAAAAATATTCGAAAGAAAACACGCTTGAAAATACAGATTTAACTAGCACTATTTTCAATATAAATCAGGACTAAATACTAGCCTTCTAATCCACCAAAATCTCATAATATTATAGAAGAAACACACATGGGATGATTTAGTAATCGTTACCCAAATCCCAAGAAATCCGTCCACAAAAATGTATGGAGGAAACACACACGACAGTAGTTGAATCTATCTCCACGTAAGTACACAGATCCACACCGGACGATTGTAACACCCCCGATTTTTCTCGATGATTTTATTTGATTTGATATCGTCATATTTATGACATCGGGGCGTTACCCCTTTTTACGTCATGTTGTCGGCGCTGCACCATTAGTGCGTTTTCGCGTCCCTTTAGTCTGATTGACCAGATTTTTGGGATTTTCGTCGAAACTAAAAGTTTTTGAGTTGATAAGTTATGTTTTATTGTTTTGATTTTGCCGTTAAATTTGTAGCGTTTGTGTTCGCCTTCGGTGCAAGTTTCGTTTAATTCGGCGCGCGTTTGGGCTTCCGTTCTGAGTCTTCTCGAGTAGCTATGGCTCTACTCCAATAACCCATTTCAGATTTTGCTCGGACACCATTTTGAGGTTCAAAACGGCGTCGTATCAAAAAATGTTAACATGAAATTTGTTCATCTCGACGCGATCTACAACTTTCATGTTGACCACTTTTCGATTTGAAGTCGTTTTGAACCCCTAATTTCGTTTTTTCTGCTGGAACTCGAGTGGTGAGCTGCTACTCGAGTATATGCTGCTACTACTCGAGTAATACATGTTTTAACTCGAGTAATGAGCCTCTACTCAAGTATATTATGCTACTACTCAATTAGGTATGCTGTTACTCGAGTAGGTATACTGTTACTCGAGTAGATAAGTTGGAACTCGAGTGGTTCATGCTGGCACTCGAGTAGGCCGTTTCTGTTTACGTTCGCGCGCCGTTTTGAGGGTCAACACGATATCATATCAAAAACTGGTTAACATGAAATTTGTTCGTCTCGACGAGATCTACAACTTTCATGTTGACCACTTTTCTATTTGAAGAGGTTTTAAACTCCTAATTTCATTTTCCGTGCACCCGCTTGTTAATAGTACGTTTTTAGACAAAACTTTTCATAAATACCTATATATATACATATACTTAGAATTAGAACGGGCCCCACTCTTCCTATAGGACTTCTTCTTCACTGAACCGAACCAAAATAGAAGAAATGTGAGGATGGCAATGGCGGAGCGTGAGATTTCGTGAACCTTCCGGTCACCGCCGACGGAGTTCCGGCGCTCGAAATCTTCATTCGAGCATAGATTTGAAAAGCTCTCGACGAGATCTACGTCACCGTGGTAATTTTTGTCCATTTCTTGAGATTTCTCATTAGTGTTTTTTGGCCCTAACTTCTATTTTGTCCACTCTTGTCCAGATTTAGGCTTCTCTCGTCTCCCTTAGTCCCGATCTGCGACGAGGTGTGATTTGGAGGCTTTCTTTGATAAAGTCAAGTGGCTCTTTTCCTCTCCTTTTCCTTAAGTTCTTATGGTAAGAGTTTCACCTTATATTAATATTGCTGGTTCCTTTAGAGTATAAGATGTTTTAATTTTTTTTAGGGCTTACGCTTAGGGAAAATTTTTCGACGCCGTTGAGCGTAGGATGCGTTGCGCTTAGTATATATCGATTGTAAGTCGTGGTCTTTGATTTAGTTTGTAATACTTAGGTGTTGTGCCAATTTTGAGATGATGATGTTGGGGGTAGGAGTGTTGGTTGTGGTTAGCATACCACCCAACCGGGAGGCCCCTTCTTTCTGTGGATCATCACAGTGGGGGTATGCTTAGTTTTCTCCTTTCTTGGACTGTTGGGTTCTGGTTTGCCTGGTTTGGCTATGTTTGTTGACCATAGTATCGACTGTGAGACGGTTTAGGATCCAGAGTTGGGCTTAGGGCTCTTGAGGTCGTCGCCCTCTCCGGCCTGCAATGCAGTCATACCACGTGTTGATGATCCACCCTCTTCCGAGCTGTATTGTGATCAGTTATTTTTTTGTGGTGAGTCCACACTCCTACAGCTCAGAGTGAGTCCACACTCCTACAACTTAGAACCCAAACAAGGCTCCTACAACTCAGAGTGAGTCCATACTACTACAGCTCAGGCAATCTGCCCTACCTCAGCCTTCAACAAGGCCTACAACTCAGAGATCACAATCTCCTACAACTCAGGCTTACAGCCCTACCTCAGCCTTCAACAAGTCCTACCACTCAGAGATCTAAATCTCATACAACTCAGCATTTATAAACACAGGCTTACAACTCAGATCTTATAAAGATCCTATAGAAAATTGATTTAAGTTTGTAATATACCACCACCCTAGTAGAGAGAGAAATGATGGATGGCTTCTTGATCAGTTCTTGGAATAATCTGATGGCATAGAACAACCACTCTTAGCTTTCTTCAAACCCTCTTGAATGTGAACTCAGTAGGGTTGAACTACTTTAAAGTTGATCTTCAATCAGTTTCTTTCTTGAAATTCAAATCTCAATCTGAATCCTTCTTGACAGACTGGTTCAGGATCTGCACTTGAGAGACTTGTTGATATAAGTCCCTTTCTTCACCTCAATAGATGAAGCTCTCTCTCTCCACCTTCTTTTTTTTTATTTTGTATCAGTGTTTTTACTTCTATCAATATTAGTAGTTTTTTTTGTTGATTGAGAATGCCTTTATATAGTCTTCCTCCATGGTAACCGGCTGATCCGGTTTCTAACAAACTTCTGACAGCTCTGATAGTTGCAGTAGACCGGTTGGTAATGACAACTGTCAAGTCATCCAGTCACTTTTTGAAACTCTGTCTCTATCAGCAAAGTGTCGAGACTGAACTTCATCATGTGTCGACACAAGTAGACTAAGTGTCGACACAAGCCTTGGTGGTGTCGACAAAGCTTCCTTGGTGTTGACACTGCTTCTCGACATAGCTTCTGTAGATTGTGTCGACACTAGTTTTGTGGTGTCGAAACAGTCACTTCTTTTCTGTATTATTCTTTTTAACTTTGTTGAAACTCTGTTGTGTGCCAACACAAGTCCTGTGTGTTGACACAGTTGATGTCGACAAAGTCTTCTGTGTGTCGACACTGTCTCTATGTGTCGACATAGTTGATGTCGACAAAGCTTTTCTGTGTATCGACATTGCCTCTATGTGTCGACACAGTTGATGTCGACTAAGCTTACTCTGTGTGTCAACACTGCCTCTGTGTGTCGACAGAGTTTCTTCAGGTGTCGACATAGCCATTCCAAGTTTCGACACAATTAACTCCAAGTGTTGACACAACTTTTCTCCAGTGTCGACACAAGCCTTCATAAGTGTCGACACAGCTTCTTCTGGTGTCGACTTATGGACTTAGAAACTTTTTCTTGCATTCTTGCATTTTCTTAACCTGCACATATAAACTCAAAACAACATCAAATACACCTTGATGCATATCATTGAGTAAGGTGAAGCTTCTTCAAATCTGGTACATATTTTCCAATGTACCCAACAATCTCCCCCTATTTGGAGAAGTCATAACCCTTAGTCAATGATATACACCATTTATAACAAACACATATTATGATGTATAAAAATATTATATGATACGGTAACTTATAAACAAAACATATATAAGATATCATCACAGAATAATAATGCTAACACAATGAGCATTAAACATTATTTTGTTTCAACTTTCAAAAGTTTCTTTAATAATAGTTTACATAGATTTTTAACACTAAAGTTTACAATGTTATAAAATCTAGTGAATCTAATCTAGGGCTGCTCTGGCTCCTTGATGACTATTCCTTTGCCTGATTGGATCTTGGCTTGTACTGGAGCATCTGTATCTTCAGCTGGCTTCTTGCCCTTCAGATCCTTCTTCTTTTGTTCTTCAGCTCTTATTCTTTGTCTTTCAAAATAATAAAAAGGCTTAGGGAAATACTTGCTAGGCTCCTGAGCATTAGGAGGTAGCTTCTCAGCCTTTGCCTTTCTTCTAAATTGCAGAATAGCTTCCTGTCTAGCTTCTTGCTTTTGCCATTCTTGCTCTGTGTACCATTTGCCTCTGTCATGGGTCTTGTCTTTTACAGCTTTCCCGAGGCAGTCAATATGATATTCCTGGAAGTTGGACTCCACTGCTCAAAATCAGGCTTTAACTCAGCCTGTTCTCTGAATCTCTTCTTTGACAGTAGAGCTTCTTGCTCCTTATTAACATCTGCCTCTGACATGTCAACTTTCTCAATGATAACATTTTTATTACCCTCTGGAGGGCTGTACATTGACCGTACTTCTTGGTGAATCATTTCAAAATCTGCTGGAGGGTAGATGACCTGAGCAACTTCAGGTTGATCACCTCCAAAATAAGCAGGGTGTGTACCTGACTCAGCCATATTATCATCATTACAGAGGGGTGGAAATCCAAGTGTGGCTCTGATGCTATTAGATATCCATTTAACATGATCTGAGCCAGCTTTGACAAACACTCTCTCCCCCTTTAAGACTTCTCTTGCAATATGATCCCTGAGGTCATCTTTCTGAAATCTGATTTGTTCATCAAGATAATTTACACCATCTTTATAGAATGACTTTAACTTCAGTAGCTGTGCAGAAATGGTCTTTTGAGATTGCTCAATTGCTGTTTGTACAGCAACTAGGCCTTCCTGTAATTGCTTATCAAAATCTGCCATGGCTTTAGCCCTTGCTTCAGTCTGGGAAGTAGCAACATTCTTTAATTCTATAACTATCACATTATGTGATTCTATCAGATTATCATTCATTCTAAGTTGATTCTCTAGGATATAGCCTTGCTTAATAGCTATATCATCAACTTGAGTCTTGATTTGTTCTTGATGTGTTGCTAGGAAAACCACATCATTGCCTCCTTTGTGAAAACAATCTGTCATTTCCTTCTTGTTTTGATTAACTTCAAATCTTATTGATTTTATACCCTGAGCCAAGGAGAATTGTAGACCTTTGTAAGTTTCATCCATATATTTCTCCATGGCAATCCTTTGTTCATCCAACTTTACTTGTAAAGATATCAATAAAGAACTATAATCAGTTGCTGGGGCAGATTGTGGAGCAGTTTGTAAAGCCCTTTTATAGTGTTGGATTCTTATTTTGAAAACAATCAGCTTCCACTTTTTGGCTTGAATTTCGGCTTCATCTTCTGAAGCTGAGGTACTGACAATATTAACTCTTTCCTTAGGACTAGGAGGCAATTCCTGTGCAGTCCTAGGTAGCTCCCCCTGAGTCCCTTGCTCCTCCCCCACAGTACTTACTTGCTCCTCCTCAATGTTAACTTGCTCCCCCTCAAAGTCTGCTTTCTCCCCCTCAAATTCAGGATGCTCCCCCTCAGTTCTTGCTTGTACTATATCTGGAAATAACTCCTCAAGGGTAAACTCTTGTTGAGTAAGGACTTGAGGCACCACCAACTCAGGAGCATTAGCAGCAGAAGATGTATCCTCCATGATAACATCTTGTGCATGACTGTATAGTTGTGTTTTCTGGTCAACATCAATCAAGGACACAGTTAGTGTTTCATCTTTATTAATGAAAATTGATTGATTAATTTCTTGAATTACCTCAAGTATAGTCTGTGTAGCCATTTCACTTTCCAAGTGGGTTGGCTCTTTCTCAAGATGAGGCTCCCCCTGCACTTGAGCAATATATCCAATATCTTATGCAGGTGATTTTTCAGGAATCTCTTGCCTCTCTTCATCAGGCATATCCTTAGTTAGGACCCTATCCCATCTGGATATAATCCTGATATCCATTCTTCTCATATGGTTGATTTTTGAACCAGCAGTTTGTTCCATGACTTTAGGAATTGTTCTAGTCAAGTACAGACTCATAATTCTTCCCAGATTTGGTTTCCGAATACTTTCCTTAATCTTTTCAAACACTACTACTGACCAATCTGTGTTTAGTCTGTAGATGATCTTGGTCATCAGGCTGAACATATAGGCTGAAATCCTATCATGCCCCCTGGCTTGGAGAGAATGACTTTGTCAACCACTTCTGAAAGGAATTTGCCTTATAGATTCATCCCTTTTCTATTCATTGCTGATCCAATCTTCAAGGTGGGATCCAATCCACACCATTGAAGTGCTTCCCTATTTTTTGAGTAGGGAACATTTTCTTCTATTTGAGTTCTTGGAAGTTGAAGAGTTTTCCTCAAACTCTTTAAGGTAAGTTTAACCTTAGTTCCCTGAACTGTACACTTGATCTTAAGTCCAGTAGAATCCAAAGTAGCTGCGCCATAGAAATCTAGTATTTCTTTCTTCCATATCTTTGTTGGTTCATATACCAGAAATTCCAACCCATTTTCAGCAATTAGGGTTACTACTGCTTTAATTTCAAGTTCTGCATTATCAAATGCATTGCATACCAGCTCATAACTTTCGTTGACACTATCTTCTAGCTTTGGCGCCATTAGGGTTGGCGCCATATGTTGTTGACCTATTTATACCTTTCTAAGTAATGAAGGTCAAAAGTCGCGTCAACAATCTCTTAATCTGTCGACACTATTTAAAAGTGTCGACACAGACTTCTAATGTCTCGACATCAATTCTATTTGTTTTTGTCGAGTTCGACGATCTGAGGTCGACGAATCTGCGCGTTTACTCTAAGTGTCGACACTACTTCTGGATATGTCGACACCACTTCTCTGAAGTGTCGACACCAATTCTCTAGATGTGTCGACACTACTTTCCTGGAATGTCGACACCAACTATTATGTGTCGACACAGACAACTTCTGATGTCGACACAATTTTACTTAGACAAGTTTGTTAAACTAACTTATGTTCAACATACCTATTTCAATTTTGAAATTGTTGAATTTAGTTTCATCTAAAGGCTTAGTAAACATGTCAGCTAGTTGTAAATCAGTACTGACAAATTCTAAAGAGATATCTTCTTTCTCTACATGATCTCTAAGAAAATGGTATCTTATTTCTATATGCTTTGTTTTACTATGAGAAACAGGATTATGAGCAATAGAAATAACACTAGTAGAATCACATAATAATGGAGTTCTACTTACCTGAATACCATAATCTTCTAACTGATGCTGTATCCACAATATTTGTGCACAGCAACTTCCAGCAGCAACATACTCAGACTCAGCTGTAGAAATTGCCACACTGCTCTGCTTCTTACAGCTCCAAGACACCAGTCTTCCTGCTAGAAATTGACAGGTGTCCTGTTGTGCTTTTTCTATCTACTTTGCAACCTGCAAAGTCTGCATCTGAATAACCCATTAGTAAAAAATCTCTATTCCTAGGATACCAAATGCCTAGATTAGGTGTGCCCTTAAGATATCTCAAAATCCTTTTGACAGCAGTAAGATGAGATTCTTTAGGGTAGGATTGGTACCTAGTATAGACACATGTAGCATACATGATATCTGGTCTACTAGCAGTCAGATATAGGAGGGAGACAACTATTCCTCTATCCAAAGTTTCATCTACAGGTTTCCCTACATCATCTTTGCTAAGAGATACACTTGTCTCCATTGGAGTTCTCATGGTAGTGGATGACTCCATACCATACTTCTTAATTAACTCCAGGGTGATCTTAGACTGGGATATGGATAAGCCATCATCAGTCTGTCTTACTTGGAGACCCAAGAAGAACTTAAGTTCTCCCATACTGCTCATTTCAAATTTCCCTTGCATAAGTTTTGCAAACTTTCTACAAAGGTTATTCTCAGTAGAACCAAATATTATGTCATCAACATATATTTGGACTAGGATGGTCTTTCCTTTGGATTCCCGAAGGAATAGAGTCTTATCTATTTTCCCCCTTGATAATTTGTTCTCAATGAGGAAAGTAGATAGGGTTTCATACCACGCCCTTGGGGCTTGTTTCAACCCACACAAAGCTTTCCTAAGTCTATAGACATAAGTAGGATTGAGTGGATCAATAAAACCTGAGGGCTGCTCTATATAGACTTCCTCTTTTAAGTCTCCATTTAAGAATGCAGACTTAACATCCATCTGGAACACTTTGAAGCCTTGATATGCTCCATAGGCTAGAAATAGCCTGATAGCTTCCAGCCTTGCCATTGGGGCAAAAGTCTGATCAAAGTCTATGACCTCCTCCTATCTGTATCCTTTGGCTACTAGTCTTGCCTTGTTCTTCACAATGATCCCACACTCATCAAGCTTGTTTCTATAAATCCACTTTGTCCCTATGACATTGTGGCCCTTTGGTTTTAGAACCAAATCCCAGACCTTGCCCCTTCTGAATTGATTTAACTCCTCCTGCATAGCTTCAATCCAGTGAGGGTCTTGTATTGCTTCTTCAAATCTCTTGGGTTTCACTTGAGATAAGAAGCTAGAGCAAAGAGCTGTGTTCAAGTTCTTGCTCCTTGTTTGTACTCCTTGTCTTGGATCACCAATGATGTGGTGTACAGGATGATCCTTCAACTGTCTAACTGCTGGAGGTAGTCTATCAGCAGTTTGAACTTCTCCAATCTCTTCATTTTTTTGCACCTCATGGTCTTCATCAGCATCTTGAGTGTCTTGTACTCCCCCTAGATAGCAACTACCATTTTCCACATCCTGCTTTGCAGTTGGATCTTCTCTGATAGTAAGCTGGTCCATCTTCTGCTGTATACCTGGAGAGCTACAAGAACTACTTTGCAACTCACTGTTAATAAGTCTAGTTTCATCAAAGATGATATGAACTGACTCTTCTACAACTTGAGTAGCCAAATTGTAGACCCTATAAGCCTTACTATTGTTGCTGTACCCAACAAATATCCCATCTTGTGATTTGGTAGCAAACTTAGTTAGGTGATATTTGCAATTGTTAAGCACATAACATTTGCAACCAAAGATCCTAAAATAGGATAAGTTTGGTTTTTTGTCTTTCACAACCTCATAGGGTGTCTTTTTGTGGCTTTTGGTGATGGAAGCCATATTGAGCACATGGCATGCAGTGTTTACTGCCTCAGCCCAGTAATATTCTGGGTGAGTAGTATCACTCAATAGTGTTTTTCCAGCCTCAATCAATGTCCTATTCTTTCTCTCAGCAATGGCATTTTGCTGAGGTGTTGTAGGTGAGGAGAATTCCTGAAGAATCCCAAATTCTTCACACTACCTTGTCATACTTTCAGATTGGAATTCAGTTCCATGGTCACTTCTGATTTTGACCACTGAACTATCTAATTCATTATGAATTTGTTTGACAAAATTGTAGAAGACTTTTGGGGTTTCAGATTTCTGTCTCAGAAAGAATACCCATGAGAATCTAGAATAGTCATCTACAACCACAAAATTGTAGACCTTCCTACCTAGGCTCTGAACTGGCATAGGACTAAATAAATCCATATGCAAGAGGTACAAGCACCTCACTGAATCCTTAGTTTTAAGGCTATGAAAGGAGGATCTAGTCTGCTTGCCTTTTTGACAAGCTGAACATATTCCATCCTTATAACACTTAACTTGAGGACCATTCCTCACTAACTCTTTACTAAAGAGTTGGCCAATTGTCTTGTAGTTAAGATGGGCTAGCCTCTTGTGCCATTTGACACAATGAGAGGCTTTCTCATCATCCACAAGACAGATAGGAGAATTCTTATTCTCACACACAAAATCTAGGCAATACACATTTCTTTTTCTATATCCAGTCAACATGACTTTTTGATCACTTGACCTCTTGATAAGACACCAATTTTTAACAAATGAAATGTCATATCATAGATCACTCAGCTGGCTTATGCTTATTAGGTTATGTTTCAAACACTTTACATAAGCCACTTGAGTGATTGTAATTAAGTTGTTAGAAATGTTACCAAAACCTTTGATGACTCCTTTTTCAGAACCACCAAAGATTACTTTAGGCCCATTTAGCATAGGTGAGTAGTCCTTCAGCAATCCCCTTGTTCCAGTCATGTGCTTGGAACAACCACTGTCCAAGTACCATATAGGGGCATGGCAACTTGGACTCACCTGCAACAAAGTTTACTTAACCTTAGAACCCAAATAACTTTTGGGTCCTTGGTTCAGGTTAGTCTGAAACCTAATAAATCTCCATGCAGCACTTCTAACAGGTAGACTGCTATTCTCCTTGACACTGCTATTGTGCCAACAGTCTAAGGCATAATGGCCTATCTTGCCACAGCACCCGCACTCAAACTTATTATACCACTTTTTAGGTATAATCTTATTTGTATTGTTTACAGCATGTCTTTTGTTTTGTGCTGGGGCTTTGCGATTCTTATTGGACTATGCAACCCATACAGTGCTCTTAAAGCCTATTCCTGCTTTACCCTTTTGTGACACTAAGTCATCTATTAAGGGTAGGATAGACTTTGGCTTAGAGAAACTAGCCACGATCTCCTTCTCTTTCTGAAGTCTGTTTTCCAGACTTTTAATCTGATCATTTTTGAAAGTAATAGTTCCCATTTGAATAACAATTATGTTATTCAATTTGGCAATCTCATTCATCTTTTGATCCAGCAGCTTCTATGAATTAGATGCAGCCAACTTAAGAGCTGCAATTTCCTTAGCCTGATTTTTGGCAAGGTTTTTGCTTCTCTTAAGTGCCTGCAATAAATCTCCATATTCATCTATCAGCTGATGAATATCTCCTTCAGAGACAGACCCATCTTCATCTCTTGATGGAGATGGATTTGATTCTGACCCAGTGAAGTAATCAGAATCTATAGATACACTTTTTACCTTACTGGGGCCAGGCTGATCCTAGCACTTGTCTTCTTCAGACACATCCATCAGTCTTTTGCACTAATGGTCTTTCTGCTCATAGATAAAGTCCAGTAATTGCATGAACTCATCCTCTTCTTCTGCAAACAGACCAATATATGCCTCAGCCTCAGATTCAGACTCTGAAGTTGATTGATCTGTCAAACTTTTCTCTTTCTTAGCAACTAAGGATTTCTCCTTCTTGCACTTGTACTGAGACTTCTTTCTATTAGCAGAATCCTTCCTCTTGTCTGGACAGTCAGCCACAACATGTCCAGGTTTATTGCAGCAATAGTATATGATCTTGGATGTAGTTGACTTGCCAGGTTTTGTCCCATTCCTGTCCTTCCTGGATGATTTCCTCTTCTGATAATAGTCATCCTTGTACTGAGATGAGGATGGCTTAGATTTCCACTGCTTCTTCTTTAAGAACCTCTGGAACTGCGTTGTGAATGCTGCAAAGTCTTCATCAGAATTACTGCTATCTGTACTGTGATTATCAGAATTTTCTGAAAACACTTCTGTATCCTTCTTAGGAGATGATGGAGACATTCTCCTATTCTTCCTTGTGGCTTCTACCTTGAAGGCCACAAATTTTTCTCTATAGTCACCCTTAGTATTTTTCTCTTCCTCCTTTCTGGCTAATAGCTGCATCTCATAAGACAACAATTTTTCAAACAGTGTTGGAGGAGAAATTTCACCCAATCTGGCCACTTTCCTTATGGCACAGATCTTTGTATCCCAATCCTTAGTCAAAGACCTAAGGAATTTATCATTCAGCTCATAAGTACTGAATATTCTTCCATAAGACATGAGTTCATTGACAATCCTATAGAATTTCTTATAACATTCAGTTATACTTTCAGACTTGGCTTGTCTGAAACTCTGATATTCTTGATTAAGCATAGACTTTCTGTCTTTTCTAACCTCTTCAGACCCCTCCATGTTGACAATCAATGTGTCCCACATCTCCTTGGTGGTTTTGTAGTGAATTAGATTCTGGAATGTTGAATCATCAATAACACTTACTATAATATTTTGTGCTCTTTTATCCATTGTTGCCAAGATGATCTCATCTTTAGTCATCTCAGAAAAATTCTTTGAAATTCTTTGATTGGCATCAAGAACAGAAATCTTCATAGGAACATATGGTCCTTCCTTAACTGTTATGTAAATTCTAGGATCAGATGCCTCCATAAATAATCTGACCATTTCCTTCCATATTCTAAATATCTCCTTCCTGCAAATAGGCAATTTCATTGCACCAAGTTCTTTATGGTTTTCTCCTGAACCCATTTTCTTGAACTTATTTCTGTCTTACAGATCTCACTCAAACTGTTAAGTCTATCTTTGAGGAACCTCGCTTTGATACCACTTGAAAGAATTAGTTCGTAAACACATAGAGGGGGGGGGGGGTGAATAGTTGTAATTCCTTTTTCTTCTAAGGCAGAATATCTATTCAGTTAATTAATCAGAAATAGTTAATTCTACAGCTAACACAACACAGAATTCACAGAATCACAGATTACACACAGTTTTTATAGTGGTTCCCCAAGATCTGAGAACATCCACTTTCCCCCTTCGCCTATCTAGCAGTGTGCTAGATTCGGCCTAACTTCTTCTCTTCACCTCAGATCCTCAGATCTTACAGCAACACAGAACCCAAACAAGGCTCCTACAACTCAGAGTGAGTTCACACTCCTACAGCTCAGGCAATCTGCCCTACCTCAGCCTTCAACAAGGCCTACAACTTAGAGATCACAATCTCCTACAACTCAGGCTCACAGCCCTACCTCAGCCTTCAACAAGGCCTACCACTCAGAGATCTAAATCTCCTACAACTCAGCCTTTATTAACATAGGCTTACAACTCAGATCTTATAAAGATCGTACAGAAAATTGATTTAAGTTTATAATATACCACCAACCTAGTAGAGAGAGAAAGGATGAATGGCTTCTTGATAAATTCTTGGAAGAATCTGATGGCAGAGAACAACCACTCTTAGCTTTCTTCAAAGCTTCTTGAATTTGAACTCAGTAAGGTTGAACTCCTTTGAAGTTGATCTTCAATCAGCTTCTTTCTTGAAATTCAGTTCTCAATCTGAATCCTTCTTGGCAGACTGGTTCAGGATCTGCACTTGAGAGACTTGTTGATATAAATCCCTTTCTTCACTTCAATAGATGAAGCTCTCTCTCTCCACCTTCTTCTTTTTATTCTGTATCAGTGTTTTTACTTGTATCAGTATTAGTAGTTTTTTCTGTTCATGGAGAATGCTTTTATATAGTCTTCCTCCATGGTAACTGGCTGATCAGGTTTCTAACAAACTTCTGACAGCTCTGACAGTTGCAGTAGACTGGTTGATAATGCCAGCTGTCAAGTCATCCAGTCACTTTTTGAAACTCTGACTCTGTCAGCAAAGTGTCGAGACTGAACTTCATCATGTGTCGACACAAGTAGACTAAGTGTCGACACAAGCCTTGGTGGCGTCAATACAGCTTCCTTGGTGTTGACATTGCTTCTCGACATAGCTTCTGTAGATTGTGTCGACACTAGTTCTGTGGTGTCGACATAGTCACTTCTTTTCTGTATTATTCTTTTTAACGTTGTTGAAACTCTGCTGTGTGTCGACACAAGTCCTGTGTGTCGACAGAGTTGATGTCGACCAAGTCTTCTGTGTGTCGACAGTTCCTCTATGTGTCGATATAGTTGATGTCGACAAAGCTTTTCTGTGTGTCGACACTGTCTCTGTGTGTCGACACAGTTGATGTCGACTAAGCTTACTCTGTGCGTCAACACTGCCTCTGTGTGTCGACACAATTTCTTCAGGTGTCGACACATCCATTCCAAGTGTCGACACAATTAACTCCAAGTGTCGACACAGCTTTTCTCCAGTGTCGACACAAGCCTTCATAAGTGTCGACACAACTTCTTCTGGTGTCGACTCATGGACTTAGAAATATTTTCCTGCATTCTTGCATTTTCTTAACCTGCACATATAAACTCAAAACAACATCAAATACACCTTAATGCATATCATTGGGTAAGGTGAGGCTTCTTCAAATCTGGTACACATTTTCCAATGTACCCAACACCATACTTGTTCACCTTCGCACTTGGTGCATTCTTTTTAAATTTAGAGGTTATTATAATGTCTAACCTTCCTCTACTATATTCTATTTGGATAATTAGTTGCTGTTTTCTTTTGCATTCTTCCTCCTTTGGTTGGGTTTGGTACACCCTCCCTTGTTTGGCTTACTCACTTGCTTACCTATTCTTTTGCCACTTGTTGTTTTTGTTCTGCTTGCTGATGTGTTCTTCTCTTGAATTCCTCTGGTTCAGGGTTGTAGCCGGCAATGCGGCTGAGTAGTTTTGTTGCTGGGTTTGCTGAGGGTGCCTCGAGGTTGTGAGGTAGCTTTTGTTCTTTTGTAGTATGCTTCAGACTTGTGAAAATTTAGTGGGTTCGTGTCAGGTGTTTGATGCCCACAGATTGTTTTTTGTCGTTCTCGGATATTTGGCTTGTTGCTAGTGTCTACTTTTGCGTTAGTAGTTCTTGCTCTCTGGGAAAGATTTATCCTAGGATGTCTATAGGTATTTTCAACTATAAAACCAACTAATATTACTATATCATGCACATCATGTTTTAAAACTCTAAATCACTATATTTAAATACCGTACAAACTACTTCGATATTATTACTATAAATTTAGGGTAATGCATGCCATGAGTTTTTTTTTTGGATGCTAGACTCATGTAGGATGTCTAACCTGTTTACTATAGTATTTTTCGCTGCGTTTAATTTCTTTTCTTTTGGTGGACTCGTGAGCCACTAAGCCGAGGGATACGACTAATTGCCTAACTTAAAATAAACTCCTTCAATAAAACATTTAAAACACATTTTTTGTATTGAGTCGGAGTGTTACCTGAGCGTCTGCAGTTATCCTCTGCTGACGTGGCATCATGACGCGCATTTTCCCTTACTCTGATATTTCGTCGTTGTGGTGAAAATGTGTGTTCTGACAGTTGGTATCAAAGCGATGTTCTGCAAGAGGGGAAGTTGGTTTGGCAATTTGGTCGAACAACTTGCCCTCAAGAAAAACTCTCGTCGTGTCCTTCATTGCAAATACACACCGGTATGTCATCAGTAGATCTTGATGGAAGCATGAACACTATACTCATAGCACAAAAGTAGAAGTATACAGGGTATATTATGTAGTATGAGATGCGTAATATGTGTTTGTATATGGATCCACCATAGGTGGTGACATGTGACGGTTATGTAGTATGGGATGCATAACCACCATCACATGGATGCCCATTAGCACGTTTTACCTTTTTCGTTACATACAATATTATGTAGTATGTGATGCATAACATTGTATGTGTACGCCGCTCATACATGCATTAAGGCTTTTCTTTAGAATGCATAGCACTACATATATATCATATCATTGCATAAGCACACATGCCAAGTTAAAGATCTACATGATGACATATGTACACACATGATTTGAAATAAAAAAAGTAATTATTCATGCACTCATATAATAAGAACATGAGTCATAAGGATGAGGGTGTTTCCCCCTAAGTAGGACATCTCATCATTTATTTTAAATCTCATAGCAAGCTAGCAGCATGAGCAAGTATCTAAGGTTTTATGTCTGAGCTAAGTTGTAAGTCTAACATGTTACGCTAGGTGTTGATAGATCGTTTATTGATTGTTTAGAATGCCGCCTAAGCGTCCTGTGATGAGGACTACTCCCCAGTCGGAGGGAGAATCTTCTGGTGCCCAGAGTGAGGCAGTGATAGAGGGATTGTGACAGAGCAATGAGGCCCTGTTGAGGCGGATGCTGGAGATGCAGTCGCAGATTCAGTCGTTGTTGTCCTTCATGGAGAGTCAGCCGCAGAGGGCGCAAGAACCCGCCGTGGATCTAGCTGTTCCCGTTCCGCCCGCTCCTCTGGTGCCCCGGCGGTGTTGCCACCAGAGATGACTTTCATTTCGCACTTTCAAAGGTTAGGACCCCATACATATGATGTCAAGGCAGATTTTATGACATTAGATGACTGGATGATTTCCATCGAGGAGATGTTCACCTACTCTGGTATCTCTGCGGACCAGAGAGTGATGGTTGCTGCTTATCAACTCAAGGGCATGGCCAAGAGTTGGTGGTTGAGGGAGAAAGAAAGCTTGAAGGATGGATGCTCGTGGGAGTCCTTCAAGGAGTTGTTATTGAAGAAGTACTTGCCGTCTGTGGAAAGAGACCGGTTGATGAATGACTTCCTTCACTTAAAGCAGAGGCAGCTTACTGTTAGTGAATACGCGGTGGAGTTCAGTAAGCTGAGCCACTTTGCTCCTGACTTGGTGTCTTTAGAATCCAACCAAGTCAAACTATTTCTGGGTGGTCTTCGGAATGACATCCAACAGCTTACCAGTGCCTACGGATCTAAGACTTATTCTGAGGTGGTAGAGGCTGCTCTGAAGGTGGAATCCATTGACAATGCCAAGGTCAGAGGTCAGTAGATGAGGAAGGATAAGAGGAAGTCTGTTGAAGGTAAGGAATCATAGGAATCCGGGACTATTGGGAAGAAAAGAGGCAAGGAAGTGTGCAGGTTTTGTGGTCGGGCAGGCCACCCGTTCGAGAGATGTTACCAGAGACTAGGAGATCAGAAGTAAGAGTAGGTGCTCGCAATTCAGGGCGCCCCCAAAGAGAGATTAGCTTGTTCCAGCTGCAACATGACGGGGCATGATGCAGCCCATTGCTGGAAGGACAAAACCTGTTATCTATGTGGACGGAAGGGGCATGTCAAGACCCGTTGCCCGCAAGCTCAATCCCCGTTGCATCCAGTGCCACTTCAGGCCTTGCCACCACCGCAGCTCTTGGACAAAGGGAAGGGCAAGCTGAATGTGGTGTCCGCGGATGAAGCTCAGACGTCGACCTAAGTTATTTCAGGTTAGATCCTAACCATGTTTTGTTTTCTAGGTATGATCTTAATGTCAATGTTGTTTTCCCTCAGTCGTATATTTAATCTTATAGGAAAGTTTAAAGTGAGTAACCGCTGGGCGCGTGTCCTTTTCGATTCCGGTGCTACCCACTCATTCGTGGCTAGATCTTTTGTAGAGCGTCACCGTTTGACCCTCAATCAGGTTGGCGACCCGTTCTTTGTCAAGTTCCCCTCAGGTGATTCTGTTGTGTCAGATCAGGGAATTCAGGATTGTCCAGTCCAGTTTTGAGATTTTCTCACGGTTGCTGATCTAAAAGTTATAGACCTGGAAGATTTTGATGTAATCCTGGACATGGATTGGCTATCGAAGTATGATGCAGTAATCCAGTGCAAGGTCAGGCGTTTGGACTTCAAGATGGATGACGGTCAACGCAGGAGCGTTTATGGTTATTCACGCCAAGATTCTCCGATCATTTCCGCGATAAGTGCTCGAAAGCTTTTGAATTCAGGATGCTTTGCCTGTTTGGTTTCAGTGTTGGCGACCGTTGTTAGTTTGCCGCTTGTGGAGGAGATTGCGGTAGTGCGCGAGTTTCTTAACGTGTTTCCTGATAATCTTCCCGGTCTTCCTCCTGAGAGAGATGTTGAGTTTGTCATAGATTTAGAACCGGGTACACATACTGTCGCTAAGGCTCTATACCGTATGGCTCCGCGTGAGCTGGGAGAGCTGCGTACCCAGGTAGACGAGATGTTGCAGAACGGTTACATTAGACTAAGTTTATCACCGTGGGGTGCTCCCGTTCTATTTGTAAAGAAGAAAGATGGATCAATGAGGCTGTGTATAGATTACAGAGAATTGAATAAAGTGACCATCAAGAACAGATATCCCTAGCCGAGAATCGATGATTTGTTTGACCAGCTATGCGGTAGCTCTGTATTTTCCAAGATTGACCTGCATTCGAGGTATCATCAGTTGAGGATTCGTGAGGCAGACATTCCACGAACAGCTTTTCATTCGCGGCATGGACCTTTCGAGTTCTTGGTAATGTCTTTTGGATTGACTAATGCACACGCTGCATTCATGGATTTGATGAACAGAGAATTCAAGGACTTCCTGGATCATTTTCTCATTGTGTTCATAGATGACGTTCTAGTCTACTCCCGCAATGCTGAAGAGCATGCGCAGCACTTGCGATTGGTTTTGTCAACTTTGAGAGGGCATAAGTTGTATGCTAAGTTGAGCAAGTGCGAGTTTTGGTTACCTCAAGTCTCCTTCTGGGGCCATTTGGTGAATAAAGATGGGATAAAGGTTGATCCGGAGAAGATAGCTGCAGTGATGGATTGGAGTAGGCCTACCACTCTCAAGGAAATAAGAAGTTTTCTAGGGCTGGCAGGCTACTATAGAAGGTTTGTGGAGGGATTCTCTATATTATCTGCGCGTTTGATAAAGTTAACGCAGAAGCATGTAGCCTTTATTTGGAGTGATAAGTGTGAAGAGGCATTCCAGGAGCTGAAGAGGAGATTATGCACTGCACAAGTTTTGACCCTGCCTACTGAAGACTGGAGTATGCCGTGTATGTGGACGAATCTCATGTTGCTCTCAGATGCATGTTGATGCAGGAGGGCAAGGTGATTGTGTATGGGTCTAGGCAGCTAAAGGTTCATGAACGGAATTACCCTACGCATGACCTGGAATTTGTAGCAGTGATCTATGCCCTCAAGTTATGGAGACATCTGTTGTATGGCGCTATATGCAAGATTTATACTGATCATAAAAGTTTGAAATACATCTTCACACAGAAGGAACTGAATTTGAGCCAACGTAGATGGTTGGAGTTTGTGGCAGACTATGATGTTGAGATCCAGTACCACCCGGGCAAAGCTAACGTGGTAGCCGACGCCCTGAGTAGGAAGATAGCTAAAATTTTTAACCTTTCAGTGGATTCACTAGTGGAAGAATTTATAATGATGGGAATTTCAGTGGGAAGTGGCAGCTAGACTAGTGAATTAGAAGTGTTAGAGCCTTCATGGATTACGCTTACTAGATTGCATCAAAAGGAGGATACAGATCTGTTGCATCTATATAGTAGAGCTGTGAAGGGTGAGTTGCTAGAGTTTTCTATTGATGATATGAGAACACTGAGATACCGTGGAAGGCTTTGCATTCCCGCTGTTAAAGATATTAGGTATCAGTTGTGCAAGGAGGCACATGGTTCTAATGTGGCCTACCACCCCGGTTTGACCAAGATGTACCAGGATCTGAAACAGATTGTTTGGTGGATGGGTATGAAGGGTGACATAGCAAGGTTTGTATCTGAATGTTTCACCTATAAGCGATTTAAGGCCGATCATGGAAGGACTGGAGGCAAGTTAACACCTTTGGAGATCCCGAGTTGGAAATGGGAGTGTATCTCGATGGACTATATTACTGGATTGCCGAGATCTCCCAGAGGGCATGACTCAGTTTGGGTGATTGTGGATAGACTGACGAATAGTGCTCACTTCGTGCCGTTTAAGATTGACTACTCCATGAAGAAAATAACTGAATTGTATTTGGGAGAGGTCATCAGGTTGCATGGAGTACCTGTCAGTATTGTATCTGATCGAGACTCCAGGTTCACGTCCCGTTTCTGGAAGAGCTTGCAGGAGGGGTTGGGTACCGACTTGAGGTATTCCACCGCCTACCATCCGCAGACGAATGGACAAATGGAAAGTGTAAATCATATCGTGGAAGACATTATTAGATGTTACATTTTGGACCATGGTGGAGCGTGGGATGAGCGTATGACGCTAATGGAGTTTGCCTACAATAATAGCTACCAGGAGAGCTTGCAAATGGCTCCATTTGAAGCTTTATATGGGAGACGTTGCAGGACTCCTTTATTTTAGGCTGAGGTTGGTGAGAGACTGTAACACCCCCTATCCGTCCCATAGTATATAGCAGTAGGTCCGGCCGGGGCCCGACGCCATATACCACAGACAGACCAGGTGGTTACGTATGGAAACCATCCAACCAATCTCAACGTCCTACACAGAGCATTCTAGCGGAAGCAGTTTATAAGAGTTGTAAACAAGAACCCAACATAGGAGCATGAATGTCCACTAATACCAAAAGGAATGTTATACAAAAATACCCAAAACCGGCCTTAAGGCCTTACAAAGTGTTTCACTTGAAAATTACATGTTTTACAAACCACGGCACGCAGGCCGGTCATACATGAATAAAGCAGTAAACACTTCTACTTGGGCCTTCGAGGGCCAGCTTCGCAAAAAGGGCTTTAGCCCGCTATTGACCGCTTGGTCCAACTACACCTGCAAGCAATAAACCACCGCACGGTGGCAAAACAAGGCAACGGTCAGCAATGCTGACCAAATTATAACGATCCCGCCCCCAACTCGGGGCGGCGATGCTCCTTACCTGCATTTCATTAGCATAAGCGAGCAATGTATATATCCATAGCCATTTCAACACAGACGTTGGCTCGCACGGCCACACGCCCCGTGCACTCAGGGCACATTCTCGGTGAACCGGTCGATGTCACGTCAATTAAAGCCATTAACATTCTGGACTCACCACCGCCACTTAGACGGCCAAACCTATGAGCAATTTGTCTTCTTGGCATGGGTCACGTCAGTTTAAGCCATTGACCGCCGAAGACTCACATCTATGCCAACGGCGAGTGCCACGTAACCTTAGGTCTCTCTAACCCGAACGACATAGAGCGGGTATGGTTCCATATAACCCGTGCTCACATCGCAACGACAATTTAAGCCATTTGCGCGGGTCAAACTTTCGCCGAGTCCCATTCTACCGCAAGTCACATAACCACGTTATGTTCAAGTTGGCTCTCAGGCCACCAAGTTGGCAAGATCTCGTATCCGCCCAGTTTTCCGGGTGCACCTTTGGGTTAGTCCCCAAGGCTCCCTGCTGCAATCTACCGCGTAGAAAACCCAAAAAACAACCAATAGCACGGAGTCTTCTCCGGCCTTATGCAATGCAACATCACCGATCCAGACCAACATGTCCGGGTAGGCTTTACACATCATGCCTACGTCCGTTCTCGCATACGGACTCTAAACAACGGGGACTTTACATATCTACCCGAAGGAACGCCTCCAACTCTCCGCAAACTCGCGAGAGCGGTCTTCCTATGCTAAGAAAGAGAGCGACTCATGCTCAAGATGAGGATCGTTACCCTTTAGTTCCTCTTTGGTGCCATTGAAAAGTAATCAGATAGAAATCACTGCACTTGCATTGCCTCTGTGGATCCGGAGTCGGCTTGCGATTCGGAGCTCCGAAGCTCCTCCAATGGCGGATCTAGCTCTTCTTCTTCCCTTAGCTCTCCTCTCTCTCCAAGAACTTAGAAAGAGAACAAGTGAAGAAAAGTGAAGGTTTTCCAAGTCAACTCACGGGTATATCCCTTCAGGAACATCCCCCAGCCGTCGGATCTCAACCTAAGGAAACGAACGGCTTTGATTCGGGGCTGAAATGCCCAATCTGGGCCGAACACGGCCTGGCACACGCCCGTGTCCAGGGCCGTGTGCCGCATTCGCCGTCAAAATCGAATCACCTGGAACCTCACACGGGTATCGAACACGCCCGTGTTCGAGCTGACACGCCCGTGTTCCACCTGACATGGCCATGTAGTCAGCCGTGTACACCATGATTTTTCCCCCATTTTCAACCCGAGCACTGCACGGGTTCTAGGACACGCCCGTGTCCTTGCCCGTGTCACATTGACACGCCTGGACCCCAGGCCGTGTACACGGGACATATCGTCGAGGGAAGATCGACGACTTGATGACACGGCCTTGGACACGCCCGTGTCCTAGGCCGTGTGCCTTGTCTCGACGATCGTCGAGTGAATCTCGACGACTCCCCGGGACGATCGTCGACACGGGTCGACACGCCCTGCGACACGCCCGTGTCGCAGGCCGTGTGCCCGTTCTCGACAAATCGTCGAGTATAACTCGACGACTTCACGGCTAAGTGTCGACACGGGTCGACACGCCCTGCGACACGCCCGTGTCGCAGGCCGTGTGCCCATTCTCGACGAATCGTCGAGTATAACTCGACGAATTCGCGGCTAAGTGTCGACACACGCTTGACACTCCCTGGGACACGCCCGTGTCCCAGGCCGTGTGCCTTCTACCAGAACCCAAACTGGCCCAAAACGTCCCCCTTTGCTCCTTTGAGTTTCGGGGCGTTACAACTCTCCCCCTCTTAAAAGAATTTCGCCCACGAAATTACATAAAGGAAAGACATACAAAAACAAAATTTGTACCTGAGCGGAACAACTCCGGATACTCGTCAAGCATAGTCTGCTCTCTCTCCCAAGAGAGCTCCTCACGACCGCAATTGTCCCACCGGACCTTGACCATCCTGATCTCTTTATTGCATAGCCGCTTGACCTCCGAGTCCTCAATCCACACGGGCTTGACCTTTGTCGTTAGCCCACTATCCACCGGTACTTGATCAACCGCGATCACTTGCGTAGGCTCTTGCACCACCTTCCAAAGCACCGAAATATGGAATACATCATGTAAACCACTTAGCTCCAACCTATAGGCCGCTTAGCCAACTCGCTCCAGAACCTCAAACGGCCCAAGGTATCTCGGGCTTAGCTTTTTCACTCGACGCACCCGCGAGACACCCTTGAACGGCTTGATCTTTAAGTATACCTAATCGCCCACAGCGAACTCCACATTCCTGTGCTTGGCATTATAGTACTTTGCTTGTCGGTCCTGAGCGATAAGCAACCTCTCCCGAATGGTTCTCACCAAAGAAGTAGCTCCCTCTACTTCCGATCGCTTATACAACTTTGACTCACCCGTTTCTATCCAAGACAACGGCGTGCGACATCTTCTACCATATAGGGCCTCGAAAGGCGCCATCTGAATACTTGCTTGGTAGCTGTTGTTGTATGCGAACTCCAACAAATAAAGGTGGTCTTCCCATTGCTTTCCAAAATCCAAGACACACATGCGAAGCATGTCTTCCATGGTTCTATTCACCCTCTCGGTTTGCCCATCCGTTTGTGGGTGGAAGGCTTTGCTAAACTTCAGCTTTGTTCCCAACATTTGCTGCACCAGCCTCCAATCATTGGACGTGAACCGCCCATCTCGGTCACTCACGATGCTGCGGGGCACACCATGAAGCCGTACTATATTATCCACATAAAGCTTTGCCAGCTTCTCCACCGGATCGTCCTTCATATGCGGAATAAAATGCGACACCTTCGTTAATCGATCAACAACCACCCAAATGGCGTCGTTCCCCTTTTGCGACCTTGGCAAACCGTGCACAAAGTCCATAGAGATGTCGTCAAATTTCCACTCTTGAATAGGCAAGGACTTAAGAAATCCTCCCGGCTTTTGGCACTCCGCCTTTACCAAGGCGCAGGTTTGGCACTTCGCTACGTATAGCGCCACATCCTTTTTCAAACCCGGCCACCAAAATAGTTTCTATACATCACGGTACATCTTCGTGCTCCCCGGGTGAATCGAGTACTTGGTATGGTGCGCCTCGTACAACAACTCCACCCGTAAATTGCCCACACTTGGGACGCACAAACGACCGTCTTTCCAAAGCAATCCGTCCTCCACGACGAATCGGGAATTTGACCCATCCAGAGCCTCTAACATGAACTGCTTCATATGAGCATCCATATCCAAAGCCTGCCGAATCCGATCAGCCAGGTCATATTGGACTTCAGTCCAATTCAGAACCGCTTCAGCAATTGCTTGTCTGTCCGCACAAACAATCTCCAGCGCCTCCAACT
Organism: Platanthera guangdongensis; assembly: GCA_039583875.1. Classification (NCBI taxonomy): domain Eukaryota; kingdom Viridiplantae; phylum Streptophyta; class Magnoliopsida; order Asparagales; family Orchidaceae; genus Platanthera; species Platanthera guangdongensis. The sequence goes on from CM077152.1 coordinate 74,366,698, forward strand.
CCCACACCAACCGCTCATCATGCACCGATAGCCAATTGGCTTGAGCTGGGGCTCGGCGACTCAACGCGTCCGCAACCGCATTCCCTTTGCCAGGCACGTAGTGGATCTTGAATGTATAGTCCCCCAAGAACTTCATCCATCTACGCTGCCGCATATTCAGATCTTTCTGATCTATCAAATATTTCAGACTCTTATGATCGGTGTAGATATCAATCTTCACACCTTACAAATAGTGCCTCCACAGCTTCAAGGCAAAAATCACGGCCGCTAACTCCAAGTCATGGACCGGATAATTCCTCTCGTGCACTTTTAGCTGTCTCGAGCCATAAGCTATCACGCTTCCGTGCTGCAGTAGCATGCAACCTAAACCGCTGCCCGAAGCATCGCTATATAACTCATAGCCTTCAGTTCCACATGGCGAACTCAGCACAGGCGCCGTGGTCAACCGACACTTCAATTCCTCAAAAGCTCGCGCGCACTCCGGCGTCCAAACGAACTTATGCTCCTTCCTCGTCAAAGTAGTGAGAGGTAGAGCTATCCGCGAGAAGTTCTCTACGAAGCGCCTATAATAACCGGCAAGCCCCAAAAAGCTCCGGACTTCTGCTACCGTAGCAAGCTCAGGCCACTCCCGTATCGCAACAATCTTCGCCGGATCCACAGCAATACCCTCTCCACTCACTATATGCCCGAGGAACGCCACTGAGGATAGCCAAAACTCGCACTTCGAGAACTTGGCATACAACTGATTTCTCCTTAGCGTCTCGAACACCAAATGAAGATGCTTGAAGTGATCTTCCTCACTTTGCGAGTACACCAAAATATCGTCGATGAAGACGATCACGAAATTGTCCAAGTACTCCCTGAACGTCCTGTTCATCAAATCCATGAACACTGACGGCGCATTAGTCAGCCCAAACGGTATGACCGTAAACTCGTAGCGCCCGTGTCTTGTACTGAACGTTATCTTAGGGATATCACTCTCCCTTATCTATTTAGAGTACGTCGTTGACCCTACCAACTGATCACAAAGATCATCGATCCTTGGGCTTGGGTACTTGCTCTTTTCCGTCAAGTTGTTGACCTCCCGATAATTAATACGCAGCCTCAACCTTCCATCCTTCTTCTTAATAAAGAGGGTCGGTGCGCTCCAAGGCGAAGGACTTGGACGCGCATACCCTTGCTCCAACAACTCTTACAGTTGAACATTCAGCTCCGCCATTACTTTAGGCGTTAGCCGATACGGGGATCATGACACAGGCTTTGCACCTAGCACTAGCTCGATCGTACAATCTATCTCCCGCTGAGGCGGGGCTCCAGGAAGATCTGCGGGGAACAGATCAGGGTATTCCAATACCACCGAAATACAATCCAACGTGGGCTTCGGCTTTACAACCTCCACTAGTGTACATAACAGCTCTACACTAGCACAAACCGCCTTCACCACCTGAAGAGCGGCCATCATCGCCTTGCTCGACCTCTTTGAGCTCATAAGGGTCGTCTCACGACTTGCTCCCAAGTTGACTTCCTTGCTACCGCAGTCTATGTAGGCTTGCTGCTCCGAGAGCCAGTCCATGCCAAATATAACGTCGAACTCCACCAACGGAAGTAACGACGCTTGCAGATCGTACTCCTAATTCCCAAACCACAAACTAAGAGCAACGAATTCTACCCTCGCCGAAAGAGCACCATTGGACTATAACGCATCCAATTTATCTCTTACCATCGAAGGAGGTACTCCAAGGCACAATAAAATTTCTAATAAAGGAACGCGAAGCTCCCTAAATGAACGGTGCTCTCGCAGATAAAGTAAAGTCGCAACAAAGCTTAGCATAGTAGTCCTAAGCTAATAAGCATAACAAGTATTTAAAGCAAAACTATCTTTAAACCATACCTGTCGTCACGACAACGTGCTTCCACCAGGGTTTTAGGCACTCACGAGCATAATGCCCCGGCTCGCCACAGCTGAAACATGTGCCCGGGGTATGACCCGTAGTTGCCCCAGAAGTACCAGAAGGAGCTGGACCCGAAGTCCTATGCTTCTTATACCATTTTCGATATGCCGACTTTGAGGTGTTCGGCACTTTGAATGTCGTTTACTTTACACTGACATCCTTGACTACTCCTGACATAGGTTTCATACCCTTCCGAGCACCATTCCAACAGTCTCGGGCAAAGTGCCCTTTCTTTCCACAAGTATAACAAGTGTAAGTAGCTTTACTAGTCGATTTCATAACCCCTTTCTCCAGCATTCTGCTGGATGCAGCCCTTATGGGGTTTGTATAGTTCGATACCATGGTCGCTGGCATTGGGAGGGTCTTCTTCAACTCTGCCTCCAATGATCTAGCTGATTCCACCAAGGCTCGGAACCCCAATAACTTTGGTCCTAGTAGTAGAACTCGTAACTCGGCACGCAGGCCATTATAAAATCTATCGATTGTAGTTTGCTCGTTATCCAACTCGAAGCATGGGTAGCGACTTATCATAAGAAATGCTTGCAAATATTCCTCAACCGTGTGCGCTCCCTGCACTAAATGCATATTCAGCTGCTGCCCCAAAGGTCTACCAAAGGTCATCTGCTGCGTCGCGCCCACCGGTGTTGAAGCCACAGCAGGGGCGCAGGGTTGTACATTTCCTCCTAGCTGTGCACCCGTCACAGCGAACACCGCTTCTACAATCCTTCTAACGGTTTCATACGAAGGAGGAGGCTCAAACACCTCACCGGGTGCACTATGCTCCTCAGAAACCGGACATTCTGGCTGTCCAGCACCGCTTCCGGTAACCTATAGTGGTACAAAACACTGTCAAGCGACCAAATAAAATTGCGAACAGCAATTATAGGAACACGCAGGTTCCTCAAACACGAGTATTTTCATTCCTAAGTGGACATTCATGAGTTCTTTTACCGTTATAACGATGACGCACACAATGTGCTCACCACCCCTTAAAAAGAATTCGTCCACGAATTCAGCTTAAGTCCGACCAAAACCAGGAGTCTGATACCAATTTGTAACACCCCCTATCCGTCGCATAGTATAGAACAGTAGGTCCGGCCGGGGCCCGACGCCATATACCACAGACAGACCGGGTGGTTACGTATGGAAACCATCCAACCAATCTCAACGTCCTACACAGAGCATTCTAGCGGAAGCAGTTTATAAGAGTTGTAAACAAGAACCCAACATAGGAGCATGAATGTCCACTAATACCAAAAGGAATGTTATACAAAAATACCCAAAACCGGCCTTAAGGCCTTAAAAAGTGTTTCACTTGAAAATTACATGTTTTACAAACCACGGCATGCAGGTCGGTCATACATGAATAAAGCAGTAAACACTTCTACTTGGGCCTTCGAGGGCCAGCTTCGCAAAAAGGGCTTTAGCCCGCTATTGACCGCTTGGTCCAGCTGCACCTGCAAGCAATAAACCACCGCACGGTGGCAAAACAAGGCAACGGTCAGCAATGCTGACCAAATTATAACGATCCCGCCCCCAACTCGGGGCGGCGATGCTCCTTCCCTGCATTTCATTAGCATAAGCGAGCAATGTATATATCCATAGCCATTTCAACACAGACGTTGGCTCGCACGGCCACACGCCCCGTGCACTCAGGGCACATTCTCGGTGAACCGGTCAATGGCACGTCAATTAAAGCCATTAACATTCCGGACTCACCACCGCCACTTAGACGGCCAAACCTATGAGCAATTTGTCTTCTTGGCATGGGTCACGTCAGTTTAAGCCATTGACCGCCGAAGACTCACATCTATGCCAACGGCGAGTGCCACGTAACCTTAGGTCTCTCTAACCCGAACGACATAGAGCGGGTACGGTTCCATCTAACCCGTGCTCACATCGCAACAACAATTTAAGCCATTTGCGCGGGTCAAACTTTCGCCGAGTCCCATTCTACCGCAAGTCACATAACCACGTTATGTTCAAGTTGGCTCTCAGGCCACCAAGTTGGCAAGATCTCGTATCCGCCCAGTTTTTTGGGTGCACCTTTGGGTTAGTCCCCAAGGCTCTCTGCTGCAATCTACCGTGTAGAAAACCCGAAAAACAACCAATAGCACGGAGTCTTCTCCGGCCTTATGCAATGCAACATCACCGATCCAGACCAACATGTCCGGGTAGGCTTTACACATCATGCCTACGTCTGTTCTCGCATACGGACTCTAAACAACGGGGACTTTACATATCTACCCGAAGGAACGCCTCCAACTCTCCGCAAACTCGCGAGAGCGGGCTTCCTATGCTAAGAAAGAGAGCGACTCATGCTCAAGATGAGGATCGTTACCCTTGAGTTCCTCTTTGGCGCCATTGAAAAGTAATCGGATGGAAATCAACGCACTTGCGTTGCCTCCGTGGATCCGGAGTCGGCTTGCGATTCGGAGCTCCGAAGCTCCTCCAATGGCTGATCTAGCTCTTCTTCTTCCCTTAGCTCTCCTCTCTCTCCAAGAACTTAGAAAGAGAACAAGTGAAGAAAAGTGAAGGTTTTCCAAGTCAACTCACGGGTATATCCCTTCAGGAACATCCCCCAGCCGTCGGATCTCAACCTAAGGAAACGAACGGCTTTGATTCGGGGCTGAAATGCCCAATCTGGGCCGAACACGGCCTGGCACACGCCCGTGTCCAGGGCCGTGTGCCGCATTCGCCGTCAAAATCGAATCACCTGGAACCTCACACGGGTATCGAACATGCCGTGTTCGAGCTGACACGCCCGTGTTCCACCTGACACGGCCGTGTAGTCGGCCGTGTACACCATGATTTTTCCCCCATTTTCAACCCGAGCACTGCACGGGTTCTAGGACATGCCCGTGTCCTTGCCCGTGTCACATTGACACGCCTGGACCCCAGGCCGTGTACACGGGACATATCGTCGAGGGAAGATCGACGACTTGATGACACAGCCTTGGACACGCCCGTGTCCTAGGCCGTGTGCCTTGTCTCGACGATCGTCGAGTGAATCTTGACGACTCCCCGGGACGATCGTCGACACGGGCCGACACGCCCTGCGACACGCCCGTGTCGCAGGCCGTGTGCCTGTTCTCGACGAATCGTCGAGTATAACTCGACGACTTCACGGCTAAGTGTCGACACGGGTCGACACGCCCTGCGACACGCCCGTGTCGCAGGCCGTGTGCCCATTCTCGACGAATCGTCGAGTATAACTCGACGACTTCGCGGCTAAGTGTCGACACACGCTTGACACGCCCTGGGACACGCCCGTGTCCCAGGCCGTGTGCCTTCTACCAGAACTCAAACTGGCCCAAAACGTCCCCCTTTGCTCCTTTGAGTTTCGGGGCGTTACAGAGACCGTTGCTAGGTCCAGAATCCCTTGAAGAGATGGAAATTTCAGTTAGGCTCATCCGAGAGAAGCTTCGGGTAGCCCAGGAGCGCTATGAAAAGTATGCCAATCGACGCAGGACCGATTTGGAATTTGCCATCGAGGATATGGTTTTCCTAAAAGTTTCCCCGATGTCTGGTGTGACGCGATTTGGTAAAAATCATAAGTTGGACCCGAGATATGTGGGACCCTTCCGAGTTGTTTAGCGGATTGGTGTTTCAGCTTATAGGCTGGACCTACCGGCAAATTTTCCCGGAGTTCACGATGTTTTCCATGTGAGTCAGCTGCGGAAGTGAGTGTTGAGTGACAGGCAGATTCTCGATGTTGTGCCCTAGTTGGAGCCAAACCTTTCTTTTGTGGAGGTGCCTGTTCGTATTTTGGAGTATCAGGATCGAGTGCTGTGGAAAAAGACAATCCCCATGGTCAAGGTTCTTTGGAGAAATCAAGACGTCGAGAGCGCGACGTGGGAATTGGAGTCGGTGATGAGGAAATCTCATGTTGGGACACCCAATTACTAATTTGGGTCAGGATCACTATGTCTCTAGGAAACCTGTTTTTGACCTCCTGTATAGCTCTAAAGGTCAATTAGAATTGTGTCTAAGGGTTAGAAGTCTAGGTTTGGAAGCTTCCCTCAAGACCAAGGATTTTCAGTTTGAAGACTAAGTCATATCGTCGAGCTCAGTATGATGAATCGTCGAACTCCAATAAACGATCATCTAGCTCAACTTCGACAGATCGTCGAACTCCATTCGACGATCGCTGAGCTCAACTTCAACAAATCGTCGAACTCCATTCGACGATCTCTGAGCTCAGTTCGACGATCTTGACTCAGTATTGGATCTCTATCTCTGAGCTCAGTTCGACGCTCTTTGAGCTCAGATCGACGATTTTTGTTGCTGTATAAGTCCAAATCGCTGAGCTCAGTTCGACGATAGCAGGGCTCAGTTCGACGTTTTCTGATGAGTTAAAGGATTTTTTAAGATTCAAATTCAGGAGTTATTCAGCAATTAATTCAGAAGATTTTCTATCCGTTTTCATTTATTTCTGGACCAAGTTTCAAGGGATTATCAAGGAATGTTTCTTTGGACTTTCCTCCAGAAGACAATTACAATTAAGGATGCAATTAATGACAGGCCAACCACTATTCTTGACAGAGGATGACTTTCTATTCAGAACCAGAGAATAAAAGACAAGATTTTTTGAATCTCTCCATCACTTAGAACATAGAACAGAAGAGACAATACAAACAAGAAGAACAAGAACTAAATATTCTCTGTCTCAAAGAATTCTCTCAAGAACACACATCCAAGGAGATCAAACCTTCTGAAATCCTCTGATCTCTTGTGAATCAAGTGTTCAAGGCCAACATCATTCAAAGACTCCAGACACCTAACATTTCAGTTGTTGCTGAAATTATCATTTGCTGGAGATCAACTTCTGAAGGCCTATCACCCTACAGCAAAGCTTCATTTCCTGAACATCTCAAGAACTCAGGGGGAGCTTTGACAACATAAAATCCACATAGTCTTCTCAGCTGCTCTGAGAAAGAGAAGACTTCCATAACTCTCTCATCCCCATCTCTGTAAAGGGTTTCTCAAACTCCCTTCAAAAGTTTGTGCCTGGTTTTGAACACCTTTTCAAAAGCTCATTGGTGGCAAGACACCTGATCAAAAAATCTGATTTGGTTTTTGAGCACCTTATCAAAAGCTCATTGGTGCCCAGGACACCTGATCAACTCATCCTGCAGTGGATTCCTACCTAGGGTGGTAGAAGAGTGGATGTACCCAAGTTTAGGCGAACCACTATAGCTCCTTGTGTATTCTGGCTTGCTTGTCTTTATCTTTTGTTTCTGGCTGTGATTGTTTTGTGATTAGTTTAGATCTGTGATTAATCTCTGTTGTAGGTTATTTTGTGATTAGATTTAATAGTTGCTTCCCTGTTCACTCAGATTACAACAATTGTTGTAAAAAGTTTTCAAGCACCATATACTCTATTCACCCCCCTCTAGAGTATATCAGATCTAGCTGCACTTTCAATTGGTATCAGAGGTAAGTTGGTTAAACATACCATACCTTGGTGGTTGCACAGGCTAACACCTGAACCCAAAGATCCCTAGTTAGATCTGCTTGCTGTAGATTTCATTATTAGATTTTGTTTTCACAAATCATGGCCCAAAACAAAGATTATGCTTGCACCAGACCTCCAGTGTGCAATCTATCCAAGTTTGCACTTTGGAAAGCAAGGATTAGATTATACATGAATTCTATTGACGAGGATATTTTTAATTCTGTTTTGACAGTTTGTCCAAGACCTTCAGAGAACTCAAGTACAAATGCTGTTCCACCTCCATCAGGAACAGATGCTGATATCAAGAAATGGAAGGTAGCTGATGGCAAGGCTATGAACATCTTAGCCCAGACCATGTCTGATGACATCTTTCAAAAGGTGGCTGAATGCAATTCAGCAAAGGAAATCTGGGGTAAACTCTCTGAAATAGTCTCAGGCTCAGCTGATGAGAGAAAGGATAGGAGATCTCACCTCATATCTCAATATGAGAATTTCAAGAAGGGAGAAGCTGAATCAGTTGGAGATATGTACAATAGACTTAGTCTGATAGTCAGTGAACTCAGGACTTTGGATAAGGAGATATCACTGACTGAACTTAATGATAAAATTCTAATGTGCTTCCCTAGCACTTGGGATTCAAGAATCTGGCCAATCAAGGATGCCAGAAGTTTGAATGAAATCACCACAGAAGCTCTATTGGGTAAGCTCAAATCTTATGAGCTACTTGATGAGTCTATGTTTTATACCTATTTTCGGACTCATCTGGGCTAGTTTTCACACGTTTGCACTTCACTTTTAGTTCTATATGATGACTAGTTTTAGTCATCGTTTTTTGGGTTATTCTAGTAGCTTATTCTCCTAAGATTTTGTTACAATTATGTATTTTTTATGCTTGTTATGACCTTCTTTTTAATTTAATGTTTATGTTATGTTTTGTGGCTATTTTATATTTTTATGTTTAGCTTTATCTATAAATATTTTTATAGCTTGTATGTTATGTTTAATTTAGTGTTTTATGTTTAATTTTATATTATATGTTTAACGTGTGTTTTATTTTATGTGTTATGTTATTTATATGTTGTATGATTTATTTATATTATGCATTGTATAATCATTAACTAATGTTTGTATTATTTTGTTTTGTTTTATTTATAGGTCCAAAGTCCAAGCATGGTGCAACCCACATTGGTGCAGCCCACATTGATAAAGCCTACAAGCTTGTGCAGCCCTCTTGTTCAAATTACAAGCATGGTGCAGCCGGCCACATATGGTGCAGCCCAAGTAGCTCTCCTAGCCAACCCGAGCCCATGCAGCCCTCAAAGCTCAAACCCGAGCCACCAAACAGCCCCTACCCAAACCCAAAGCAGCCCACCTAGCCTACCCGAGCCCCCTATGTAGCCCATTTAAGCCCACATGGTCGGCCACCCCCTCTCTCTCCTTTATTCTCTTGCCACCTTTCAATTCATTCATGCATCATAATATTCTCTCTCCCCTTTATTTTATCTTCCATTTACTCCTCATGCATCCCCCACTCATCCCCTCTTTCTTATTAATTTTTATCCATGCACCTTGCCACCAATACATTGAACCCACCTCTTTCTCTCCACTTAATTAAACATCATGCATGAATTCTCTCCACCTCATTTAAAGCAATGCATGCACATTCTTCCCCCCCCCCCCCCATGGCCGGCCACCCCCCTTGCCCCCTCTTCTTCTTTCCATTCTAGAACCTTCCCCTTCATCTATAAAAAGGCACCCATATCCCATGCTTTTGAGGAGTTGGATTTTGGAGAGCAAGTGAAGTTCTAGTTCAAGAAGTGCTTTCTTTTTTTGCTTACATGTTGTTAAGTCTTTATTAGTGTAATCTTTGCTTTTGATAGTGTAATCTTTTCTTAGGTAGCATAATCTTGTCTCCGTATTATTTTGTACTTCTCCGTTTTTATTTATCAATGGAAATGAATTTCTCTTATCTTTCCGTGCTTTCTTTCTTAACTATGCGTAGCTAATTTTCTTTTAGCATTTGATCATGAGGATCCATGATTTGAAATGAGAATTATTTTTATTTCATAGTTTTATTTTTGCGTAATTCTACTCGGTCCTTCTTTGAATAATAATTGTGTCGACTCCGTATTTCCGGTATACGGTTGTAGGCTTATGATCTCATATTCAAGTAGCCGAGAGGCTCGTGGATGTGAAAGATCACTCAAAGAAGGAAGGAGTTGAACGCAACCCTAGAGATAGGACGACGTAAATCCTCCGGATTGGAGTCAAATCCAATAGTGCGGATCACCTCGATAATGCAACTTTAGGCTTTTTCGATTTGTAAAGAGATTTCGATCGAAGAGTCTATAAGTTAGGAGACCTAATGCTCTAGCGAGATTTTGTCTTATTTTCGGATCCGTCACGGCCGAGTTGGATTTGCAAATTTAAAACTATGCCCTTCTATTTTCTCGTTTCATTTCATGGTGAATCAATGATCGAATGCTAGCTTTTTTTATATAAGTTTTCGTCTCGCAATTTTTCGTTCATTCTACTTTAAAAAAAATTCTCAAATCCCTTTAGTTTTCCGGTAGGATAATAGTTAGAGCGTGAGTAGAAGTACTTGACAACCCCGTGTTTAAATACGACCTTGGTACTACAATTCGACAGGTACGCTTGCCTGTTCGGGTTTTGGCCCACCAAGTTTTTGGCGTCGTTGCCGGGGAACTTTCTTCGTCAATATTTTGAAAACGCTTGCGCTATTACTTCTACAAAAATCAAGAAAAAAAATTATTATTATATTTATATATTTAAATATTTATAATCAACCCACCTCATTTTAATTTCTACCCCACCTAAAATCTCTCGAAAAGGGTAAGGGGCTTTAAGCGCCACCATTTTACCTAGTACCGGGCGAACCCTTCACCGGGTAGTCCTCGGGAAGTTCGAGAGCCAAGCCGTAAAAAAGTCTATTTTCAAAAAAAAAAAAAAACAAAAAAAATTTTCTTTCTTTTCCTTTCTTTTCCAAGCTTTCATTCTCATCTTCCCTCGTTTTCTTTACTAGTGCATGACCCGAGCGAATCCGTCGCTACTTGTTGATTTGGACCCAGAAATCAAACGCTCCTTTCGGAGACAACTACGATTCGGGGCTTCCACTTCTCAAACAGCGGTTGAGGATTCCTTTGGGGATTGTAATTATTCTGAAATGGGAGATCCCAACCTAGGAATGGCTCAGCAAAGGACTATGTCCGATTATGCTCGACCCAACCTGGAGGGGACTGAAACAAGTATTGTTCGACCTGCCATTGCGAACAATAACTTCGAGCTTAAGCCTAGCATCATACAAATGGTGCAGCAATATGTACAGTTCGACGGATTACAAGATGAAGATCCGAACTTGCATATTGCTAATTTTCTTGAAATCTGTGACACCTTTAAAATTAATGGTGTCTCAGATGATGCTATAAGGCTAAGACTCTTCCCCTTCTCCTTAAGAAATAAAGCCAAACAGTGGTTGAGTTCTCTTCCAAGAGGCTCAATCACTACTTGGAACATTTTAATTGAAAAATTTCTTGCTAGATACTTCCCTCCCGCCAAAACTGCTAAGTTAAGAAATGAAATCACTTCTTATTCTCAAATTGCTTCTGAGACCCTCTATGACACTTGGGAGAGGTTCAAAGAACTTTTGAGAAGATGCCCTCATCATGCTCTGCCTGTATGGTTACAGGTTCAGACATTTTACAATGGGCTAAATCAAGAAACAAAGCAAATGATAGATGCCGCTTCCGCTGGTTCTTTAGACCGCAAAACTCCGGAAGCCGCTCTTGAGCTTATCGAGGACATGGCGATGAACACTTATCAGTGGAATTCGTCCAGGTCTCGCCCATCTAAACCTGCAGGTATCTATGAAGTGAATTCGGTTTCGCAGCTGGCGCTACAAGTGGAAATGTTAAACAAGAAGATTTCGGAGATGACTGCTTCCTCCGCTGCTAAGGTATATGAAAATGTGAATGCTGCTACTGCCGAGCAGGTGGATTATCTGGGGAACATACCCAGGTCTGCTCAAAATAATTCTGCAAACAATTTTTCTGCTTTTCCGAATTTTTCTTCTCCGCCTGGTTTTTCTTCTTCTTCTAATTCTTATCACCCCGGATGGCGTAACCATCCAAATTTCTCGTGGAGTAATAACGCTAACGCCATACGCCCACCGCACGATTTTACACCACCACCACCTCCGCAACAAAATTTTCAAAAACCTTCCCCTTTGGAAGAGATCCTCGCTAAATATATAAGCTCGAACGATGCCACTATTAGAAGTTTAACAGGATCAATGAAAAACTTAGAAAATCAAGTCGGCCAACTCGCTAAGGCCTTTTCCGAGAGACCACCTGGAACTCTTCCCTCGAACACTAAGCCTAACCCAAGGGAACACAAAAATGCAATTTCCCTTCGGAGCGGTAAAGTTGTTAACGAGCCCACCACAAGGGAAGAGCCAAAGGTGATTGTCCCTCCTGTTGTGGAAGAAATTACCCCTACGGAAAATGATAAAACAAATTTTGAAAATGAAAAATCTACTTTAGATAAAGAAAAAGATATTTCTATTTTTTCTAATGATGACGTTCAAAATGATGCTCCGCTTATCATAAAGGAATTTCCGCCACCCCCTTATCCGGCCCGACTTAGGCAAGAAAAATTAGATAATCAATATCAACGCTTTCTTGAAATATTTAAACAAATTCATATTAATTTACCATTTCATGAAGCGATTAGTCAAATGCCTAAGTACGCCAAATATCTCAAAGATTTATTAACGAACAAAACGAAATTAGAAAATTTATCGCATGTAACGTTAAATGAAGAATGCTCGGCGGTCGTTAAAAACTCTAATCTTCCTAAAAAGATAAACGATCCGGGTAGTTTTTCCATTCCATGCGTTTTTGGTGATCTGTTCGTTAAACATGCGTTGGCGGATCTAGGGGCGAGCATAAATTTGATGCCCTTTTCTTTATTCAAAAAGCTAGGATTAGGCACTCTTAGCCCTACAAGAATGAGTATCCAGTTAGCCGATAGGTCTATCAAGTATCCACTAGGTATCGTTGAGGACGTGCTAGTAAAGGTCGACAAATTCATCTTCCCGGTGGATTTCGTCATTCTTGATATTGAAGAGGACGTCGAGGTTCCTCTTATCCTTGGTCGACCATTTCTAGCCACCTCTCGAGCGGTTATAGACGTTAGTAACGGAAAGTTGTTTTGCGTGTGGGAGATGATGAGGTCACATTTTCAATTAATCAATCCATGAAAAATTCCTTACAAAATGATGACTCATGCTTCTTTATTGATGTTTTAAATGAAGATTCTTCCCTTTCCCTTTCCAACATCTCTTCAAATGAATTTTCCTCTTCTTTTTCTGAAATTTCTTCACATGATTTTGAAAACACGGTTATGTCCGCAAAAACAACTTTTGAAAATGATTCTGTCTTTGGTAGAAGCAAGTATGAAAGTCTTATTTTTGAGAAAGAAAAGAATTTGAAAAACTCTTATAATGAGCCACCCCATCTTGATTTAAAACCACTCCCTGATCATCTAAAATATACCTTTCTTGAAAAAAATTCTAAGTTGCCCGTTATAATCTCGGCCTATTTATCTCAATCCGAAAACGATCAGTTGATCGAAGTACTACAAAAGCACCGCCGAGCTATAGCGTGGCAAATTTGTGATATTTCTGGCATAAGCCCCTCCTTCTGCACACACAAAATATTTTTTGACAATAATCCTAAGGGTGTAGTTCAACCACAACGTCGTCTTAATCCAAATATGAAAGAGGTTGTGAAGGAAGAGGTGCTTAAGCTATTAGATGCGGGGATAATTTATCCGATTTCCGATAGTCAGTGGGTGAGTCCGGTACAGGTTGTTCCTAAGAAGGGAGGGATTACGGTAGTACCAAATGAAAATAACGACTTAATTCCAACTAGGACGATAACAGGATGGAGGATGTGTATCGATTACCGTAAGCTAAACGATGCCACTCGAAAAGATCACTTCCCCTCCCCTTTATCGATCAAATTCTAGAACGGTTGTCCGGGCACAATTTTTATTGCTTCCTCGACGGTCTCTCGGGATACTTTCAAATCCCTATCGCACCCGAGGACCAAGAGAAGACGACATTCACCTGCCCCTTCGGAACTTTTGCTTATCGTAGAATGCCTTTCGGACTATGCAACGCACCCGCCACCTTTCAGCGGTGTATGCTTGCCATTTTTGATAAATATGTAGAGAATATTATGGAAATCTTTATGGACGATTTTTCTGTTTTTGGCGACTCCTTTAATTTATGTTTACAAAATTTGGAAAAAGTTTTACAACGCTGCGAAGAAACAAATCTAGTTTTAAATTGGGAGAAGTGCCACTTTATGGTACGCGAAGGTTTAGTCCTTGGCCACAACATTTCCGCTAGGGGAATTGAAGTGGACAAGGCAAAAATTGAAGTAATTGAAAAGTTACCGCCGCCCACAAATATTAAAGCGATTAGAAGTTTTTTAGGGCATGCGGGTTTTTATCGACGATTCATTAAAATCTTTTCAAAAATTACCAAGCCTCTCACCCACCTTCTCGAAAAAGACACTCCTTTCGTTTTTGATGAATCATGTCTCGCGACATTTGAATTAATTAAATCTAAACTTATAAATGCTCCCATTTTGATCGCCCCAGTTTGGGATTTACCCTTCGAAATCATGTGTGATGCGAGTAATCATGCGGTAGGTGCGGTTTTAGGTCAACGAATCGCTAAGAACTTTCATCCGATTTTCTACGCTAGTAAAACTCTCACGTCTGCGCAAGAAAACTACACCACGACGGAGAAAGAGCTCTTAGCGGTTATTTTTGCTTTTGATAAATTCCGGCCGTATGTTACTCTTTCTAAGGTTATCGTTTTCACGGATCATTCCGCTTTGAAGTACCTCCTTTCTAAACCGGATGCCAAACCGCGTCTTATCCGTTGGATCCTCTTACTTCAAGAATTCGACTTGGAGATTCGGGATAAGAAAGGAGCGGAAAACTTAGCAGCTGATCATCTCTCTCGTCTTGAAAATCCCAATCTAGATCTTTTAAATGAAACTTTTATTAATGATTCTTTTCCGGATGAGCGTATTTTTACTATTTCTTCATCTCCTACCCCCTGGTTTGCCGATCTGGCCAATTATCTTGTGGCCCGGGTCCTCCCAAAAGAATACTCCACTCACCAAAAGAAGAAATTCTTTTCGGAGTTGAAGTATTATTTTTGGGAAGACCCATTTCTATTTCGCATTTGTGCGGACCAGGTGGTTAGGAGATGTGTTTCACGGGAAGAGGGTCACCAAATTTTAAAACATGTTCATGAAGGTCCGACTGGCGGGCACTATCAAGCTAACCGTACCGCACACAAAGTGCTTAGTGCTGGCTTCTATTGGCCAAGCATATTTAAAGATGCACAAATCTTTGTGGGCGGGTGCGATCGATGCCAGCGGACTGGAAATCTCTCAAATAAAAATGAAATGGAACAAAATTACTTTCTCGAATGCGAAGTTTTTGATCTATGGGGCATAGACTTTGTCGGCCCATTTCCCTCCAGCTTAGGAAATAAATATATTCTAGTCGCAGTCGATTATGTTTCTAGGTGGGCAGAGGCCCAAGCTCTACCAAATAATGACGCTCGCGTTGTTGTAAAATTTTTAAAAAAATTATTTTCTCGCTTTGGTTTTCCTCGAGCGATCGTTAGCGATAGGGGCAGTCATTTTTGCAACGCTCAACTCACTAAGGCTTTAGCCAAATATGGCGTTACGCATAAATTATCCACTGCTTATCACCCCCAAACTAACGGTCAGGTTGAGGTAGTCAATCGCGAACTTAAACGGATTTTGGAAAAAAACGTTTCTACTTCTCGTAAGGATTGGTCTTTAAAATTGGACGATGCTCTGTGGGCCTATCGGACAGCGTACAAGACCGCCATCGGTTGTACTCCTTTCCGATTAGTCTATGGAAAATCGTGTCATCTTCCGGTAGAAGTAGAACACCGTGCGTACTGGGCGTTAAAATTTTTCAATTTCGATCCGCACTCAGTCGGCGAGCATAGAAAAAACCAACTAAATGAGCTTGACGAGTGGCGAGCGTACGCATATGAAAATAATAAAATTTATAAAGAACGCACGAAATTGTATCACGATAAGAACCTGCGCCACCCTAAAACTTTTAAACCAGGCGATCACGTTCTTCTTTTTAATTCGCGTTTACGTCTCTTCCCGGGAAAGCTTAAATCTAGATGGTCCGGACCGTTCACGGTCAAGGATACTTTTCCTTACGGCACTGTGCTACTTTCACACCCCGATAAGGGGGACTTTAAAGTTAATGGTCATAGACTTAAACTCTATTTCTCTAATGATTCTGTGACTCCTGCCAAGGAGAATCTTCTTTTTGATTCTTAGTTCTCTTATTTTCTGATGGACATTTTCGTTTTGGACTTATTATTATTATTCTGTGACTCTTTTATTTGGATGATTGTAATAAAAAAAACATTATCGGGCATCTGCCCATGGACTCTATCTATGTTTTGCTTTTTTTTTGCTCTTCCTACCGGAGGCCAATCAAGTCCATGTTCGTGGTCGCCGCTCCGCCGTTGCTGATATCAGATGGATCAAGTCATACCTGCTGACGATCAAGTACGCTAAAAAGCAAGCATGGGGGAGCGACATTCGCCTTCATCTCACGAACCCGGGGAAGTTCTGTTCTTATTTATTTACTTTCCTACATTTTTCTTTTTCTCTTCTTCTCGGTCCCCTCCTCTTTTTCATTATGTTTTCTTCATTGAGGGCAATGAAGGATTTAAGCATGGGGGGGTCTAGTAGTCTTTTGTCTTTTCCTTTTTGTTCTTCTTCTTTCAAAAGAAAACATTTATGTTTTAAATTAGTATAGTATTTTATGTCATCAAAATCTAAAATCCAAAAAATTATAAAATATAAAACCCAAAAAAAAAATTAGAAAAACAAAAATCAAAAAAAATTGTGCTAAAATCTATTTGCAAAACAAAACCTAAAATTATTTTCTATCTTTATTTTTATGTTTCTTCTAGTGATGTGTAGGCCCGTGCGGTTTCTTAGTTCTATTTAGATTTCTTTGAATTGGTTTTCTAAATTTATCAGTTTAACATAGCTTAGTTTACTAGTTTCTTTTTCTTAAATATAGGCATCCGATTTTTACGTTTTAGGTTAGCAATTTGTAGTTATGTCTTTTTATTCGGTTAGTTGCTTACGAATGGTTGCTAGGTATCATTAGGTCTTTTTCATTTGCGAGGTAGTCTTTCTTGGTGTCTAGAACTTGTACCAAGCTACTCTCGAAGCATTTGCGCCGTTTTTACGTTCTTTAGAAATGATTTAGGCCACCATTTGAATAGTTTGAGCTTTTCTTGCCCACCAAAAACAAAACCCTTGCAAAACATTTTTGGGCCTTCTCCTTTTTTCCTTGTTTTAGCTCCACCTTTCATTTCATTATATTCACCAAAGCCAAAAATCTTTCCTATTTTTGCACTATAAATTTGAGCTTAAAAATTATTTTGGGAAGGGTATTATTTTTGAAATGAATAGGCAATTTTCAAGCTCATTTTTTGGAGCTTTCTTATCAAATGTTATTCAAAAGGAAAAAAATTTTGAGAAAGAAAAAAAAATATATATCATTACAAAATCAAAAAAAAAAAATGAATGCAAAAAGTTTATGTTTGGCCAAGTTTATAAAAGAAAAATTTTCATGGCCTTGTTTTTGTAGTTTCGTATTGGAAAAATGACATACTCACGTTTTTTTTTATGCTATGTCTATTTTTGAGCTCACCTTGGTTTAGTGCCTAAAACCTTCATGTTTATCTTTGATTCCACTTCCTAATCATTTACCTAAGCCAAGTTTTAATGCCTAGTAGAAGTCCTAATGATCTTAGAACTTAATTTCGCGTAGTGGAGAAAGTGTGAACGTACAAGCCTATGGCCACCATCATTGATGGATTTCTTTGGAGGTTATCTTGGAGTGTCTTAGGGTTAATGTTTATCTAGCAACCTAGTAGTTTGTTAATGCGCCGTTTATTTAGAACCTCTACTTTTTGTTGTCCTTATTTTCATTTATTTTGGATGCCGTGTTTTTAAGATTTAGAAATGTGTAGACTTTTCTTATGTTCTAATGATATTTTTAGGTCTCCACTTTCAAGTTTTCTATTGTGCACTTCTCACCCCACTAATTGTTAACATAGGAATTAGGATAGTTTAATTTTTCATGTTTTGTTTTTCTTAATTATGAAACCTAAATTAGCTTTGTTTATTTTTCTATTTCCTTCCCTAGTTTCATCTTTATTTGCTTGAGGGCAAGCAAATGTCTAAGCATGGGGGAGTTTGATGACTAGTTTTAGTCATCGTTTTTTGGGTTATTCTAGTAGCTTATTCTCCTAAGATTTTGTTACAATTATGTATTTTTTATGCTTGTTATGACCTTCTTTTTAATTTAATGTTTATGTTATGTTTTGTGGCTATTTTATATTTTTATGTTTAGCTTTATCTATAAATATTTTTATAGCTTGTATGTTATGTTTAATTTAGTGTTTTATGTTTAATTTTATATTATATGTTTAACGTGTGTTTTATTTTATGTGTTATGTTATTTATATGTTGTATGATTTATTTATATTATGCATTGTATAATCATTAACTAATGTTTGTATTATTTTGTTTTGTTTTATTTATAGGTCCAAAGTCCAAGCATGGTGCAACCCACATTGGTGCAGCCCACATTGATAAAGCCTACAAGCTTGTGCAGCCCTCTTGTTCAAATTACAAGCATGGTGCAGCCGGCCACATATGGTGCAGCCCAAGTAGCTCTCCTAGCCAACCCGAGCCCATGCAGCCCTCAAAGCTCAAACCCGAGCCACCAAACAGCCCCTACCCAAACCCAAAGCAGCCCACCTAGCCTACCCGAGCCCCCTATGTAGCCCATTTAAGCCCACATGGCCGGCCACCCCCTCTCTCTCCTTTATTCTCTTGCCACCTTTCAATTCATTCATGCATCATAATATTCTCTCTCCCCTTTATTTTATCTTCCATTTACTCCTCATGCATCCCCACTCATCCCCTCTTTCTTATTAATTTTTATCCATGCACCTTGCCACCAATACATTGAACCCACCTCTTTCTCTCCACTTAATTAAACATCATGCATGAATTCTCTCCACCTCATTTAAAGCAATGCATGCACATTCTTCCCCCCCCCCCATGGCCGGCCACCCCCCTTGCCCCCTCTTCTTCTTTCCATTCTAGAACCTTCCCCTTCATCTATAAAAAGGCACCCATATCCCATGCTTTTGAGGAGTTGGATTTTGGAGAGCAAGTGAAGTTCTAGTTCAAGAAGTGCTTTCTTTTTTTGCTTACATGTTGTTAAGTCTTTATTAGTGTAATCTTTGCTTTTGATAGTGTAATCTTTTCTTAGGTAGCATAATCTTGTCTCCGTATTATTTTGTACTTCTCCGTTTTTATTTATCAATGGAAATGAATTTCTCTTATCTTTCCGTGCTTTCTTTCTTAACTATGCGTAGCTAATTTTCTTTTAGCATTTGATCATGAGGATCCATGATTTGAAATGAGAATTATTTTTATTTCATAGTTTTATTTTTGCGTAATTCTACTCGGTCCTTCTTTGAATAATAATTGTGTCGACTCTGTATTTCCGGTATACGGTTGTAGGCTTATGATCTCATATTCGAGTAGCCGAGAGGCTCGTGGATGTGAAAGATCACTCAAAGAAGGAAGGAGTTGAACGCAACCCTAGAGATAGGACGACGTAAATCCTCCGGATTGGAGTCAAATCCAATAGTGCGGATCACCTCGATAATGCAACTTTAGGCTTTTTCAATTTGTAAAGAGATTTCGATCGAAGAGTCTATAAGTTAGGAGACCTAATGCTCTAGCGAGATTTTGTCTTATTTTCGGATCCGTCACGGCCGAGTTGGATTTGCAAATTTAAAACTATGCCCTTCTATTTTCTCGTTTCATTTCATGGTGAATCAATGATCGAATGCTAGCTTTTTTTATATAAGTTTTCGTCTCGCAATTTTTCGTTCATTCTACTTTAAAAAAAAATTCTCAAATCCCTTTAGTTTTCTGGTAGGATAATAGTTAGAGCGTGAGTAGAAGTACTTGACAACCCCGTGTTTAAATACGACCTTGGTACTACAATTCGACAGGTACGCTTGCCTGTTCGGGTTTTGGCCCACCACTATATCGTTCTTATCTCATCTTATCTTTATTTCCATAGGAAGTGCACATTTATGCCCGTGGTTGTGTATTTTATTATTTTTATAGTTTGTACTCACTTTTGTGATTGTCTGGAATGTCTGCACAGATTAGTGATTGGTTTTTACTTTCGGTACAGGGGTCGTGTGCGTGTTCCGGGATGGTTATGAAACAGGAATACTGTGCACGATCATGAGATATAATGCGCACGACCACTGGTCGTGCGCCCCTGATCGTGCGCACTACTCTACGTTTTCTAGAATCAGCCTGGGGTAAGCGCACGACCACTGGACATACTGCGCACAACCACCGGTCGTGCGCCACTGATTGTGTGCATTGATTCCTCTTTTCTGGAGTCCTGTCTGGGTAATCGCACGATCATTGGACTTAGTGCGCACGACCACTGGTCGTGCGCCACTACTCGTGCGCATTATCCCAGTTCGTCTTCCTGATATTCCATGCCAGTGCGCACGAGAACAGGACATAGTGCGCACGACCACTGGTCGTGCGCCTGTGATCGTGGGCATTGTTCATTTCTGCTTTTGTATAAATAGTGCAGGTTACGCCATAATTCGGGATCGCTCGACTTTTCTCCGTCATTTTCGTCTCTGCAGAAGGGTTTCGCCGTTCCCCTTCATCTTCCACCCTAGGGAGGTGCTCCGGGCAAGCTTTCACCGCCAAATCCAAGCCGGAGCTTCCTCTCGGCCTCCTCCATCATCTCTTGGGTTCATTTCAAGTTTCAACGCCATAGACATCAAGCAAAGGGAAGCTTGCAACTTTCGTCCGCTATCGTTAGACGAAGAAGACAGACCATTGGAAGGTGGTGATAGCCCTTCTCTACCCTGGACGTAGTTGAGGACCGAGCTTGGACGCGGATTGACAACCCGACGATTCCAACCGTGAATCCTCAGCAAGACTTCGGATTCGGTCGATCTCTTGCCTTGTTCTTCCTTTATTGTTGTATATGTGTGTTAAAACTTCATTTATATTGATGTTGTTGCACTTTAGATGTAAACTTTACTAGATTCATGTCTATGTGATTATGTGTTTGTTTACGCTTTAGTTGCTTGAGGTGCGCCATATTCCATCCATCCACCCTTGCCGCACTAGCAATTGCTAGTGGCGTGCGTAGCGAAGAGGTGCTTACGACCCTCATTCCTCCATTCTCACCACCTCATCCGCAAGCCTACTCTCCCATCCGCCTAGCGATTCGGTGTATAGCGGCCCGACTAGTCTTCCATCCCGCCTGGCGAAGCATCGCATAGCAGCGTTTCATAGGAGTAGTTGATAGTGTTTTATTTTCTTTATCTGCAATTTCAAAACCTTCCCTTAGATAGCTCCGACCTGAGGACTTCAATCTCAAATCCTCCTCGAAATAAACTCCACCTTACTGTGTTCCTTGTGAGATCGATACTTGGGAAAACCCCCATTTTATATTAATTGTGTGACCGGTTCACTGCCGTGATCTTAAGCATCAAGTTTTTGGCGCCGTTGCCGGGGAACACAGTCGTGTGAGTTTTTGGAGAGGGAGATGTGAGATTGCTTTGCTTTTCCTTTGTAAATCGCTTTTATTTTGTTCTATTTCTGTTTTGCCTGCTTTTTTCTTGTTTCTTTAGACAATTGTAGTAATATATTGTTGGATTTAGTAATTTGCACAATTTATTTTAAATCTGCTGTTTCGACACCATGTGGGGATATTCGTATGCCCAATGTCATTGGTGTGGGAAGCCTTCCCACGCTAGTCATGAATGCCCTACGATAGATATTGAGCATAAGCCTCAGCGCACAATGCATGAGATGTTGTATTCGTACAGCCTTTCGAACACTGTGCCCCGAGCTTATGGTCAATCGTCCTCGCCACATACACCGTTCTCCTATTCCTCTCCGTCCCCACAAGGACCGCAGCATAATGGGAGAAAGTGTTTGTATTGTCGTAGAACAGATCATGTCCTGAAGGATTGTGCCGAGTACCTCCGTGTTATGGAAGAGGATGATGAGCCGGACATCCGGATCATCCCGACTCCTACCCTTGGTGGCACACCTTCATCATCTGGTTATGTGTCCCTGTCACCTTCATTTGTTGAAGGGAATGATATGGACACAACCACCAGATGTGTGCCTGATCTAGGCTTCGACATGGCTGAGCCCATCTCTCTTATGCATACATCTCCAAGCGTGGAGCCGATTCTTTGTGAGGAACCTGCGCTTGACTTTTATCCAAGCAAAGTTCTTCCACCTTTTGTGCATTCTACTTCAGTCGCCTCTGGCAACATTTTCGACGATGCAACACAAGTTGAGGCTTGTGATACATGGGCTGTTTCCATTCCCATGGAGGAGGACAACCTTCCTGGTGTCGAGGATTCTCCCTCGATACCAAAGGAGGAAGTCCAAGTCTTGGTGGAGGAATCTATGGATCCGGCCGAGCCTTGTAGCATTGTCGACATTGCCGACGATATTTTTCTACCTCAGCCTTTGGGGAGTGAAACCGGGATCACTCCCCCGATTATTTCTTTATGTTCTTCGTCTCTTTTATTTCTTGACCCCCCTTCCTTATCTGAGCCTGTGCAGGTTAAATCTCCACGGGTAAGTTGGGTTTACGTTGAGCCTTGCGCTCAGACTGTCGATGAGGGCATCCTCTTGTGTGAGGCTGTTTCTACCTCCTTTACAGTGGAAGCCCCTGCCGTCACCTTCGCCCCCAACAAACTTGTGGTGGACGAAACCTTGCTAGGCAAGGATGTGTTTTGTGGTGAGAAGAGTGAGGACCAGCGCTCCTTCTCTTCTTACTTCCTATTTCCTCTACCTGTGTTGGGCAGGTATTACTATTTAGGTAGAGGGGTAACTGCTCTATCACCGTATCGGTACCCGTTACCGAAACGGATATTAGGCCAGTTACCTGTGCACTTTTTATTTCATAGGCCCATTAGCTAGAACTGTTTATAATTTAATAAGTCGTGCTAGGATGACAATAACCCCAGTACTTATCTTTCATTTTTCTGCATTTTGTTTTTCATGTCTAGTTAGTTTTAGTATTTCTTTGTAGTTTGTATATTTTTCTTTTGTTTTTGCGGAGCTCACCCCTGTAGGTATTCATAGCAAATCGCATTGGCGGGGTTCTGATTCTTCGTATAGAGGGCCTGCTTCAGGTTTCCACGCGTCTTCTAGTATGCTCACTAGCTGAGCATGGGGTAAACTCTTCCCTTAGCTCTTTATGATATTAATTTCTCTATCTTAAGATTTGTTGCTTAGTTTAAGTCTGGGGGAGAGATATGTTACCTATTGCACGTACACATTTCATGTGCATACTAGAAGCTTTTATTGTTTTATTTTGCTTAGTTCATTGCATCACACACCACTGCACCCACATGAGCGCGTGCTTAGCTTTTTGCGTGCTGCGAGTTAAACTCATTTCTTCGTTAGATTTGGGCAAATTATGGTGCTGGCTTAGTATTGTGAGACGGAGTAAAATGTTGGCCTTGTTGTGTTTCTAGTCAACTGCTCTCGTCTCGTGTAGAAATTCGAGTAGATTTAATTTTTCTGTATGCTTTTAGTTTTATATTTTTCTAATTGCGTAAATACTTTTTATTCTACTCAAAAGTTGGTGAATCCGGTGTGAATCCGACGATAGCTTAGGGATGTGTGTAGACGGCCGTTAGTTTTGTATTGCTCCAGTCGGGAGGAGGGATAGTCTTTCTCGTTGGCTAAGAACTTGCCCCAAGCTATTCTTGAAGCATGGGTATAGGTTAGTCATGCATGAGTGTGATGTAGGCCATCAATTTGGCCAGGTTGAGCTTTGTACCATTCCTAACATCTTATCCTCGCTATCCCTATTGTGCCTACCCCTCCTTTTGATTCAGCTTCACCATGATTTCACCAAAGCCTCATAGCCAATCCTAGTCGCAAACCCAAGTTGAGCTTTAGTGTTTACATTTTATTGTTGGGGTGTGATGTGGTGTTATTACATGTGAAAATGTGGATGTGCTCCAATGTTATATTTGCTGAAATTGCAAAAATAAAAAGATGATTTGAATAAAGAAAAAAAAAGAAAAAGAAAATATTTGTAAAGAAAAAAAAGAGTGAAAAGAAAAAGTTTTAATTGAAAATCTTTTTGGAAATGTGATTATTTTTGGAGTAGGCGGTGCACACACCCATATGTTAAAAGTTAAGTCTGGGGGTGTGGTGTACCCGCGTGTATTTTGCTTAGTAGAGGGATTCCTTTTATATTAACTCATTTGGGTTTGGTGCATAACCATTCTTTTTTTTTATCATTGTTTACCTCACCGAAACCCAAGCCCCATATCTTCACCTATAGTCCTACTGATTCGTGTGTGAACCAAACCAGTGTCGTGGAGAGAATGCGAAAGGGCAAGCATATGGTCACCGACATTGGTGGATTCCTTTGGAGGTTATCCTGAGCCCTGATCTTTGGCAATGCTCGCCTAGCGATTAGTCTACTTTCTCCCTACGAATGACCGAATGATTCACCGTGATTCCATTTTTGAGTAATAATAAAATTTTGATACGCCTTGTGAAAAGTATAAACTATTTTGTATACTTAGAAATTTCTTCAATTATATTTTTACGCGCGCGAGCATGCGACTTCGCATGGTACTTCATTTCGCAATTTCTTTGTTAACTAGTATTTTTCCCTATCTGCTTAGATTTTGTTTGCTCGGGACGCGCAAACAGTTAAGTCTGGGGGTGTGATGAGTCTATGTTTTATACCTATTTTCGGACTCATCTAGGATAGTTTTCACGCGTTTGCACTTCACTTTTAGTTCTATATTGTTCTTATCTCATCTTATCTTTATTTCCATAGGAAGTGCACATTTAAGCCCATGGTTGTGTATTTTATTATTTTTATAGTTTGTACTTGAAAGATATAATACCTAAACACCTAGAGGGGGGGGGGGTGAATAGGTGACCTAATCATTTTTTACACTTTAATGGCGGCACACAGTTCTATCACAGAATCTACTTTACTTTTGCACAGCAATAACACAGCATACACAGCAAATTACAATCACAGCACAGTAGACACAGTGTTTTATAGTGGTTCCCCAAGATTTGGGTACATCCACTTTCCCCCTTCGCCTATCTAGCAGTGTACTAGATTCGGCCAAACTTCACCACTGTCTCAGAACCCAAACTGGTTCCTACACCTCAGGACCAAAGCCTTACAACTCAACTTTTCCACAAAGCCTACACTCAGCCACAAAGGCCTACACTTAGCCAACAAGGCCTACACTCAGCCAACAAGGCCTACACTCAGAGATTTCAATCTCCTACACTCAGGCTCTCAAGCCCTACCCTCAGCCTTTATAATTACAGGCTTACAATTCACTCAGATCCAAAGGATCCTACAAGATAAAAATGATTTTACAAATATTAACTCAACAACCCAAAGACAAGAGAGGGGAGTTGTGAGTTTCTTGATGAGTTCTTGGAAGAACTCAGCTGGATTCAATCTGACTTAGCTTTCTTCAAAGCTTCTTGAAAGTAGAACTGAATAAGAATGAATCCTCCTGCAGTTGATCCTTGACCTCTGCTTCTTAAGTTCCAGAATAAATCTGAACCCTTCTTCTCAGCCTAGTTCCAATGGCTGATTTCTTGGATGGAGCCCTCTCTCTCCAACTTCTTAGATCTGCACTTGGACTGCAAGATCTTCTTGTCTTGATAGTTGATCAATAACTCTGTGTACCACTTTAATCACTTGTTCAACAACAATCTGAACAACAACAACTGTAGACTGTATGAGCCTATTTATAGACCTTCTTCATGGTAACCGGCTGGTCCGGTCTATAACTGAATTCTGACATTTCTGACAGGTGTTGTAGACCGGCTGGAACGGCAGCTGTCAAGTCATCCAGTCAATTCTTGAAAATCTCTAACTGTCTGATAGTGTCGAGACTTTCTGTCTTTAAGTGTCGACACTTATAGACCAAGTGTCGACACAAGTTGTGTAAGTGTCGACACAAGTCTACAAGGTGTCGACACAACTCCTTGTGTTGTAGATTCTATGTCTCGACACAGTTTCTTCTGCATGTGTCGACACTGAAATTGAGTGTCGACACAAGTACTTGATCTTCTATCTTTTGCTGAATTCTTCTAAGTGTCGACACATCTCCTTTGTGTCGACACATCTTCTTGTGTTGTATCTGTTAAGTGTCGACACTGCTTCTTGGTGTCGACACATAGTCTTCTATGTTGATACTTGTTGAGTGTTGACACAGCTCCTTGTGTCGACACTTGATTCTTCTGTTGAGACTTCAGCTGAGTGTCGACACATTCCCTTAGTGTCGACACTTGTACTTAGAATAATTTGATGATCTTGCTGTTCTTTGCTAAGTGTCGACACAGCTCCATGTGTCGACATTTTCTTCAAGTGTAGAGTCTTCAGCTGAGTGTCGACATATTGTTCTAGGTGTCGACACTTACTTCATGTGTTGACTCTTCTGCTAAGTGTCGACACATTGTGCTGGGTGTCGACACTTGTACTTAGTCTCTGCAGACTTTTGCTGAGTGTCGACACAGCTCCAAGTGTCGACACTTTCTGATGTAGACACAGCTTCACTAGGTGTCGACACAACTGTTAAGTGTCGACACTACTTTACTGTACTTTCTTCATTGAGTGTCGACACAGCTCCTTGTGTCGACACTTTGTGTCTGGTGTCGACTCTGCATCCCAGGTGTCGACATAATGACTCCAAGTGTCGACACTGCTTGCCTGGGTGTCGACACAAGTCTTCTTAAGTGTCGACACTTTCCCTCTGGGTGTCGACACATGGACTTAGAAATTTTTGCTTCAGTCCTGCAAATACTTAACCTGCACAAGTAACTCAAAAACACATCAAATACATTTTGATGTATATCATTGAGTTGGGTGAGGCTTCTTCAAATCAGGTACATTTAAACCAATGTACCCAACAATCTCCCCCTATTTGGAGAAGTCATAACCCTTAGTCAATGATATACACCATTCATAATTAAAATTACAAAATGATGTAAAGCAGGACAATGTACAGCAGGGTAAACATAAACATGTATCAATTTCACATGTATACAAATTCATCATTACAGAGCAAATAAGAAATAGACATATTCACAGAACAAACATGAAATAGATTAATCATATATTGTTCAAATATCTGTCTTATACAGTTTCAGAAGTTCACAAAATGTTTTTCATCAAGAATATTACAAAGTAAACTTCAAGAAAATGCTAAATCTATTTTTGTTCTGGCTCCTTAATCACTATGCCTTTGCCAGCTTGAACTTTAGCTTGGACAGCAGCATCAGCAGTTTCAGCATCAGCAGGCTTCTTGCCTTTCAGATCTTTCTTCTTAAGCTCTTCAGCTTTGATCTTCTGTCTTTCAAAATAATGGTATGGCTTTGGAAAGTACTTGCTAGGCTCCAGAGCAGTAGGAGGTAGCTTTCCCATCTTTGCCTTCCTTCTGTGTTGAACTATGGCTTCCTGTCTAGATTCATGTTTTCTCCATTCAGCTTCAGAGAACCATTTGTTCCTGTCTTGAATGTTATCCTTGGCAGCTTTCCAGGCAGTTAGTATAATGTTCCTAGAGGTAGGGCTCCACTGTTCAAAGTCTGGCCTTTATTCTGCTTGTTCCCTAAACCTCTTCTTAGACAACCTTGTCTCTTCTTCTTTTTGTAGAGCTTCTTCTTCTTTCTGAAGAGCTGCTTGCATAGCTTCAGACATAGGCTGAACCACTTTCTCCAGAATAACATTAGACTTCCCTTCAGTTGGGCTATACATGTTATGAATATCAGCTTGCACCATTTCAAAATCTGGTGGAGGATAGATCACTTGAGCTACCTCTGGTTGCTCACCTCCAAGATATGCAGGTTGAATTCCAGATTCAGCAACATTGTCATCATCACAAAGTGGAGGATAGCCCAGTGTAGCTCTGATGGAATTAGATATCCATTTGGCATGATCAGAGCTAGCTTTGACTAAAACTCTCTCCCCCTTTATGACTTCTCTAGCCATATGATCTCTAACATCATCCTTCTGGAATCTGATTTGATTATCCTAGAATCTGACTCCATCTTTAAAGAAAGGTTTGAGCTTTTTAAGTTGTTCAGATATGGCCTTCTGGGAGTCTTGAATAGCAGTTTTAACAGCATTGATTTCTTCTTGAAATACCTTATCAAAGTCAGCTTTAACAGCAGCAGTAGAGGTAGAGGGTTCAGCAGCCTTGTTCTTTAACTCAGTGACAATAGAATTATGGGAAGCAGTCAAATTGTCATTCATTCTTAGCTGATTTTCAAGCACATACCCTTGCTTCAATGCTATGTCATCCACTTGGGCCTTTATCTTTTCCTGGTGTGTTGCCAAGTACACTACTGCATTTCCACCTTTGTGGAAGCATTCAGTCATCTCCTTCTTGTTAAGGTTCATTTCAAACCATATAGACTTGATGTCCTGGGCCAGATCAAACTGTAAAGACTTTTGCCCTTAATCCACATAAGCCTCTATGGCTTTTCTATGTTCATCCAGTTTTATCTCCAGGGCAATCATTAAAGCACTATAATCAACAGTTGGAGTTTGCTGAACTATAGGCTGTGGGGCAATAGATTGAAGAGCCTTCTTATAACTTTGACTTCTTCTCTTGAAGACATAAAGTTTCTTCTTCTTAGCCCTGGCAATCTCCTCATCTTCAGAGGCAGATGTATTGGCTATATCCACCCTCTCCTTAGGGCTTGGAGGCCTTTCAGTTTGCACATCTTGTGCCTTCTCAGTTTCCTTCCTTATAGGCTCTTCCAGATTCTGCACTTGCTCCCCCTCAGCAGCAGCATTCTCTCCTTCAGCAGCAGTAGGTTCTTTGTCAAAATCCACTTGATCCAGATTTAAAAACAAATCTTCCATAGTGTACTCTTGTGGAGACTGAGCAGGAGAAATTCTAGGTTCATCATCCACTGGATCAGGAACAACTTCTAGTACAGTAGATGTGTCTTCTATGACAGCATCTGGAACTTGACTATTCAGCTGAGTTTGCTGATGATTATCAGACAAATCAGTATCTTCCATAGAAAAATCTAAAGTGTTTAGTTCAGTGATTACCACTTGTATGATGGTGGTTGCTTGTTCACTTTCCAGTGTAGTTGGTTCTTCTACAACTGGAAGCTCCCCCTGGCTGTGATCCTTATGGATAGGGCTAGCTTGAGGTAGCTCCCCCTGGATCTCAGCATCCTCTTGACGAGCAGGAGACTTCACTGCAGGCTCTTCCTCATGGTCATCTGGAGTGAAAACAACCTGTTCTTCACTTGCAGAACTGCTAGTGGACTCTTGTGCCACTGGAGCAGTCTTCCTTTTCTTCTTGGGAGGAATCTCTTTCTCAGAAACTGTCTTCTCAGGGGTTGGAAGTTCCTTTGACAACACCCTGTCCCATCTAGAAAAGATCCTCAGATCCATCCTTCTCATATGATTTATCTTGCTTCCTGCAGCTTGTTGCATTACCTCTGGTATGACACCAGCTAGGTATAGACTTATAATTCTGCCCAGGTTGCGCTTCTTCAAGCTTTCCTTAATCTTCTCATAAACTACCATAGACAAGTCAGTTTTTAGAGAGAAGATAATCCTTGTCATTATTCCAAACATATAGGCAGACACTCTGTCATGCCCTCCTGGCTTGCTGAGTAAGACCTTTCCAACAATTTCAGACATGAATTTGCCTTGGTTTTTCATGCCTTTCCTGTTAAACACAGATCCCAGCTTCATCTTAGGATCAAGTCCACACCAGGTTAGAGCTTCCCTGGTCCTTGATGCAGTAACTTAATCTTCCTCTTGAGTTCTTGGAAGCTGTAGAAGCTTCCTCAGACTTTTTGGGGATACCTTAACCCTTGCTCCATGAACTCTGGATTTGACTTTATATCCAGATTCATCCACCTTGGCTCCATTGAGGAATTCAAGAACCTCTTTCTTCCATTTCTTAGTAGGTTCTGAAACTAAATATTCTAACCCGGAATCGGCAACTAGGGTTACGACCGCCTGGATTTCTTGATCAGCATCATTGAAAGCGCCGCGCACCAGCTCATATCCTTCGTTGACATTCTCCTCTAGCTTAAGAGTCTTTAGGGTTTGTAGAATTTGTCTTGAGAGAAGAGAGGTGTCGACACTAAAGTTTGGTCTTGAAACTTTGAAAGTGTGTCGACAAACTAAGACAAAACCCTATTTATACCTTTCTGATTTTGAAGATGAACAGGCGGGACAGCTAACTTAAAATGTGTCGACACTGGCAATAAGTGTCGACACTGACTTATAATGTCTCGACACATATGTGTCGACACAAGTTTAGTCAATAGATTTTATGTGTCGACACATGTTTATGTGTCGACACAACATAACTCGACACATTGTCGAGACTTTACTTAGAAAATTCTGAGTAAAACTTAAGTGTCGACACCACATTGGATGTGTCGACACCTACTTGACATGTGTCGACACTAATATTCTGAAGTGTCGACACCAACTTCCTAGATGTGTCGACACTAATATCCTGAAGTGTCGACACCACTATTCTGTGTCGACATAGACTTGTCTATGTCTCGACACCTTTTTACTTAGCCAATTTCAATTCTGTAAACTTACTCTAAGTTTATCATTCCTAGTTCAATTTTAAATCTATTGAACTTAGCTTCTTCTAGGGGCTTAGTATACATATCAGCTATTTGATTATCAGTTTTAATATATTCTAATAAAATATCTTCTCTTTCTACATGCTCCCTAAGAAAATGATATTTAATTTTAATATGTTTTGTTCTACTATGAGATACAGGATTATTAGCTATTGAAATAACACTTGTAGAATCACAGAAGAGTGGAGTTCTACTTACCTGAAATCCATAGTCCTCTAGCTGATGCTGTATCCACAGAAGTTGAGCACAACAACTTCCTGCAGCCACATACTCTGACTCTGCTGTGGAGATAGCCACACTGGTTTGCTTTTTGCTACTCCATGAAATTAGTCTCCCACCTAGGAATTGACAGGTTCCAGTAGTGCTTTTTCTATCTTCTTTGCATCCTGCAAAGTCTGCATCTGAATAACCTGTTAGATCAAAATCTCCATTCCTAGGGTACCAGAGGCCTAAATAGGGAGTGCCCTTTAGATATCTCAATATTCTCTTGACTGCAGTCAAATGAGACTCTTTAGGGTAGGCTTGATACCTTGCACAAACACATGTAGCATACATGATGTCTGGTGTACTAGCAGTCAAGTATAATAGGGATCCAACTATCCCTCTATACAAGATTTCATCTACAGGTTTCCCTGCATCATCCTTGCTAAGAGACATACTTGACCCCATAGGAGTCTTCATTGTACTAGATGAATCCATACCATACTTCCTTATGAGTTCTAGGGTGAACTTGGACTGACATATGGATAAACCACTTTCAGTCTGTTTAACTTGGAGACCCAACAAAAACTTCAGCTCTCCCATACTACTCATCTCAAACTGACCTTGCATAAGTTTTGCAAACTTTTTGCAAAGGCTGCTTTCAGTAGACCCAAATATAATGTCATCTACATATATTTGGACAAGTATAACTTTGCCTCTAGATTCCCTAAGGAATAGAGTCTTATCTATTTTCCCCCTTGAGAACTTGTTCTCAATGAGGAAACTAGATAGGGTTTCTTACCAAGCCCTAGGGGCTTGCTTTAACCCATATAAAGCTTTCCTAAGTCTATAGACATGATGAGGTAGAGTTGGATCAACAAAACCTGAAGGCTGTTCCACATAGACTTCTTCCTTAAGATTACCATTCAGGAATGCTGACTTGACATCCATTTGGTAAACCTTGAATCCTTGATAGGTTGCATAGGCCAAGAACATCCTTATGGCTTCCAGTCTGGCTACTGGAGCAAAGGTTTGATCAAAGTCAATACCTTCTTCTTGCCTATATCCTTTAGCAACCAATCTTGCTTTATTCTTAATGATGACCCCTTGTTCATCCATCTTATTCCTGTAGATCCACTTGGTTCCTATTATATTGTGGTCTTTAGGCTTAGGAACTAGCTCCCAGACCTTGCACCTCTTGAACTGATTAAGCTCTTCTTACATTGCTTCAGTCCGTTGTGGATCTAGTATTGCTTCTTCAAACTTCTTATGTTCAACTTGGGATAGAAAACTGGAGTAGACTGCTGCATTCATGTATCTGCTCCTAGTTTGTACTCCTTGCCTTGGATCTCCAATAATCTGCTCAACTGGATGATCTCTAAGATGCCTAATGGCTGGAGGCATCCTAACTTCTGGTTGAACCTCTTCAGCATCTCCATCATGCTGTACTCCTTGAACTTCTTCTGCAATTGGCACATGTAGTTCTCCCCCTAGACAACAACTACTGGCTTCTACTTGCTGTCTTGCAGCAGGTACTTCTTCTATAGTAAGCTTGTCCATCTTCTTGGTTAAACCTGTGGGGCTGCATACAGTACTAGACAACTCATTGTTAATAAGTTTAGTCTCATCAAAAACTACATGCACAGATTCTTCTACAACTTGTGTAGACAAGTTGTAGACTCTATAAGCCTTACTATTATTGATGTACCCAACAAAAATTCCCTCTTGGGACTTGGCAGCAAACTTAGTCAAGTAAGACTTCCCATTGTTAAGTATGAAGCATTTGCAACCAAAGATCCTGAAGTAGGATAGGTTTGGTTTCCTGCCTTTCACAACTTCATAGGGGGTCTTGTTGAGGCCTTTAGTGATGGTAGCCCTATTTATAACATGGCATGCAGTGTTAACTGCTTCAGCCCAGAAATACTCTGGCAGTGATGTATCACTTAGTAGGGTCCTACCAGCCTCTATCAAGGTCCTATTCTTCCTCTCAGCAATGCCATTTTGCTGAGGTGTTTTAGGTGAAGAGAATTCTTGAAATATCCCAAAGTCTTCACAAAGTTTTGTCATGCTATCAGACTGAAACTCAGTACCATGGTCACTTCTAATCTTGACCACTGTACTATTTAGTTCATTCTGAATTTGCTTGACAAAGCTATGGAAGACACTAGGTGTTTCAGATTTCTGTCTTAAGAAGAACACCCAGGAAAACCTTAAGTAGTCATCTACAACTACAAGGGTATAGACCTTCCTACCTAAGCTGTGAACTGGCATTGGACCAAAGAGATCCAAGTGCAAGAGGTATAAACACCTCACAGCATCTTTGTTTTCTATGCTTCTAAAGGTGGATTTAGTCTGCTTGCCCTTTTGACAAGCTGAGCAAATACCATCTTTAACACACTTAACTTGAGGATCATTCCTCACTAACTCTTTGCTAAAGAGTTTGCCAATAGTCTTGTAGTTAAGATGGGCAAGCCTCTTGTGCCATTTGATACAATGAGAGACTGTCTCATCAGCTACAAGACACACTAGAGAACCACTGTTCTCACACATGATGTCTAGACAGTAGACATTCCTCTTCCTATAACCTGTCAAAATGATCTCTTGATCACTTGACCTCTTGATATGACAACCATTTTTAACAAATGAGATGTCATACCCTACATCACTTAATTGACTTATACTTATTAGGTTGTGTTTCAACCCTTTAACATAAGCCACTTGAGTAATGGTAACCAAGTTGCTAGAAATGTTACCAAACCCTTTGATGATTCCTTTTTCAGAACCACCAAAAGTCACTTTAGGACCATTTTTGATTGGAATGTAGTCCTTCAGTAGTCCCCTAGTTCCAGTCATATGTCTGGAACATCCACTGTCCAAGTACCATGTTGGGGTATGACCACTTGGACTCACCTGCAAAACAGATTAATGAACCTTAGAACCCAAAGAATTCTTGGGTCCTTGGTACTTGTTAGTTTGCAACTTGACAAAGCTACCTACTGGCTTTCCAACAGGTAGTTTGGTACTCACTTTGACACTAGCATTGTGCCAACAGTCCATTGCAAAATGACCAACTTTGCCACAGCACCAACATTCAAACTTGTTGTACCTTTGCTTAGGTACTGTCTTTGCTGTCTTATCTACAGCTAACTTGTTGAATGTTGGGGCTTTGCCCTTGGAATTAGACTTGGACTGCTCAGTCCTTGCAGGTCTAATAAAACCCAGTCCAGCTTTACCCTTATAATGAACAAATTCATCAATTATGGGTAACACTGACTTAGGTTTAGAAAACCTAGCAACAAGCTCTCTCTCTTTCTGAAGATTGATCTCCAGAATCTTGATTTGATCATTCTTAAAGGTGATAGTCCCCATCTGAATCACTGTTATGTGTTTCAGCCTGGCTATCTCATTAGGTTTTTGATCAAATTGCTTCTCAGAATCTGTTGCAGCAGCTTTAAGATCAGCAATTTCCTTTGCCTGACTTTTGGCTAGGGACTTACTTTTCTTGTAAGCTTGCAACAGCACTTTATATTCATCCATAAGCTGATGAATATCTTCCTCAGACTCAGATACACTCTCATCACTAGATGATGATGAATCTGATTCTGTACTAGAACAAGAAACTGAACTTGGAGTTGAACATTGTACCTTACTGGGTCCTGGCTGCTTCAGGATTTTGTCATGCTCTGTCGAAGCCATTAGCCCTTGGCATTGACTGTCTTCTTGTTCATAAATAGACTCCATGATCTGCATGAATTCTTCTTCTTCTTCTTCAGGAAATAGCCCTATGTATGCCTCAGCATTAGACTCAGTTTCTGAAGAAGAGATATCTGATAGAGTCTTCTCTTTCTTGGCAACAAAAGACTTCTCTTTCTTGCCTTTGAAATGAGTCTTTTTCCTATCACTAGACTCTTTTCTCTTTTCAGGACAATCTGCAATAACTTGGCCTTGTCTATTGCAGCAATAGCACACTATCTTAGAAACAGTTGCCTTGCTAGATTTAGTCCTCTTCCTGTCCTTCTTTGAGGCCTTTTTATTCTGATATAGGTCTTCTTTTCCTTATGAAGTAGAGGGCCTTGTCCTCCACTGTTTCTTCTTCAAGAATTTCTGAAAGTGTCTAGTGAAGGCAGCAAAGTATTCATCACTTTCACTGCTTTCAGATTTTGTGTTGACTGACTCATCTGACTCTGATTCAACTACCTTTGGAGGTGGAGTTGATGACTTATTCCTGCACTTTCTGGAGGCTTCTGTCTTGAAATCTACTGTTCTTTCCTTGTGTTCAGTTCTTGTTGACTTCTCCTCCTCTTTCCTCACTGTCAATTGCATTTCATATGACAACAATTTGCCAAGCAGTGTAGGAGGAGGAATTTCTCCCAACTTAGCCATTTCTCTAATGGCACAGATCTTTGTGTCCCAATCTTTAGTTAGGGACCTTAGGAACTTGTCATTTAGTTCATAATTGCTGAACTCTCTTCCATAAGACATGAGTTCATTCACTATTCTGTAGAACTTCTTGTAGCACTCAGTTATGCTATCACCCTTTCCTTGTCTAAAACTTTCATACTCTTGATTTAGCAAGGATTTTCTATCTTGCCTAACTTCTTCAGAACCATCCATATAGACAATGAGAGTATCCCACATCTCATTGGCTGTCTTACAGTGAATAAGATTCTGAAATATTGCATCATCTATGGCACTTACTATAATGTTTTGTGCCCTCTTGTCCATGGTGGCTAGGACAATCTCATCCTTAGTCATTTCAGAGAAATCCTTTGGGGTTCTCTGATTTGCATCTAGAACTGATATCTTCATGGGCACATAAGGCCCTTCCTTTACTGTGATGTAGATTCTAGGGTCTGAGGCCTCCATAAACAGCCTTACCCTTTTCTTCCAAATCCCAAAGATCTCTTTCCTGCATATGGGCAATTTCATGGAACCCAATTCCTTGTGATTTTCAGAGGAACCCATGGTTCTTGATTTTCTTGAATCTGTAATTTATCTTACACTGAATCTGCCAATCAGGATCTCCTCAGACTGTTAGTCCTTTTTAAGGAACCTCCCTCTGATACCACTTGAAAGATATAGTACCTAAACACCTAGAGGGGGGGGGGGTGAATAGGTGACCTAATCCTTTTTTACACTTTAATGGCAGCACACAGTTCTATCACAGAATCTACTTTACTTTTGCACAGCAATAACACAACATACACAGCAAATTACAATCACAGCACAGTAGACACAGTGTTTTATAGTGGTTCCCCAAGATTTGGGTACATCCACTTTCCCCCTTCGCATATCTAGTAGTGTACTAGATTCGGCCAAACTTCACCACTGTCTCAGAACCCAAACTGGTTCCTACACCTTAGGCCCAAAGCCTTACAACTCAGCTTTTCCACAAAACCTACACTCAGCCACAAAGGCCTACACTCAGCCAACAAGGCCTATA
The DNA here is from genome assembly GCA_039583875.1 of Platanthera guangdongensis. Taxonomy (NCBI): domain Eukaryota; kingdom Viridiplantae; phylum Streptophyta; class Magnoliopsida; order Asparagales; family Orchidaceae; genus Platanthera; species Platanthera guangdongensis. The sequence goes on from CM077152.1 coordinate 74,402,671, forward strand.
CTCAGCCAACAAGGCCTACACTCAGAGATTTCAATCTCCTACACTCAGGCTCTCAAGCCCTACCCTCAGCCTTTATAATTACAGGCTTACAATTCACTCAGATCCAAAGGATCCTACAAGATAAAAATGATTTTACAAATATTAACTCAACAACCCAAAGACAAGAGAGGGGAGTTGTGAGTTTCTTGATGAGTTCTTGGAAGAACTCAGCTGGATTCAATCTGACTTAGCTTTCTTCAAAGCTTCTTGAAAGTAGAACTGAATAATAATGAATCCTCCTGCAGTTGATCCTTGACCTCTGCTTCTTAAGATCCAGAATAAATCTGAACCCTTCTTCTCAGCCTAGTTCCAATGGCTGATTTCTTGGATGGAGCCCTCTCTCTCCAACTTCTTAGATCTGCACTTGGACTGCAAGATCTTCTTGTCTTGATACTTGATCAATAACTCTGTGTACCACTTTAATCACTTGTTCAACAAAAATCTGAACAACAACAACTGTAGACTGTATGAGCCTATTTATAGACCTTCTTCATGGTAACCGGCTGGTCCAGTGTATAACTGAATTCTGACATTTCTGACAGGTGCTGTAGACCGGCTGGAACGGCAGCTGTCAAGTCATCCAGTCAATTCTTGAAAATCTCTAACTATCTGATACTGTCGAGACTTTCTGTCTTTAAGTGTCGACACTTATAGACCAAGTGTCGACACAAGTTGTGTAAGTGTCGACACAAGTCTATAAGGTGTCGACACAACTCCTTGTGTTGTAGATTCTATGTCTCGACACAGTTTCTTCTGCATGTGTCGACACTGAAATTGAGTGTCGACACAAGTACTTGATCTTCTATCTTTTGCTGAATTCTTCTAAGTGTCTACACATCTCCTTTGTGTCGACACATCTTCTTGTGTTGTATCTATTAAGTGTCGACACTGCTTCTTGGTGTCGACACATAGTCTTCTATGTTGATACTTGCTGAGTGTCAACACAGCTCCTTGTGTCGACACTTGATTCTTCTGTTGAGACTTCAGATGAGTGTCGACACATTCCCTTAGTGTCGACACTTGTACTTAGAATAATTTGATGATCTTGCTGTTCTTTGCTAAGTGTCGACACAGCTCCATGTGTCGACATTTTCTTCAAGTGTAGAGTCTTCAGCTGAGTGTCGACACATTGTTCTAGGTGTCGACACTTACTTCATGTGTTGACTCTTCTGCTAAGTGTTGACACATTGTGCTGGGTGTCGACACTTGTACTTAGTCTCTGTAGACTTTTGCTGAGTGTCGACACAGCTCCAAGTGTCGACACTTTCTGATGTAGACACAGCTTCACTGGGTGTCGACACAACTGTTAAGTGTCGACACTGCTTTACTGTACTTTCTTCATTGAGTGTCGACACAGCTCCTTGTGTCGACACTTTGTGTCAGGTGTCGACTCTGCATCCCAGGTGTCGACACAATGACTCCAAGTGTCGACACTGCTTGCCTGGGTGTCGACACAAGTCTTCTTAAGTGTCGACACTTTCCCTCTGGGTGTCGACACATGGACTTAGAAATTTTTGCTTCAGTCCTGCAAATACTTAACCTGCACAAGTAACTCAAAAACACATCAAATACATTTTGATGTATATCATTGAGTTGGGTGAGGCTTCTTCAAATCAGGTACATTTAAACCAATGTACCCAACAGTACTCCCTTTTGTGATTGTCTGGAATGTCTGCACAGATTAGTGATTGGTTTTTCCTTTCGGTACAGGGGTCGTGTGCGTGTTCTGGGATGGTTATGAAACAGGAATACTGCGCACAATCATGGGATATAATGCGCACGACCACTGGTCGTGCGCCCCTGATCGTGCGCACTACTCTACGTTTTCTAGAATCAGCCTGGGGTAAGCGCACGACCACTGGACATACTGCGCACTCCCACCGGTCGTGCGCCACTGATCGCGTGCATTGATTCCTCTTTTCTGTAGTCCTGTCTGGGTAATCGCACGATCATTGGATTTAGTGCGCACGACCACTGGTCGTGCGCCACTACTCGTGCGCATTATCCCAATTCGTCTTCGTGATATTCCATGCCAGTGCGCAAGAGCACAGGACATAGTGCGCATGACCACTGGTCGTGCGCCCGTGATCGTGCGCATTGTTCATTTCTGCTTTTGTATAAATAGTGCAAGTTACGCCCTAATTCGGGATCGCTCGACTTTTCTCCGCCATTTTCGTCTCCGAGGAAGGGTTCCGCCGTTCCCCTTCATCTTCCACCCTTGGGAGGTGCTCCGGGCAAGCTTTCACCGCCATATCCAAGCCGGAGCTTCCTCTCGGCCTCCTCCATCATCTCTTGGGTTCATTTCAAGTTTCAACGCCATAGCCATCAAGCAAAGGGAAGCTTGCAACTTTCGTCCGCTATCGTGAGACGAAGAAGACAGGCCATTGGAAGGTGGTGACAGCCCTTCTCTACCCCGGACGCTGTTGAGGACCGAGCTTGGACGCGGATTGACAACCCGACGATTCCAACCATGAATCCTCAGCAAGACTTCGGATTCGGTCGATCTCTTGCCTTGTTCTTCCTTTATTATTGTATATGTGTGTTAAAACTTCATTTTTATTGATGTTGTTGCACTTTAGATGTAAACTTTACTAGATTCATGTCTATGTGATTCTGTGTTTGTTTATGCTTTAGTTGCTTGAGGTGCGCCATATTCCATCCATCCACCCTTGCCGCACTAGCAATTGCTAGTGGCATGCGTAGCGAAGAGGTGCTTACGACCCTCATTCCGCCATTCTCACCACCTCATCTGCAAGCCTACTCGCCCATCCGCCTAGCGATTCGGTGCATAGCGGCCCGACTAGTCTTCCATCCCGCCTGGCGAAGCATCGCATAGCAGCGTTGCATAGGAGTAGTTGATAGTGTTTTATTTTCTTTATCCGCAATTTCAAAACCTCCCCTTAGATAGCTCCGACCTGAGAACTTCAATCTCAAGTCCTCCTCGAAATTAACTCCACCTTACTGTGTTCCTTGTGAGATCGATACTTGGGAAAACCCCCATTTTATATTACTTGTGCGACCGGTTCACTGTCGTGATCTTAAGCATCACTACTCATTAAGAATAGAGAAGAAGAACAGAAGGGTGCCTCACCAGCCACAAGAAAAGAGAAGACAATAGCCTTCAAAGCAACTGAAGATCAGCCTGAAGACAAAGTCACAGGAAATGATGAACTGCTCAGTGTGTTGACCAAAAGATTCTACAAGATGGCCAGAAAGGACTTCGGAAAGAGATCATACAAGGAGCATGATAAGCCAAGGTATGATAAGTCTAACAATAAAGAAATTGTTTGCTTTGGTTGCAGGAAACCAGGGCACATTGTACCTGACTGTCCAGAAAACAAAAACAAGGGCAGAAAGGACAAGAAAGAAAGAAGAAAGGAGAAAGACTTCAAGAGGAATGGCAATGACAAGCCCTCCTCAAGCAAAAACAAACACACTAGAAAGGGATTTGTTGCTGAATCCTGGAGTGAAACGTAAGAGGAATCAGAAGCCTCATCCAGCTCCAGTGATGATGAAGATGATGCAGAATAGAAGGAGCTCTGCATGATGGCAATCAATGCCTCACAACATAATTCAGATGAAGAAGACTCAGAGTCAGATTCAGAGACTCAACTTGAAGAAGACCAGGTAATTAGTTTATTTGATTTCAACTCAGAGGACTTTAAATCTGAGTTTAAAGCTTTATGTTTAGACCTGCTAAAATCTGAGAAAGAAATTATCTCTCTCAGAAATCATTTATCTAAACATAATACCTTAAAGTCAGAAAACCTCAAACTCTCTCGGGAGTTGGAGTGCTGTAGGGAGCAGATAGCTTCACTGAAAGGTGAGCTATCTGAGGCCAAGAAGCTTGAAGAATCCCTTAATGGGAGAAGTATCAAGCTGATGGACATCACAAGCACAGTGAACTCCAGATTTAATAGTACACTGGGCTTGGGTGCTTCATCCAGCCAACCTATAGTTCTAACAACCCCAATCAAGTTCATTTCTGATAAAGGAAAGGGAGTTGTAGAGGTAGCTAGGAAAAATTCTGATCTGCCTAAGAAAACTAAGTCCCAGCAAAAATCGTCGAACGGAGCTCGCCGATCGCCGAACGCAGATCGACGATCTCAGGCAAAATCGTCGAACTCAGGTCGACGATCTCTGATTCCTGAACTCTACCATAGTCGACCGTTGAACGGAGCTCGACGATCTGACCCAAGATCGTCGAACGCAGCTCCACGATCGTCGAACAGAGGTCAGAACTCTGGAAATTCTTTCAAGGGCAAATCAAAATCCAATCCTAGGGGTCCCATATCCCAAATCTTTAACCCTTATACTGAATGGATTATACCTTCAAGGAGATATCATCCTGAAGGATATAAAAGTCAACCTGGGATGTCTTTTATTTCTGAGTTTAAAGGTTATCAACCTAGGCCCAAGGTAAACTGGGTCAAAAACAAATGAATTATTTTATGTGCAGGTGAAGACCTATCCAACATCAAACCAGCAATGGTACTTGGATAGTGGGTGCTCTAAGAATATGACAGGAAACAAAGACAACCTCACATCCTTTAAAGCCAAGCTTGGACCCAAAGTTATTTTTGGTGATTCAAACTTTGGACAAACTAAAGGATATGGTGCAGTCCAGATTGGATTAGTGATATTCAAGAAGGTAGCTTATGTGGAAGGACTGAAGCACAATTTGATAAGCATCAATCAGTTATGTGATGAAGGCTACCAGGTGATCTTCAGCAAAGCATTATGCAAGATCAAGTCAGAGGACAACACAACTGTGTTGACAGGTAAAAGGAAAGGTAACATCTATCTAATAGATTTTCTTTCAACAGATGTAGATATTTGCCTGCTCAATTCTGTTTGTAGACCAAATATTTTATGGCACAAGAGACTAGGACAGTTAAACCTTAGAACTATTACTAGGCTATCCAAGGACAACCTTGTTAGAGGACTACCTTCTGGCCCCTATAAGAAGGAAGGACTCTGCAGGGCTTGTCAATTAGGCAAGCAAACTAAAAATAGTTTTAAGTCACTTAATAAGAGTGATTCACCTAGGATCTTTTATCTGTTACACATGGATCTCTTTGGACCCATCACAGTACAAAGCCTAGGAGGGAAATCTTACACTTTAGTAGTTTTAGATGACTTCTCTAGATTCACTTGGGTGTTCTTTCTGAGGAAGAAGTCTGATAACTTTAAGTGTTTGACAGAGTTTCTCAAATGTATACAGATTGAGTTCAATACTCACATTGCCCTGATCAGAAGTGATCATGGGACAGAGTTTGATTCTCTTCTTATGTAAGAGTTCTGTCAGAGTGAAGGGATCAGACACACTTTCTCAGCTCCTAGAACTCCTCAACAAAATGGGGTAGCTGAAAGGAAAAATAGAACCCTTATTGAATCTGCCACTACATTGTTGTCAGATGCTCATCTTCCTCTATCCTTTTGGGCAGAGGCAGTGAACACCTCCAACTATGTGCTGAATAGAAGTTTGATACATAAACTAAAAGGAAAGACTCCCTATGAATTACTCAAAGGGAAGAAACCTAAAGTTGATTATTTTAGAGTTTTTGGTTGCATTTGCTATATACACAATAATGACAAGAGATATTTAGCAAAATTTCAAGCTAAAGCTGATGAAGGAGTGTTTCTGGGATACTCCATGATTAGTAAGGCTTATAGGGTTTATAATAAATCATCTCTTAAAATTGAGGAATCTGTTCATATATCATTTGATGAATCTAACATGTCTTTCAAGGAGAAGAACACTTCTACCATAGCACCTTTGCAGGAACATTCTCTTGTTGAAGACTTGAACAAGTTACAGGTTACTCAAAAAGAGGAAAGCAGTGAAGATGAAGAAAGTATTCAACATATTGAAGAGAAACCACATGAAGAGCCAGTTGTTGTACCACAAGAGGAAACAACAACACATGTTGGTGAACAATCAACACCCCCTGTTGATTTAGTAACATCAAGAGACCATCCAGTTTCCCAAATAATTGGAGACATCTCAGCTGGTGTGCAAACCAGAAATCAGGTCAACCAAAACCTGTTGCACACTTGCTTCCTATCTCAAATTGAACCTCAGTCCATTCAAGATGCAGAGCAAGATCCACACTGGATCATTGCAATGCAAGAAGAGTTGCATCAATTTGAAAGGAACAAAGTTTGGGAACTAGTGCCAAAGCCTAAGGATCACTCCATTGTTGGAACAAAGTGGGTGTTCAGAAACAAACTGGATGATCAAGGAGTAATTGTAAGGAACAAGGAAAGGCTAGTTGCTCAAGGATATTCTCAAGAAGAAGGAATAGACTATGACCAGACTTTTGCAACAGTTGCAAGATTTGAAGCCATCAGAATGTTCTTAGCTTATGCAGCACATAAAGGATTCAAGGTATATCAGATGGATGTGAAAAGTGCATTTCTAAATGGAGACATCAAAGAAGAAGTATATGTCATACAACCTCCAGGTTTTATCTCTCCAACTTATCCTGATTATGTTTTTAAGTTGAACAAAGCATTATATGGTCTCAAGCAAGCTCCTAGAGCATGGTATGAGACCTTAGCATGGTTCCTTTTGGAAAATGGATTTATAAGGGGTAGAGTAGACCAAACTCTTTTCATTAGAACCCATAAGTCTCATACCCTACTAGTACAGATGTATGTAGATGATATTATTTTTGGTTCTAATGATTCAAAATTGTGCAGAAGGTTTTCCAACCTAATGCATTCTAAATTTGAAATAAGTAGCATGGGTGAGCTATCCTTCTTTCTAGGATTGCAAGTCAAGCAACATGCTGAAGGCATCTTTATTTCTCAAACCAAGTATGCAAATGAATTGGTTAAGAAATTTGGTATGTCTTAAGCATCTTTCATGAAAACACCTATGCCTACTAATGCTGTATTGGATGCTGATGAACATGGGAAACCTGTTGATCAGACAATATATAGAGCAATCATTGGCTCTTTACTATACCTTACAGCTAGTACACTAGATATAATGTTTGCTACATGTATATGTGTTAGGTTCCAAGTAAGCCCTAGAGAGTCACACCTAACACTAGTAAAGAGGATTCTCAGGTATGTTAAAAGTTGTCCAAATCTAGGTCTCTGGTATCCAAAAGATTCAGCATTTGATTTAACTGGATTTTTTGATGCTGATTATGCTGGATGCAGAATTGACAGGAAAAGCACCAGTGGAACTTGTCAGTTCCTTGGTGACAGACTTGTCTCTTGGTCTTGTAAGAAACAAACTTCTGTGTCAACTTCAACTGCTGAAGCTGAATATATGGCTGCAGGCAGTTGTTGTTCACAAATCTTGTGCATTCAAAACCAACTCCTAGACTATGGCTACAACTTAGAGAAGTCTAAAATCTTTTGTGATAACACCAGTGCTATTTCTATAGCTCAAAATCCAGTCCTCCATAGTAGGACAAAACACATAGAGATTAGGCATCGCTTCTTAAGGGATAATGTTGAGAAGAATAAAATTGAACTTCAATATATCCCAACTGATTTACAAAGGGGAGATATTTTCTCCAAGCCTTTGGATGAAAAGAAACACACCTTCTTCCTAAATTAGTTAGGAATGTTAGATGGAGGAAGTCTAAAATAATATCCAAGATTTTAAAAGTTTAAAAATTGACCAAGACTAGGCAAACATCTTGATTTTTCTTAGTATCTAGAGTGTTTTTCTGGTCTCTGAACTGCGCTCGACGATTTTTCCCCAGATCGTCGAACGAAGATCGACGATTTCCGAAATCGTCAACCTGAGTTCAACGTTTCTCAGATAGTATGAACTATCTCTTCCGGTCAGCGATCGTCGAACGGCGCTCGACGATTTTGTTCTCTGAATGATCGTCGAACAGAGCTCGACGCTCTCCAATATCGTCGAACGGAGATCGACGATATTGAAGACTCTTCAGATTCCTTTAGAAGCCCCGATCGTCGAACTGAGTTCAACGATCTTTCCTTTTCTGCGTCGAACCCTAATATAAAATTCATTTTTCGCCATCGTTCTCCTTTTGCGCTTTCGATTTCTCTGCAAAAATTCTCTTTCCCTCCAAACAATTCTACACTTGGTCATTTTGTTTGTTGATTTTTGCAGGTAACCATGGCAGTTTCTGTTGCTGTTCTCGCCGCAATGAAATTCGATGCTGGCTTTGACATTGACATGGAGTCCTTCAGCACAACAGATCAAGTTTTCTATGACATTTTGGAGTTGTTCAAGGAGCAGAAACTTGCTACAATCATGACCACCAGAATTAAACTTGCTGCTGATGATATCAAGGAATGGGTATACACTGCCCACAACCAGGATCAAAACACCATAGTTGGATCAATTTCTGGCACCTAGGTACCCTTGACTCCAACCATTCTGGCAGAAGTTTTTGAGCTAAGTTCTGGTAGAGATTCTGCTGATCTGTCTGGAGAGGAATTTGTTGATTTGCTTGCAAGAATGGGACATTCTGAGGCTAACCCTAGCAAGCTGCTGAAGAAAAACCTGTCTGTGGAATATAGATTCTTGACTGATGTAGTTGGGAAGGTTTTGTTGGCTAAGAACTCAGCACATGATACCATTTCTAGGTATCAGCTATGCTTAATGAGAGGCATAGTAGACAAGTAGAATTTGAACTGGTGAGAGGTCTTCTTTGACCTAATTAAAAAGAAAATTAATAAGAATTTTGTGAATTTTGGGAGGATTTTAGGCCTCTTTCTGCAGAACAGATGTCCTACTCCGCTTGTATCATCTGGGATACACATTAATGCATCTAAGAGATTATCCTGTGCCCTATTTGGCAAATGGGACAGGCAGATCACCAAGCCCAGCAGGCCTTCTGCAAGCACACCTTCAGGCACCAGGACTGTAATAGTCACTTCCCCCCAAGTATCTGCCCCTGCAGATGACTTGCCTGCTGCTTCCTCTCATCATCCTCCAATTCCATCCACCATTCAAATTCCATCCACCATTCAAACTCCATCCACTATCATCATCTCCAGCCCTTCTCCAACATCAATACCATCTCCAATTCCAACTCTACCAACAACAAAAGAACTATTCCATCCATTATATTCCTACCCTCCACAAGATATTGAAACATCCACCATTCCATCCTTCAATCTGATTGATGATTCCTTCATGGATGACTCACCCTCCTCTCCTCCTGAGCTACCCTCCTCATCAACATCTTACAAACAACTTCTGCAGGAAATTCTTGATCAACCCACCTTCACACCCTCTCTCTCCATCCCACTCTCCTCCATATCCACTTTACCCACACCTCAACCATCTCTTCCCCAATCCACCAGCTCTCCACCACCATCACCAGTAGCTTCACCTCCATCCTCTACCTCTGCTCCAGTCCCTGTTGAGCAAGTAGATCTTCCAGCCCTAGCTGACAGGATATATGAATTGCTAGCCCCCAGGCTATCTCTTCTATTGGAGACCTCCTTGGCTCCATTACTCCAGTCAGTGGCAGCTCTTTCTGCCAGGCTCTCCTCCTTATTCCCTCAGGCAACCCCTTCATCAGTGTGCCTTGATCTAGCCTTATCTGAATCTAGGCAGGGGGAGGTGCCCTATGAAGTGAGCTTGCCTGCTGTTTCTTCAGTTAGTGTTGCTGCTGCTGCTGTTCTTCAAGCTCCAGTTCCACCTCCAGTTGTCTTCCCAGTGGACATCAGGTCCTTACTTTTAGCATTTGATTCAGCCTACTTCAATTGTCTTCCAGAGAGAGTTGTTGTCCAGCCCCCAGAGGATCTCTCCAAGGCCCTTGTGCCCTTCTCATGCTGTGATACCAGCATTATAACTTCTTTTGTCAATTCAGTATATGCTGCTGCTACTCCTGATAAGAATATGGTTGATGTTCCTGCTGCTGCTGTCAATAATGATGTTACTGCTGTTCCAGTTTCTGATGATATCCATATGACAGAGGCACATGATTTTGAGCCTTCTGTGTTTGCTGATGATATTCCTGATGTTGCTGATATTGTGGTATCTGAAACTATTGCTGCCCCAACATCTGCTGATATTACTGCTGCTATACCTTCTAAGAGTGCTGCTCCAGAACCTTCTGTGTCTGTTGCTACTGCTTCTGCTTCAACTTCAATTGCTACAAGTGTTGTATCTGCTGCTCCAACCTCTGCTGCTACATTTGCTTTAACTCAACTACAGAAAGACTTGATAAAAAAGATTGATGCTCTATATGATGAGCAAAGTTCTGAAAGTGATGAGTTCAAGACTGATTCTGATGACTCCTCTACCACTATTGCCAGAAAGAGAAAGGCAAGGAGCAAAGCCATGAAACGAGTACCTCCAGCCAAAGTAAAGGACAATAATGACATTCCATATTACATTCTTCATGACTGCCCCATAACTGAGCACTGGATGCAGTATTCAAAGAATCAACTTAAAGCCATGAAGAAAAAGAGGAAGTATGAAAAAGGATCTTCCCAGTTTCATCATTCTCATCCTCCTCCACCACCTCCTCCTGATGCAGGTGCAGGTGGAAGCTCAGCTGCTCAACCTCATGCTAAAATCCAAACCCCCTATCAGCCACAAGAAAGATCTTATCATAGGGGAAGCCAGTCCAGGGGCTCTCAATCCAGAAGAGGAAACTATAGAGGAAATCAAAGGGAAGTCCAGGTTTATTCAAAAGGTTATTCAAGGTAACATCCCTAATCCAGGGAAGGACAAACCTCATCAAACACAACCTCAGGTCCTTTTCCCTATAAACTAAAGGAAGTAGTTTCATCCAGGCCTCCTCAGGACAATCCATCCAATAGATATGAGCCACTAGTGCCATTTGAGGATCCTGAAAACAATCCAACTACTTGGACTGCCAGGATGAAAGAGCTTGCTGCACTGGACCAAATTAAGAAAGCTAAAGAGCAAGGCAGAGATTCCTCCAACATCACTACATTGTCTGAACAGAGAAAGAAAGAATTGGAAAGATATGCTTCAAGAAAATTCTTTGATTCTGATAGATATATGGAGCTGCATCCTGAAGCTGTAGTTCCAAGGCCCAAACAGCAAACCTCTTTAGGTGCAGCAGATGACACAAGATCCAAAAAGGAAGCTCTCAACCCCAATAGAGAAATCAAACTCATAAAGTGCAAGGAGAAGAAATAACTATGTAAGGTGACAATCATTTTGATTTCTGATTTCTGTCTGGGATGATATATATCTGTGGTTCTGCAATGTCCATCTTATTGCTTTTCTGTATTGTTGCTATGTATGTTGTTATTTAATTTTTCCAAGTTCTGTAAATAGTAATCCTAACCAAAATAGGGGGAGATTGTTGGAACACCCTATTACTAATTTGGTTCAGGATCACTATGTCTCTAGGAAACCTGTTTTTGACCTCCTGTATAGCTCTAAAGGTCAATTAGAATTGAGTCTAAGGGTTAGAAGTCTAGGTTTGGAAGCTTCCCTCAAGACCACGGATTTTCAGTTCGAAGACTAAGTCAAATCGTCGAGCTCAGTACGACGAATCGTCGAACTCCAATCGACGATCGTCTAGCTCAACTTTGACAGATCGTCGAACTCCATTCGACGACGCTGAGCTCAACTTCAACAAATCGCCGAACTCCATTCGACGATCTCTGAGCTCAGTTCGACGATCTTGACACAGTATTGGATCTCTATCTCTGAGCTCAGTTCGATGCTCTTTGAGCTCAGATCGACGATTTTTGTTGCTGTATAAGTCCAAATCGCTGAGCTCAGTTCGACGATAGCAGAGCTCAGTTCGACATTTTCTGATGAGTTAAAGGATTTTTCAAGATTCAAATTCAGGAGTTATTCAGCAATTAATTCAGAAGATTTTCTAGCTGTTTTCATTTATTTCTGGACCAAGTTTCAAGGGATTATCAAGGAATGTTTCTTTGGACTTTCCTCCAGAAGACAATTGCAATTAAGGATGCAATTAATGACAGGCCAACGACTATTCTTGACAGAGGATGACTTTCTATTCAGAACCAGAGAATAAAAGACAAGATTTTTTGAATCTCTCCATCACTTAGAACATAGAACAGAAGAGACAATACAGACAAGAAGAACAAGAACTAAATATTCTCTGTCTCAAAGAATTCTCTCAAGAACACACATCCAAGGAGATCAAACCTTCTGAAATCCTCTGATCTCTTGTGAATCAAGTGTTCAAGGCCAACATCATTCAAAGACTCCAGACACCTAACATTTCAGCTGTTGCTGAAATTATCATTTGCTGGAGATCAACTTCTAAAGGCCTATCACCCTACAGCAAAGCTTCATTTCCTGAACATCTCAAGAACTCAGGGGGAGCTTTGACACCATAAAATCCACATAGTCTTCTCAGCTGCTCTGAGAAAGAGAAGACTTCCATAACTCTCTCATCCCCATCTCTGTAAAGGGTTTCTCAAACTCCCTTCAAACGTTTGTGCCTGGTTTTTGAGCACCTTGTCAAAAGATAATTGGTGGCAAGACACCTGATCAAAAAATCTGATTTGGTTTTTGAGCACCTTATCAAAAGCTCATTGGTGCCCAGGACACCTGATCAACTCATCCTGCAGTGGATTCCTACCTAGGGTTGTAGAAGATTGGATGTACCCAAGTTTAGGGGAACCACTATAGCTCCTTGTGTCTTCTGGCTTGCTTGTCTTTATCTTTTGTTTCTGGCTGTGATTGTTTTGTGATTAGTTTAGATCTGTGATTAATCTCTGTTGTAGGTTATTTTGTGATTATATTTAATAGTTGCTTCCCTGTTCACTCAGATTACAACAATTATTGTAAAAAGTTTTCAAGCACCATATACTCTATTCACCCCCCTCTAGAGTATATCAGATCTAGCTGCACTTTCATCTCATCCGCATCTTTTCCCTTAGTTTTGTTAAGTCTCCTTGTTTTTACGATGTTTGATTCTATCGTTTGGATTGGTTTTGGTGTTGTATTAAGTTTCGGGGGGAGACTTCCTTTTAGGGGGAGTGACTATAACACCCCTGATTTTTCTCGATGATTTTATTTGATTTGATATCGTCATATTTATGACATCGGGACGTTACCCCTTTTTACGTCATGTTGTCGGCGCTGCACTGTTAGTGCGTTTTCGCGTCCGTTTGGTCTGATTGACCAGATTTTTGGGATTTTCGTCGAAACTGAAAGTTTTCGAGTTGATAAGTTAAGTTTTGTGGTTTTGATTTCGCCGTTAAATTTGTAGCGTTAGTGTTCTCCTTCGGTGCAAGTTTAGTTTAATTTGGAGCAGGTTTGGGCTTCCGTTTAGAGTCTTCTCAAGTAGTTATGGCTCTACTCGAATAGCCCGTTTTAGATTTTGCTCGGACGCCGTTTTGAGGGTCAAAACGGCATCGTATCAAAAAATGGTTAACATGAAATTTGTTCGTCTCGACGAGATCTACAATTTAATGTTGACCACTTTTCGATTTGAAGTTGTTTTGAACACCTAATTTCGTTTTTTCTGCTGGAACTCGAGTGGTGAGCTGCTACTCGAGTATATGCTGTTACTACTCGAGTAATACATGTTTTAACTCGAGTAATGAGCCTCTACTCGAGTATATTATGATACTACTCGAGTAGGTATGCTGTTACTCGAGTAGGGGTGCTGCTACTTCAGTAGATAAGTTGGAACTCGAGTGGTTCATGCTGCCACTCGTGTAGGCCGTTTTTGTCAACATTCGGGTGCCGTTTTGAGGGAAAAATGGCATCGTATGAAAAACTGGTTAACATGAAATTTGTTTGTCTCGACGAGATCTACAACTTTCATGTTGACCACTTTTCTATTTGAAGCCGTTTTGAACTCCTAATTATGTTTTCCGCGCACCCGCTCGTAAATAGTAGGTTTTTAGACAAAACTTTTCATAAATACCTATATATATACGTATACTTAGAATTAGAATGGGCCCCACTCTTCCTATAGGACTTCTTCTTCTTCACTGAACCGAACCAGAACTGAAGAAACGTAAGGACGGCGATGGCGGAGCGTGAGATTTCGTGAACCTTCCGGTCGCCGCCGACGGAGTTCCGGTGCTCGAAATCTTCATTCAAGCATAGATTTGAAAAGCTCTCGGAGAGATCTACGTCACCGTGGTAATTTTTTTCAATTTCTTGAGATTTCTTGTTAGGGTTTTTTGGCCCTAACTTCTATTTCGTCCACTCTTGTCCAGATTTCGGCTTCTCTCGTCTCCCTTAGTCCCGATCAGCGACGAGGTGTGATTTGGAGGCTTTCTTTGATAAAGCCAAGGCAAGTGGCTCTTTTCCTCTCCTTTTCCATAAGTTCTTATGGTAAGACTTTCACCTTATATTAATGTTCCTGGTTCCTTTAGAGTATAAGATGTTTTAATTTTTTTAGGGCTTAAGCTTAGGGAAAATTTTTCAACGCCGTTGAGCGTAGGATGCGTCACGCTTAGTATATGTCGATTGTAAGTCGTGGTCTTTGATTTAGTGTTGTAATACTTAGGTGTTGTGCCAATTTTGAGATGATTATGTTTGGGGTAGGAGTGTTGGTTGTGGTTAGCATACCACCCAACCGGGAGGCCCCTTCTTTCTGTGGATCATCACAGTGGGGGTATGCATAGTTTCTCCTTTCTTGGACTGTTGCATTCTGGTTGGCCCGGTTTGGCCATGTTTGTGGACCACAGTACCGACTGTGATACGGTTGAGGATTCGGGGTAGGGCTTAGGGCGCTTGAGGTCGTCTCCCTCTCCGACCTGCAACGCAGTCATAACACGTGTTGATGATCCACCCTCTTCCGAGCTGTATTGTGATCAGTTCTTTTTTTGTGGTTTATGCCACAGTTTTGCTAAATTTTGCTGGTAGTGCCCAGACTTGTTCACCTTCGCACTTGGTGCATTCTTTTTAAATTTAGAGGTTATTATAATGGCTAACCTTCCTCTATATATTCTATTTGGCTAATTGTTGCTGTTTTCTTTTGCATTCTTCCTCCTTTGGTTGGGTTTGGTACACCCTCCCTTGTTTGGCTTACTCACTTGCTTACCTATTCTTTTGCCACTTGTTTTTTTTTATTCTGCTTGCTGAGTGTTCTTCTCTTGAATGCCTCAGGTTCAGGGCTTTAGCCGGTGGTGCTGCTGAGTAGTTTTGTTGCTGGGTTTGCTGAGGGTGCCTCGAGGTTGTGAGGTAGCTTTTGTTCTTTTGTAGTATGCTACAAACTTGTGAAATTTTAGTGGGTTCGTGTCAGGTGTTTGATGCCCACTGATTGTTTATTATCGTTCTTGGATATTTGGCTAGTTGCTAGTGTCTACTTTTGTTTTAGTAGTTCTTGCTCTCTGGGAAAGATTTATGCTAGGATGCCTATATGTATTTTCAACTATAAAACCAACTAATATTACTATATCATGCACATCATGTTTTAAAACTCTAAATCACTATATTTAAATACCGTACAAACTACTTCGATATTATTACTATAAATTTAGGGTAATGCATGCCATGAATTTTTTTGTGGGATGCTAGACTCATGTAGGATGTCTAACCTGTTTACTATAGTATTTTCCGCTGCGTTTAATTACTTTCCTTCTGGTGGACTCGTGAGCCACTAAGACGAGGGATATGACTAAGTGCCTAACTTAAAATAAACTCCTTCAATAAAACATTTAAATCACATTTTTTGTATTGAGTCAGAGTGTTGCCTGAGCGTCTGCAGTTATCCCCTACTGACGTGGCATCATGACGTGCATTTTCCCTTACTCTGATATTTCGTCGTTGTGGTGAAAATGCGGGTTTTGACAATTGGTATCAAAGCGAGGTTCTGCAAGAGGGGCAGTTGGTTTGGCAAGTTTGTCGAACAACTTGCCCTCAAGCAAAACTCTCGTCGTGTCATTCATTACATACACACACCGGTATGTCATCAGTAGATCTTGATGGAAGCATGAACACTACACTCATAGCACAAAAGAAGAAGTATACGGGGCATATTATGTAGTATGAGATGCATAATATGAGTTTGTATATGGATCCACCATAGGTGGTGACATGTGACGGTTATATAGTATGAGATGCATAACCACCATCACATGGATGCCCATTAGCACGTTTTACCTTTTTCGTTACATACAATATTATGTAGTATGGGATGCATAATATTGTATGTGTACGCCACTCATACATGCATTAAGGATTTTCTTTAGAATGCATATCACTACATACATATCATATCATTGCATAAGCACACATGCCAAGTTAAAGATCTACATTATGACATATGTACACACATGATTTGAAATAAAAAAAGTAATCATTCATGCACTCATATAATAGGCACAAGAGTCATAAGGATGAGGGTGTTTCCCCCTAAGTAGGACATGTCATCATTTATTTTAAATCCCAGAGTAAGCTAGCAGTATGAGTAAGTATCTAAGGTTTTATGTATGAGCTAAGTTGTAAGTCTAGCATGTTACGCTAGGTGTTGATAGATCGTATATTGATTGTTTAGAATGCCGCCTAAGCGTCCGGTGACGAGGAATACTCCCCAGTCGGAGGGAGAATCTTCTGGTGCCTAGAGTGAGGCAGTGATAGAAAGATTGCGACTGAGCAATGAGGCGCTGTCGAGGCAGATGCTGGAGATGCAGTCGCAGATTCAGTCGTTGTTGTCAGTCGTGGCGAGTCAGCCGTAGAGGGAGCAAGAGCCCGTCGTAGATCTAGTTGTTCCCGTTCCTCCCGCTCCTCTGGTGCCCCCGGCGCTGTTACCACCAGAGATGCGGGTTGTGGCAGTAAGCTCAGTTGGTGATAGACACTGTTGGAAGAGTGTGTTATGAAGGGTTGCGGGTTCAATACCTAGCGCCAACAACGCGCCTTGCTGAGAAACAGGCGGGAGAGGCGTTGGGGTGTATTGGGCTGCAGCCCTGTAGCAGCGCCCGGTGGGACGGTATATTGGCCGGACCGTTACATAAAAGTGCACTTTTTATGTAACGTTCCAGCCCACCGGAATATCTACCGGCCCACCGGGCGCGTTACAGGGCTGCAGCACAATACACCCCGACGCCTCTCCCGCCTGTGTCTCAGCAAGGCGCGTTGTTGTCGCTAGGTATTGAACCCGTAACCCTTGATAACACACACTTCCAACAGAGGTCATCACCATCTGAGCTGCAGCTCAGATGGTGATGACCTCTGTTGGAAGAGTGTGTTATCAAGGGTTGCGGGTTCAATACCTAGCGCCAACAACGCGCTTGCTGAGACACAGGCGGGAGAGGCGTCGGGGTGTATTGGGCTGCAGCCCTGTAATGCGCCCGGTGGGCCGGAACGTTACAACGATGAAGACGTAAGCTATTCTTTTTTTTTCCTTTTGCAAAACCCTTGGACAGGGGAAAACTTGATGGCCAAATATATGGAAATAGGAGAGAGGATAGGTGGTGTCCAAAATATTCCAAGGTGGAAAGTGTGTGGTCGGTTTTGGTGATGGAAGGGAGGAGACGACTCAGGTTGGTGGTGGAGGTGGGTGGCCGGCTTGAGGGTGGTCGGTTTTTGGGTGTTGGAAGGCAGGAGAGATCTCAGGTTGTAGATGGAGGTGGGTGGCCGAGTGAATGAAAGGAGGGGCGAAGGGATGACCAGTTTTGTTTAAAAAGGGAAGGAGGGGGGTCAGGTTTCCTTAGGGATGAAAAGGAGAGGGAAATCTTGAGGAGGGAGAGGAGGAGGAGAGGAGGACGAGAATAGAGAGAGGGAGAAGAGGTGGCCAATGGCCAAGAGAGAGAGGAGAGGAGGGGAGGAAAATCTCAATAGAATTTAGGGTTTCAATTTCTTATCATTCTTCAATACAATATCCATCATAAGCATGACGTTATATAGCCTACACCACTCCATCTCCACCCTTCATGAAAATAGAAAAATACTTGATCGTTATAAGCACCCATCATAATAAAAATACAAGTACTTGCATGAAATTAAAATACTAGATGGTTATATGCACCCATCATACATTTATTAAAATACAATAATCAAATGCATGAAATAAAACACTTAAAAAAATTTTCTTAAAAATAAAAATTGCTAAACAATATATAATAATAAATATTTAATTTATAATAATAAGTTTTTATTTGATGGCAGCGACAGACATTGTGCAAAACAAGTAGCAGCGTTGGCGAAGAACATCGTGGTAGAATCCCGTGCTCGAGCTTGCGACAACATTCATCCCAATCAACGAACTCTCTATGTCGGGGATCAACAGCCGCATCAGCAACATCGCCATCAGAGTACCTCCATAATGAAAACTCTCATGGGGTCAAGTATGTCTATAGACAAAGATAAGGAAGGGAAACCTGTTGATGAAACTTTATATATAGGCATAATTGACCCCCTTCTATATCTTACTGCTAGTTGGCTAGACATCATGTATGCTATATATGTTTGTACTAGGTATTAGGCTAGCTCTAAAGAGTCTCACTACTATGCCGCTAAGAGAATTTTGAGATATCTTAAGTGCACTCCAGATCTTGGCCTATAGTACCCTAGGAATAGGGATTTTGAACTCATTGTCTATTCAGATGCAAATTTTGCATGTTGAAGAGAGGATAGAAAAAGCACATCAGGCACTTCTCAGTTCTTGGTACGAAGACTTGTGTCTTGGAGCAGCAAGAAGCAAACCAGTATTGCAATCTCAAGTATATAGTCAAAATATATATCTGCTGGGAGCTGCTGTGCTCAAATGCCGTGGATCCAGCATCAGCTCCGGAGCTATAACCTCCATATAAGTAGAAGTCCTTTGTATTGTGATTTGATGCATAAGATCACGGCAGTGAACCGGTCGCACAAGTAATATAAAATGGGGGTTTTCCTAAGTATCGATCTCACAAGGAACACAGTAAGGTGGAGTTAATTTCGAGGAGGACTTGAGATTGAAGTCCTCAGGTCGGAGCTAACTAAGGGGGTTTGGATTGTTGTGATAAAAAGAATGTAAAAATCTAACAACTACTCCTATGCGACGCTTCGTCAGGAAGGATGGAAGACTTGTCGGGCTGCTATGCACCGAATCACTAGGCGGATGGACGAGAAGGCTAGCGGATGAGGTGGTTAGAATAGAGGAATGAGGGTCGTGAGCACCTCTTCGCAACGCACGCCACTAGCAATTGCTAGTGCGGCAAGGGTGGATGGTGGTGGATGGAATATGGCGCAACTCAAGTAAATAACGAAAACATCAAAATCACATAGACATGATTGTATAAAAACATTTTACAAACTAAGCATACTTCATCAATATAAATAAAGTTAAACACCGATATTCAACAAGAAAGCAAGAACAAGTCAAGAGTTCGACCGAATCCGAAGTCTTGCTGAGGATTCACGGTTGGAATCGTCGGGTTGTCATTCCGCGTCCAAGCTCGGTCCTCAACTGCGTCCGGGGTAGAGAAGGGCTGTCACCACCTTCCAATGGCCCATCTTCTTCGTCTCACGATAGTGGATGAAGTTTGCTAGCTTTCCTTTGCTTGATGGCTATGACGTCAAACCCTACTTGAAGCTCACGGATGAAGGAGAAGGCCGAGAGGAAGCTCCGGCTTGGATTTGCCGGTGAAAGCTTGCCTGGAGCACCTCCCTAGGGTGGAAGATGAAGGGGAACGACGGAGAAGGAGGAAAATGGCAGAGAAATGTCGAGCTCCGGATCCTCTCTTGAATTATGGCGAGACCTGCACTATTTATACAAAGCAAAAATGAACAATGCGCACGATCACATGCGCACGACCAGTGGTCGTGCGCACTATATTCGGTGCTCGTGCGCACTGGCATGGAACATCCGGAAGAAGAACTGGGATAACGCGCATGAGTAGTGGCGCACGACCAGTGGTCGTGCGCACTCAGTCCAATGGTCGTACGATTACCCCAGACAGGACTCCAGAAAAGAGGAATCAATGCACACGATCAGTGGCACACGATCGGTGGTCGTGCGCATTATGTCCAGTGGTCGTGCGCTTACCCCAGGCTGATTCTGGAAAATGTAGAGTAGTGCGCACGATCAGGGGCGCACGACCAGTGGTCGTGCGCACTAGATCCCATGATCGTGCACAGTATTCCTGTTTCACAACCATCCCTAAACACGCACACGACCCCTGTAACGAAAGGAAAAACCAATCACTGATATGTGCAGACATTCCAGACAATAACAAAAAGGAGAACAGACTATAAAATAACAAAATACACAACCACAGGCATAAATGTGCACTTCCTATGGAAATAAAGGCAAGATGGAATATATATGATAATGAACTAAAAGTGAAGTGCAAGCGATGAAAAACAAGCCCAGATGAGTTCAAAAATAGGTATATAAAGTGGACTCATCATGATTCTACTAGTGCAATCTCTATTGCTATGAATCCTATCTCTCACAGTAGTACTAAGCACATAGAGATTAGGTATCACTTTATCAGAAAGCATGTGGAATGTGAAGACATCAGTCTTGAGTTTGTCCCTATAGACAAGCAAGTGGCTGACATCTTAACAAAGCCACTAGATGAAGCAAAGTTCAACACCTTCAAATTTGAGTTGGGTATCTTGAACTTGGTATAGCTTCAGTTGATCCTTATGTGGTTTTTGTTGCGGGAATTATTTCTACTTGCAGGTTAATAAGACCTTCTTTGGTATCAAGGCCTTCAAGTGTTTCATGTGGTATTTAGACTGGAATAGACTAAAGTGCTTATTAGATAGGATTATAGAAGATGCTCTTGTTGAGGTAGAGAAAGTCCAGCATTTGTAGGAATAGGTTCAGCTTCCTGTTGAGAAGGAGCAAGCAGCTGCACTAGTGGAAGTCTAAGATCAACACTACTGATCTGTATGTCCTAAGTACAATGCACATACTGAGGGGATATTCTCTAAAATACCTACTCTAGAGATTATTTATCTCATATTCATAAACTTCTCTGTATTAGAGATGGGAAGCTGCTGCTGAGAAGACAAATCTGTGTAGGAGAATAAGATACTCATAGAAGGATGATCAGGAAATAGAGAAGGTCAGCACCTCCCTGACTATTCTACAGAAGTCAAAAAGTGGGAGAAGAAAATGATCAAGGAAATGATCATGGACAAACAGTAAAATAGGGGGAGCAGGAAGTGATGATCTTCATGCAAGCATAGAAAATGTGGTAACCTATAACTTATTACACCTGTTACTCTTTTTTCCATTATAATGTTTTATCTGCTGCATATGCTGGTGTATATCATTGACT
The DNA here is from genome assembly GCA_039583875.1 of Platanthera guangdongensis. NCBI lineage: Eukaryota > Viridiplantae > Streptophyta > Magnoliopsida > Asparagales > Orchidaceae > Platanthera > Platanthera guangdongensis. The sequence continues at coordinate 74,423,857 of CM077152.1, forward strand.
AAGAGTTTTGTTTGAGGGTTTTGACTTCTTCAAATAGGGGGAGATTGTTGGGTTCATTGATCCTAATGTCCCAGATTTGTAGAAGTCAAACAAGTCAATGGTATACACATAGTTGTATTTGATGTATGTTCAAGATCATGCATACAAGTTGTTCTTTATCACATTTATTGTACATGTGTTCCAAGTGACAAAGATAGATGGACATAAAGAAAGTTGGAAAGAAGAAATCTGTTTAAGTCCACGGGCGTTCAGTGAAGCTAGTTCACTCAACACTAGATGATAATGAATAAAGCTGGAAAGACAAAAATTTGTTTAAGTGCACAGACATTGAGTGAAGCCAGTTCACTCAACTCCAGATGTTTAGGAAGAAAGCTGGAAAGACAGAAATCAGTCTAAGTGCACAGGCATTGAGCGAAGCCAGTTCACTCAATGCCAGATGTTAACATGCGGCAAAGGCACAGACATTGAGAAAAGGCAGTTCACTCAACGCAATGCAACAAGAAAAGCTGAGCAAAGACAAGACAATCAAAGCTTCAGCATTGGCAATGAAAAAATCTGGTTAAGACTATAAGCGTTTAGTGAGGACATCTCACTCAATGCTAGATGAGCAGAAGCATTGAAGAAAGTGAGGAAAATCAAAGCCTGACTATTTGCAAGTCAGAAAAGTTGCAAAGTTGAGAAGCGTTGATGGAGGACAGCTCACTCAACGCCCAGAAGCGTTGAGTAAAGCGCATTCTATCAAAGCCAAAGAAACAGTGAAGAAATCTGGCTAAGTCTAAAAGCATTGAGTGAATCCAGTTCACTCAATGCCCAGACCAAGAAGCTTTGAGTTAAGCTAATGCAGTCAAAGCCTCAAAAGGAGAAGACAGAAATCAGCTAAGTACATAAGCGTTAAATGAAGTCAGTTCACTCAATGCCTAATCAAGAAGACATGCAAAGGCAGAAAGCATTGAGTGAGGATAGCTCACTCAACGCCTTCATTCAAATGAAATATTGGCCAAGTCTAGAAGCGTTGAATGATGAAGGCTAACTCAACGCACTCTATACCTAGTAGTACAAAAAGATTGGCTAAGGACAAAAATGTTGAGTGATGAAGGCTCACTCAACGCCTATCAACAGAAATATCATCTAAGGAAAAAAGTATTGTGTGATGAAAGCTCACTCAATGCACTCAACACCGGAGATATAGAAGTATTGGCTAAGTCCAAATCCATTGAGTGATGAAGGTTCACTCAATGCACTCAACACACTCAATGCCTTATAGTACAGATTATTTGGCTAAGGGTTATTGCATTGAGTGAATGATATTCAATCAACACACTAAATGCCTGGGATGAAACCGAGAATTTGGCTAAGTACACAGATGGTGACGTCAATAAAAGTCAGCAGAATTTTGAAATGTTGCGGGAAGTCTATAGTACATGACAAAAAGGTGCCTCTTGCCTGTAGTGCTGCAGTTAATGCAAAAGCAAGTTGCAGCCAACCCCAATAGTCGTTCCCACTGCTCTAGGAGCTGTTGGACATCGGGAATACAAGGGAATCAGATCGATTCGAGTAAAAAACTTTCGGGATTATTTTGAAAAAAAAACTTCATCTTCTTCCTCACCATTGTTGTAGAGATTTGAAGAACAAGTTGAAATAAACTGATCTAAAAGTTCATCAAGTTAGTTGTTGTGATCAACATCATCAACAACAAGTTCAAAGATATTTCTGTGAGAAAGAATAAGCTGCTAAGGCTAACCCTAGCTACAGTAACTTCACAGTTCTAGTCGATATTTTCTCAAGAACATTTTTCTGGTTGCTGTGAAGAAGTTAGGGCTGATCTTTTTTAAACTCAGGACGCAGAAGGCTTAGAGAACTTTTCTCTAGAGTCAAATCAACAACAAACTCTATGTATCTATAGGATCCTTTGGATCTGAGTTGTAAGCCTCTTTTATAAAGTCCGAGTGTAGAATCTGTTGTAGATCTAAGTGGTTGGATTCTAGAGTGAATCTGAGGTAGGATCCTGGACTGAATTTGAGTGTAGGGCAGTTTACCTGAGGTAGGAGAGTCATTCTCTCTGAGTTGTAGGGCTTTTGTGTCTGAGTTGTCGGATCCTCGTGTGGATCTAAGGTAGGGCCTTTGTGCTTATGTTATAGGAGAGTCATTCTCTCAGATTGGTAGGGATATCCTCCTAGCCTGAGTTGTAGGGACTTTAGCCTCATGTACATGTTCTTTGGATCACTGAGTTGTCGGGATTTGTGTAACATCCGATTCGTGCTAGACCCCTCGCACGTGTTTTGAGTCAAGAAAGTTGACTTAGGCTCGAGTTGCACTGGTAATAGGTGTCGTGTGATACTGGACTAATAGGGAAAATGTTACTTAGGATAATTTGAGTTTCAGTAGGCGTCAAGTGCGTCTAGTGGTCTCAACGCCACTCGATGAGCCGTTGAGTGAAACTCAATGCAAAAGTATAATTTAACTTAGAATTATTCTGGATTCTGTAGGCGTTGAGTGGTCTTGACGCCATTCGACGAAGCATCGAGTGCATTGAGTAAACTCGATGGCAATCGACGAATCATTGAGTACTACTTGACGAAGGATTATTTTAATTAGAATTGGGAGGCGTCGAGTGCATTGAGTGGTCTCAATGCCACTCGAAAAATCGTTGAGTGATACTCGACGAATAAGAAGAATTAACTTAGAATAATTATGGATTCATGAAGCATCGAGTGAACTCGATGCCAATCGACGAAGCGTCGAGTGCATTTAGTAAACTCAATGCCATTCGACGAAGCATCGAGTGAGTTGAGTAAACTCGACGCCATTCGCCGTAGCGTCGTGTGCGTTAAGTAAACTCGATGTCATTCGACGAATCATCAAGTAATACTTGACGAATGACGCTTTGACTTAGAAAATTATTCTTGACTCTATAGGTGTTGATTGATCACGACGAATTTCGACGATTCGTCGAGTGAGTATAGACATACACGATGATTTTGACTTAGAGTATATCTTCGGCCTATCAGTGTTTGCTGGTTTATATAGGCAGGCTGAACCGAATTTTCGGGATAAGCGTTGATGACTCATTTGGACCCAGTGTTCTCAGACAAGACATATTTAAAGTTATAATGGGCGATCCAATGTTAGGGTGACACATGGAAACACTAATTCTTCTTATAAAAAGGAAGGAACATGAAACCCTAGTCGTCACTTCATTTCTCGCCGAGCTGTTACCTGTGTTGAATCCGTCGGGTGAGAAGAAGTCTCTAGTGCCGATATTTCCTTTCCGTGAAGAACAACACCAACGAGGAAGAAGATAATGAGGAGGATGACAAGATCCATGGCCGGAAACGAGGTGAGCTTCCTACCCTCTCCCTTGGTGCTAGATCTTTAGTTATAATCTAGGAGAGATGTCGACTCAAGAGAGTTGGACTAGTGCGAGATGAAGATCTCCTAGGAAGAGGCCATGCTAGGACCTTGTCCTAGAGATTCGATGTCTTCAACCTCTCCTCTCTTCGAATGAAGATGATGGACTTGGTTTCATTAAGAGGGATTGTCTATTAAGGGTAAATACGGGAGGAGAAAGTGTTGTATGTTGTTTTGAATAAATAGCTAGAGGAAGAAGACGAACCAATGTCATTCGTTTTTCTTTAAGATGCCTGCAAAATCTATTTTCTGTGCGCAGCGAACTTCGAGGCCATTTTCAGGTATGATATGGCTGGATCTGGGTCTTGGGATAAATACAAAAGTCATAGCCCTTGAAAATACCTTTCCAATGGATGGTTACACGTTTTCATAGGATTCTGTAGCCTCTGGAATGTTCAGTCGAATTTGCTTCATGGTAATACTTAAGCGCACGTAGTCTCGAGTTAGTGTATAGCCAGATTGGACTGGGTAGAAGAAACGTGGCAAGCTGATGTTGAGGTTGGATGAGCCTCGTTATATGTAGTCATAATAAACAGTTAGCTTAGAGAAGTTTTATAAATAAATGGTTAGGGAATGTAGTGAACAAATGGTTTGATAAGATCTGGTTTTATAAGTGATGCACTTGTGTAATCCGGTAAGGATGTGCATGATTATATGCCGGAGAATGAAATGGGTTTTGAAAGAGGGTGTGATACCTGATAATTGAATGTGCAAACTATACTTATGATTTTATGCTTGATGAATACATGATGAACTAATATAATGTTTTGACAAAAATGTGGAATCATAATTGTTTGTGAGTGCTTGATTATAAGAAGGAATCAATTTAGGTAAGCCTCATGGCCATGAATAATGTTGAATCACGATCTCAATTATAGGATGGGATAAGTTGTATTGTCCACTACTTAGAGTGTGTCTCCCTATGGGTAGCAGTGTGGGATTGGCATGTTGTATGAGGTGGCTTGCCACCTCTATTGATGTTGAACCCTTCAGAGCTTGGGAGCATGGAAATGTGAAAGGGTGTAAGTGCATGAGTATTTGACCACACTGAATTGATGTGATGATAAGGGACTTGGTGTGGAGCCCTTGAGTGTTGTTGAGCACTAGATGGATGATGGCAATGCCATATGAAGTTGCATGCGGGTGAGTTTACACGCGGTGTCATAATCCTGGGTTAAGGATAGTGTGGTAGGTCTACGGGCTTGCCAGTCGTCACATAGACGGGATTTGACAGATAAACTTTGGGCAGTTGGGCTTAGTCCTCGGTGCTTATTCCCGAGGCTACTTCCATGCCAAGTGGATGGTAGGGCTTGGTACTTTGGTGATACGCTCACATAGTCTCCTTTCATGCCTTATCATAGGCCAGTTGGGCTTGGTCGTCGGTACACATTACCCAAGGCTCCTGAGCCGTAGTATGAAGGGAACTTCGTTGTTGTGTTTTTAACATTGAGGCATACAAAGGCCTAGGCTTGGTAGTGTGGATGCCCGCTTAGTTATGGAAAGCCCATTTCATTGTCACCGTCTGGCCACGACGGATGATGCCTAAGTGGTTAGCTTCCTGATCGAAAAGTGGGAACTACAAGTCTGTGTCAACATAGCAATGTACGTGTGTGTGAGCATGGGTGAGTCATCATATTGCATTCATAACATTCCATTGCACCGCATAAGATCCTTATCATATAACTTTGTATTGACACTCTTGTATGATGAGTTACTTTACTGTTTAGTCAATCCTTAACTATAAGTCTGTATGGGCATTCGTATAAGTTAAATTACTTTTCTGTTGTAGATATATATACACTATTGTTGATAGTAGCTTTGATAGTATATACTGATATACTTACTTATTGTACATTGTTGGATACTCTGATATTAGATAGTCTTCTACCACCCGCTTGTACTATTGTTTAAATATATATATTGTACCTCCTCTTTCTCCCGCTCGGTTCCTAAGAGCCGCCAGTGTGAGAGGATGTGAGAGCCACTTAGTGTTTAAGACTAACGGTTGCTATGACTTCCATTTTAGGAGGAAACAAAGTAGATAGAGCAGCAGTCGCAGGTTTTGCAGGAGGGTAGCCAGGCCAGGGTGACAGGTCCTGAGACGACGTTACCTTCACTGCCATCAGTTACGTATATGAGTTTTTGAGAGACTCATGATGTAGCCCTTTGGACAATATTTTATGTACTCTGATATTATAGAAGCCATTGTTGCTTCTTATTATTGTTGTACCTTTTATTGGACTTATATACCTGTGTGAGTTTGACTTTTGTTTATTCTTTATGTTGGGTTGGCATGATTGATGTTGGTTTTAGCCAGTAGGATAGGCGTCTTGAGGTACAGGTCGACCCATGTGTTGGCGCTACCGCAAGGTGGCTGTTCTGGGCATAAGACTCCCCTCGGCCATGCCTTGTGTTCCGAGAAGGGGTTCTTACAAATGGTATCAGCTTGCAATGATCCTAAACTAAAGAAGTCATTAAACAATGGTGTCACCCCCCGCTCGATTGGTCAATTTGCGGACAAACTGACTTAGCGGAAGCAGTGGTGTGCCCATGTATAATTCACACAAAGTTTGTCCAGTCGTTACCTAAAAGTCTTGTTTTTAAGGCTAGCTAAACGCCTAGAGGGGGGGGGGGAATAATTTTTTATGTCAAATTAAATTTTCTTTCTTGTTATCAGATTTTTGTGCTTGGTGATTAGGTTAGTTATAAGCTTTCAAGAGCAATCACAGAAGACAATAATTTTATAGTGGTTCTCCAATCTTGGGTACATCTAGTGTCCCTCTGCGCCTATCTAACAGTGTGTTAGATTCGGCTCTCCCTCCAGAACTCAGCTACTTAATATCTTACAACACAGATCCCGCAGGACCACGTAGGTCACACCGACCTATGACTTAGGCACTAAGCCAAACACAGGTCACAAAGACCTTTCACCCAGCACAAAGCCAAACACTGGTCACTAAGACCTCAGCCTTTATAATATAGGCTTACAACTCTAGATTCACTAAGAATCCTTATAGAAGAAGAAATAAAGAGTGAGATGATTAGACACCAGTGCCAGTTATCCATGTGTTCTTCTTCCTGGACTAAGCACATATTAGTCCAAGCTTTTGCTGTTGAAGACAATAAGTAGGCAGTAGAATTTTTATTTAACCAGCTTTCTTTTCTCTACAGAACTTATAGATCTGCTTCCTTAGAATAGCTTCTTAACCTGATGTTGCATATGGTGATTGCTTCAGCTATCTCATTCCTCAGCAAGGTTCTCTATGCAGAACAACTTCTTCAGGCTCGATGAAAATAGCGAGGAAGAAGATGAAGTTCGGCCCCACTTTTGTTTTCAGAAAACCTAGAGAAGGATCGATTAATTGCTCTAGCCGATTTGCTTCTTTTTATTATTTGAAGGCCGATTGAGTAGTGGGTCCCACCACCGGGATTGATGGCCGAGATTTAGCCATTCAGCCCATACTTTCCATTAATTCCTGATTCAATGGCTCTTTGCTGTGTGTGTGGGCCCTAACACTTAATGGTGAAAATATTCATTGGAAAGTGCAGAAGATGATAACAGCTAGCCGCCAACATCTCTGGCATCATTTTCACAACATTTGAATTTTGGTTGACTTTTTAACTTTGCTGATGTCAGCATGACTCATCATCTATCGACTTGGACAAAATTCAATCATTAGAACCAAAGGTGTTGAGTGAGTAGGTATCACTCAGTGCCACAACACTTAGACAAAATGAGGTCTGTCTAGGTATTGAGCTCGACGAATGCTGAGCTCCATTCGATGAATGACAATCTCAGTTTGACGAATGCGTAAAATCAGTTCAACGAACTTTAGAATTAGTTAGACGAACTTTATACTTAGTTCTACAAAAGGCTAAACTCAGTTCGACGAACTTAAGTCTCAGTTTGACGAAAGCTGAGCTCAGTTTGACGAAGTTGAGCTCGACGAAATCCAAACAAACCATGTGTTGGGTACATTGGAAAATGTGTACCAGATTTGAAGAAGCCTCACCTTACTCAATGATATGCATCAAGGTGTATTTGATGTTTTTTGAGTTTATCTGTGTAGGTTAAGAAAATGCAAGAATGCAGGAAAAGTTTCTAATTCCATGAGTCGACACCAGAAGAAGCTGTGTCGACACTTATGAAGGCTTGTGTCGACACTGGAGAAAAGCTGTGTTGACACTTGGAGTTGATTGTGTCGACACTTGGAATGGTTGTGTTGACACCAGAAGAAACTGTGTCGACACACAGAAGCAGTGTCGACACACAGAAAATCTTAGTCGACATCAACTGTGTCGACACATAGCGGTAGTGTCGACACACAGAAGACTTTGTCGACATCAACTGTGTCGACACATAGGACTTGTGTCGACACACAACAGAGTTTCATTAAAGTTAAAGAGAAGAAGTGATTGTGTAGACACACAGAATTAGTGTCGACACATTCTACAGAAGCTGTGTCGAGAAGCAGTGTCAACACCATGGAAGCTGTGTCGACACCACCAAGGCTTGTGTCGACACTTAGTCCACTTATGTCGACACTTTATCTACTTGTGTCGACACATGATGAAGTTCAGTCTCGACACTTTGCTGACAGAGACAGATTTTCAAGAAGTGACTGGAAGACTTAACAGCTGCCATAACCAACCGGTCTACTGAAGCTGTCAGTGCTGTCAAAAGTTTGTTAGAAATTGAATCAGCCGGTTACCATGGAGAAAGTCTATATAAAGGCATACTCTATCAACAGATAAGAACTAATGGATATATACAAATAGAAGACAGATATAATAATAGAGAAAAGAGTATTCTGATACAGAATAAATAAAAACAAAAGAAGATTTTCGTCAGAAGATCAAAGAAGAATTTGGAGAGAGAGAGCTTCATCTATTGAAGTGAAGAAAGGGACTTATATCAACAAGTCCCTCAAGTGCAGATTCTGAACCAGTCTGCCAAGAAGGATTCAAATTGAGATCTGAATTTCAAGAAAGAAACTGATTGAAGATCAACTTCAAAGGAGTTCAACCCTACTGAGTTCAGATTCAAGAAGCTTTGAAGAAAGCTAAGAGTGGTTGTTCTCTACCATCAAATTCTTTCAAGAACTGATCAAGAAGCCATCCATCCTTTCTCTCTCAACCAGGGTGGTGGTAAAATACATTGTTAAATCTATTTTCTGTAAGATCTTTTTAAGATCTGAGTTGTAAGCCTGATTTATAAAGGCTGAGTTGTAGAAGATTTAGATCTCTGAGTGGTACGCCTTATTGAAGGCTGAGGTAGGGCTGTGAGCCTGAGATGTAGGAGATTGTTATCTCTGAGTTGTAGGCCTTGTTGAAGGCTTAGGTAGGGCAGGTCGCCTGAGTTGTAGGAGTGTGGACTCACTCTGAGTTGTAGGAGCCTTGTTTGGGTTCTGAGCTGCTCTAAGATCTGTGGATCTGAGGTGAAGGAAAGAAGTTAGGCCGAATCTAGCACACTGCTAGATAGGTGAAGGGGGAAGTGGATGTACCCAGACCTTGGGGAACCACTATAAAATATGTGTGCAATCTATGATTCTGTGAATTCTGTGCTGTGTCAGCTGTAGAATTAGCTGTTTCTGATTAATTAACTGAATAGATATTCTGCCTTAGAAGAAAAAGGAATTACACCTATTCATCCCCCACCCCTCTAAATGTTTAGGAATTAATTCTTTCAAGTGGTTTCAGAGGGAGGTTCCTCAAAGATAGACTTAACAGTCTGAGTGAGATCTGTAAGGCAGAAATAAGTTCAAGAAGATGGGTTCAGGAGAAAACCATAAAGAACTTAGTTCAATGAAATTGCCCATCTACAGGAAAGAAATATTTGGAATATGGAAGGAAAGGGTCAGATTATTCATGGAGGCATCTGATCCTAGAATTTACTTAACAGTTAAGGAAGGACCATATATTCCAATGAAGACTTCTGTTCTTGATGCCAATCAAAGAATTCCAAAGGATTTTTCAGAAATGATTAAGGATGAGATCATCTTGGCTATAATGGATAAAAGAGCACAAAATATTATAGTAAGTGTCATTGATGATTCAATATTCCAGAATCTAATTCACTGCAAAACCTCCAAAGAGATGTGGGACACATTGATTGTCTACATGGAGGGTTCTGAATAGGTTAGGCAAGATAGGAAGTCTATGCTTAATCAAGAATATGAGAGTTTCTGACAAGCCAAGTCTAAAAGTATAACTAAATGTTATAAGAAGTTCTATAGGATTGTCAATGAACTAATTGTCTAATGGAAGAATATTCAGTACTTATGAACTGAATGACAAATTCCTTAGGTATTTGACTAAGGATTGAGATACTAAGATCTGTGTCACAAGGGAAGTGGCCAGACTGGCTGAGATTTCTCCTCCAACACTGTTTGGCAAATTGCTGTCTTATGAGATGCAGCTGTTGGCCAGAAAGGAGGAAGAGAAAAATACAAAGGGTGACTACAAAAAAAAGTCAGTGGCCTTCAAGGTACAAGCCACAAGGAAGAATATGAGAATGTCTCCATCATCTCCTAAGAAAGATGCAGAAGTGATTTCAGAAAATTCTAATAATCCCAGTACAAATAGCAGTAATTCTGATGAAGACTTTGCAGCATTCACAAGACAGTTCCAGAGGTTCTTAAAGAAGAAGCAGTTGAAACCAAAGCCTTCTTCATCTTAGTCCAAGGATGACTATTATCAGAAGAGTAAATCATCCAGGAAGGACAGGAATGGGACAAAGCCTAGCAAGTCAACTACATCCAAGATTATATGCTATTGCTGCAACAAAGCTAGACATATTGTGGCTGACTGTCCAGACAAGAGGAAGGAGTCTTCTAATAGAAAGAAGTTTCAGCAAAAGGGCAAGAAGTAGAAATCCTTGGTTGCTGAGAAAGAGAAAAGTTTGACAGATCAATCAACTTCAGACTCTGAATCTGAGGCTGAGGCATATATTGGTTTGTTTGCTGAAGAAGAGGATGAGTTCATGCAATTACTGAACTCTATCTATGAGCAAGTGGACCATCAGTGCAAAGGACTGATGGCAGTGTCCGAAGAAGACTAGTGCCAGGATCAGCCTGGCCCTAGTAAGGTAAAAAGTGTATCTGTAGATTCTGATTACTTCACTGGGTCAGAATCAGATGTATTTTTATCAAGAGATGAAGATGGGTCTGAATCTGAAGGAGATATTCATCAGCTGATAGATGAATATGGAGATTTATTGCAGGCACTTAAGAGAAGCAAAAACATGACCAAAAATCAGGGTAAGGAAATTGCAGCTCTTAAGTTGGCTGCATCTGATTCAGAGAAGCTTCTGGATCAAAAGATGAATGAGATTGCCAAATTGAAGAACATAATTGTTATTTAAATGGGAACAATCACTTTCAAAAATGATCAGATTAAAAGTCTGGAAAACAGACTTCAAAAAGAGAAGGAGATTGTGGCTAGTTTCTCTAAGCCAAAGTCTATCCTACCGTTAATAGATGACTTTGTGTCACAAAAGGGTAAGGCAGGAATATGCTTTAAGAGCACTGCATGGGCTGCACAGTCCAATAAGAAAGGCAAAGCCCCAGCACAAAACAAAAAACCTGCTGCAAACAATACAACTAAGATTATACCTAAAAAGAGGTTTAATAAGTTTGAGTGCTGGTGCTGTGGCAAGATAGGCCATTATGCCTTAGACTATTGGCACAATACCAGTGTCAAGGTGAATAGCAGTCTGCCTGTTAGAAGAGCTGCAGGCAGATTTGTTAGATTTCAGACTAACTTGAACCAAGGACCCAAAAGTTATTTGGGTTCTAAGGTTAAGTAATCTTTGTTGCAGGTAAGTCCAAGTTGCCATGCCCCTATATAGTACTTGGACAGTGGATGTTCCAGGAACATGACTGGAATAAGGGGATTGCTGAAGGACTACTCACCAATGCTGAATGGGCCTAAAGTAATCTTTGGTGGTTCTGAAAAAGGAGACATCAAAGGTTTTGGTAACATTTCTAACAACTTAATTACAATCACTCAAGTGGCCTATGTAAAGGGTTTGAAACATAACCTAATAAGCATAAGGCAGCTGAGTGATCTAGGATATGACATTTCATTTGTCAAGAATGGGTGTCTTATCAATAGGTCAAGTGATCAAAAAGTCATACTGACGGGCTATAGAAAAAGAAACGTGTATTGCCTAGATTTTGTGTGTGAGAATAAAAATTCTCCTATCTATCTTATGGCTGATGAGAAAGCCTCTCATTGTGTCAAATGGCACAAGAGGCTAGCCTATCTTAACTACAAGACAATTGGACAACTCTTTAGTAAAGAGTTAGTAGGAATGGTCCTCAAGTTAAGTGTTATAAGGATGGAATATGTTCAGCTTGTCAAAAAGGCAAGCCGACTAGATCCTCCTTTCATAGCCTTGAAACCAAAGACTTAGTGAGGTGCTTATACCTCTTGCATATGGACTTATTTGGTCCTATGCGAGTTCAGAGCCTAGGTAGGAAGGTCTACACTTTTGTGGTGGTAGATGACTATTCTAGATTCTCATGGGTATTCTTTCTGAGACAGAAATCTGAAACCCCAAAAGTCTTCTACAATTTTGTCAAACAAATTCAGAATGAATTAGATAGTTCAGTGGTCAAGATTAGAAGTGACCATGGAACTGAATTCCAATATGAAAGTATGACAAGGTTGTGTGAAGAATTTGGGATTCATGAGGAATTCTCCTCACCTAGAACACCTCAGCAAAATGGCATTGCTGAAAGAAAGAATAGGACATTGATTGAGGCTGTACGAACACTATTGAGTGATACTACTCTCCCAGAATATTTCTGGGCTGAGGCAGTAAACACTGCATGCCATGTGCTCAGTAGGGCTTCCATCACCAAAAGCCACAAAAAGACACCCTATGAGGTTGTGAAAGGCAGAAAACCAAACTTATCCTATTTTAGGATCTTTGGTTGCAAATGTTATGTGCTTAACAATGGCAAATCTCACCTAACTAAGTTTGCTGCCAAATCCCAAGATGGGATATTTGTTGGGTGCAGCAACAATAGTAAGGCTTATAAGGTCTATAATTTGGCTACTCAAGTTGTAGAAGAGTCAGTTCATGTCATCTTTGATGAAACTAGACTTATTAACAGTGAGTTGCCAAGTAGTTCTTGTAGCTCTTCAGGTATACAGCAGAAGATGGACCAGCCTACTATCAGAGAAGATTCAACTATAAAGCAGGATGTGGAAAATGTAGTTGCTGTCCAGGGGGAGTACAAGACCCTCAAGATGCTGATGAAGACCATGAGGTGCAGCAAAATGAAGAGATTGGAGAAGGTCAAACTGCTGATAGATTACCTCTAGTAGTTAGACAGTTGAAGGATCATCCTGCACACCAGATCATTGGTGATCCAAGACAAGGAGTACAGACAAGGAGCAGGAACTTAAACACAGTTCTTTGCTCAAGCTTCTTATCTCAAGTGGAACCCAAGAGATTTGAAGAAGCAATACAAGACCCTCACTGGATTGAAGTTATGCAGGATGAGTTAAATCAATTCAGAAGGTACAAGGTTTGCGATTTGGTTCCAAAACCAAAGGGCCACAATGTCATAGGGACAAAGTGGATTTATAGAAACAAGCTTGATGAGAGTGGGATCATAGTGAAGAACAAGGCAAGACTAGTTGTCAAAGGATACAGATATGAGGAGGGCATAGACTTTGATCAGACTTTTACCCCAATGGCAAGGCTGGAAGCTATCAGGCTATTTCTAGCCTATGCAGCATATCAAGGCTTCAAAGTGTTCCAGATGGATGTTAAGTCTGCATTCTTAAATGGAGACTTAAAAGAGGAAGTCTATGTAGAGCAGCCCTCAGGTTTTGTTGATCCACTCAATCCTACTTATGTCTATAGACTTAGGAAAGCTTTGTATGGGTTGAAATAAGCGCCAAGGGCTTGGTATGAAACCCTATCTAATTTCCTCATTGAGAACAAATTCTCAAGGGGGAAAATAGACAAGACTCTATTCCTTATGGAATCCAAAGGAAAGATTATCCTAGTTCAAATATATGTTGATGACATAATATTTGGTTCTACTAAAAGTAACCTTTGTAGAAAGTTTGCAAAACTTATGCAAGGGAAAATTGAAATGAGCAGTATGGGAGAACTTAAGTTCTTCTTGGGTCTCCAAGTAAGACAGACTGATGATGGCTTGTCCATATCCCAGTCTAAGTTCACCCTGTAGTAAATTAAGAAGTATGGTATGTAGTCATCCACTACCATGAGAACTCTAATGGGGACAAGTGTATCTCTTAGCAAAGATGATGCAGGGAAACCTGTAGATGAAACTTTGTATAGAGGAATAGTTGGCTCCCTCCTTTATCTGACTGCTAGTAGACCAGATATCATGTATGCTACATGTGTCTGTGCTAGGTACCAATCCTACCCTAAATAATCTCATCTTACTGCTGTCAAAAGGATTTTGAGATATCTTAAGGGCACACCTAATCTAGGCCTTTGGTATCCTAGGAATAGAGATTTTCTACTAATGGGTTATTCAGATGCAGACTTTGCTGGTTGCAAAGTAGATAGGAAAAGTACAACAGGCACCTGTCAATTTCTAGGAGGAAGACTGGTGTCTTGGAGCTGTAAGAAGCAGACCAGTGTGGCAATTTCCGCAGGTGAGTTTGAGTATATTGCTGCTGGAAGTTGCTGTGCACAACTATTGTGGATACAACATTAGTTAGAAGATTATGGTATTCAGGTAAGTAGAACTACATTATTATGTGATTCTACTAGTGCAATTTCTATTGCTCATAATCCTGTTTCTCATAGTAGAACAAAGCATAAAGAAATAAGATACCATTTTCTTAGAGATCATGTAGAGAAAGAAGATATCTCTTTAGAATTTGTTAGTACTGATTTACAACTAGCTGACATGTTTACTAAACCTTTAGATGAAACTAAATTCAACAATTTCAAAATTGAAATAGGTATGTTGAACATAAATTAGTTTAACAAATTTGGCTAAGTAAAATTGTGTCGACATCAGAAGTTGTCTGTGTCGACAGATAGTAGTGGTGTCGACATTCCAAGAAAGTGGTGTCGACACATCTAGAAAAGTGGTGTCGACATTCCAAGAAAGTGGTGTCGACATATCTAGAAAAGTGGTGTCGACACATCTAGAGAATCGGTGTCAACACTTCAAAGAAGTGGTTTCGACACATCCAGAAGTTGTGTCGACACTTAGAGTAAACACACAGATTTCGTCGAGCGCAGAATCGACACATATCGTCGCGCGCAGATTCGTCGACCTCAGATCATCGAACTCGACAAAGACAAATAGAATTGATGTCGAGACATTAGAAGTCTGTGTCGACACATTTCAACTGTGTCGACACATTTAAACTGTGTCGACACATTAAGAGAATTTTGACGCGCCTTTTAACCTTTATGATTTAAAAGGGTATAAATAGGTCAACAACAAATTCTGTCGACACACTCTCCATATTTTCGAGACCAAAACCTTGTGTTTACAACTTCTCTCTTCTCAATCCAAGCTTTCACTTAACCCTAATGGCGCCAAAGCTAGAAGATAGTGTCAACGAAGGTTATGAGCTAGTACGCAACGCCTTTAATATTGCGGAACCTGAAAATAAAGCAGTAGTAACCCTAATTGTAGAAAATGGTTTAGAATTTCTGGTATCTGAACCTACCAAGATTTGGAAGAAAGAAATACTAGAATTCTATGGCGCAACTACTATAGATTCTACTGGACTTAAGATCAAGTCTACAGTTCAGGGAACTAAGGTTAAACTTACTTTGAAGAGCTTGAGGAAAACTCTTCAACTTCTAAGAACTCAAGAAGAAGTAGAAGTACCCTCATCAAAGACTAGGGAAGCACTTCAATGTTGTGGATTGGATCCCACCTTGAAGATTGGATCAACAATGAACATAAAAGGGATGAATCTACAAGGCAAATTTCTTTCAGAAGTGGTTGGCAAAATCATTCTCTGCAAGCCAGGGGGCATGATAGGATTTCAACCTATATGTTCAGCCTGATGACGAGGATCATCTACAGACTAAACACAGATTGGTCGGTAGTAATTTTTGAAAAGATTAAGGAAAGTATTAAGAGGCCAAATCTGGGAAGATTTATGAGTCTGTCTGTACTTGGCTAGAACAATTCCTGAAGTCATGGAACAAAATGTTGGTTCAAAGATCAACCATATGAGGAGAATGGATATCAGGATTATATCCAGATGGGATAGGGTCCTAACTAAGGATATGCCTGATGAAGAGAGGCAAGAGATTCCTGAAAAATCTCCTGCACAAGATATTGCAAATAGTGCTTAGGTGCAGGGGGAACTTCATCTTGAGGAAGAGACAACCCACTTGGAAAGTGAAATGGCTACACAAACTATACTTGAGGTAATCCAAGAAATTAATCAATCAATTTTCATTAATAAGGATGAAACACTAACTGTGTCTTTGATTGATGCTGACCAGCCAACTCAACTAAACCGTCAAGCAAAGATGTAATCATGGAGGATACATCTGCTATTGCTAATGCTCCTGAGTTGGTGGTGCCTCAAGTCCCTACTCAACAAGAGTTCACCCTTGAGGAGTTGTTTCCAGATATAGTACAAGCAAGAACTGAGGGGGAGCAGACTGAATTTGATGGGGATAAAGAAGACTTTGAGGGGGACAAGTTAACATTGAGGAGGAACAAGTACTGTGGGGGAGGAGCAAGGGACTCAGGGGGAGCTACCTAGGACTGTACAGGAATTGCCTCCTAGTGCTAAGGAAAGAGTTGATATTACCAATACCTCAGCTTCTGAAGATGAAGCAGAAATTCAAGCCAAAAAGAGGAAGCTGATGGTTTTCAAAAGGAGAAGCCAAAATTATAAAAGGGCTTTACAAACTGCTCCTCAACCTGCCCCAGTAACTGATTATAGTTCTTTGTTGATATCCTTGCAAGTAAAATTGGATGAACAGAGGATTGTCATGGAGAAATATATGGATGAGACCCATAAATATCTACAATTCTCCATGGCACATGATATAAAATCAATAAGATTTGAAGTTAATCAAAACAAGAAGGAAATGATAGATTGTTTTCACAAAGGAGGCAATGATGTGGTTTTCCTAGCAACACATCAAGAAAAAATCAAGACTCAAGTTGATGATATAGCTATTAAGCAAGGCTATGTCCTAGAGAATCAACTTAGAATGAATGATAATCTGACTGAATCACATAATATGATTGTTATAGAAATGAAGAATGTTGCTACTGCCCAGAATGAAGCAAGGGTTAAAGGCAAGGCAGATTTTTATAAGCAATTACAGGAAGGTCTAGCTGCTATACAAACAGCTATTGAGCAATCTCAGAAGACTATTTCTGCTCAGCTCCTAAAGCTAAAGTCAGTTTATAAGGATGGTGTAAATTACCTAGATGAACAGATAAGATTTCAAAAAGATGACCTCAGGGATCATATTGCCAGAGAAGTCATAAAGGGGGAGAGAGTGTTAGTTAAAGCTGGCTCAGATCATGCTAAATGGATATCTAATAACATTAGAGCCACCCTTGGATATCTACCCCTCTGTGATGATGATAATGTAACACCCCCTATCCGTCGCATAGCATATAGCAGTAGGTCCGGCCGGGGCCCGACGCCATATACCACAGACAGACCGGGTGGTTACTCATGGAAACCATCCAACCAATCATCACGTCCTACACAGAGCACTCTAGCGGAAGTAGATTAATAAGTTGCAATAAAGAACCCAGCACAAAAGCATGAATGTCCACTAATACCAAATAGGAATGTTGTACATACACAAGTACAGGCCTTAAGGCCTTACAAAATTGTTCACTTCATATTCCATGATTTACAAACCACGGCACGCAGGCCGGTCATACATGAATAAAAGCAGTAAACACTCAAATTAGGCCTTCAAGGGCCGGCTTCACAATTAGGGCTTTAGCTCGCTATTGACCGCTTGGTCCAGCAGCACCTGCAAGCAACAAACCACCGCACGGTGGAAAAACAAGGCAACGGTCAGCAATGCTGACCAAATTATAACGATCCCGCCCCCAACTCGGGGCGGCGATGCTCCTTCCCTGCATTTCATTAGCATAAGCGAGCAATTTATCAATATTCATTTCATCACAGACGTTGGCTCGCACGGCCACACGCCCCGTGCTCTCAGGGCACATTCTAGGTGAACCGGTTGATGTCACATCAATTAAAGCCATAGACATATCGATCTCACCACCGCCACTTTGACAGCCAAACCTATGAGCATTTTGTCTTCTTGGCCTGGGTCACGACAATTTAAGCCATAGACCGCCGAAGACCCTAATCTATGCCAATGGCAAGTGCCACGTAATCTTAGGTCTCTTTAACCCGAACAACATAGAACGGGTACGGTTCCATCTGACCCATGCTCACATCGCAATGGTAATTTAAACCATATGCGCTGGTCAAACTTCTCCCGAGTCCCGTTTCCATCACAATTCACAAAACTCGGTTATGTCCAAGTTGGCTCTCAGGCCACCAAGTTGGCAAGATCACGCATCCGCCCAGTTTTCCGGGTGCACCTTTGGGTTAATCCCCAAGGCTCCATGTTGCAATCTACCATGTAGAAAACCCGGAAAACAATCAATCGCACGGAGTCTTCTCCGGCATTTATGCAATGCAACATCACCGATCCAGACGAACATGTCCGGATAGGCTTCACACATCATGCCTATATTCGTTCTCGCTTACGGACTCTACAAAATGGGGACTTTACATAACTACCCGAAGGAACGCCTCCAACTCACCGCAAACTCGCGAGAGCGGGCTTCCTATGCAAAGAAGGAGAGCTTCACATGCTCAAGAAGAGAATCGTTACCCTAGCGTTCTTCTTTGGCGCCATGGAAAAGTAAGCAGATGAAAAGCACCGCACTCTCTTCGCCTCTGTGGATCCGGAGTCGGCTCGCGATTTGGAGCTTCGAAGCTCCTCCAATGGCCGGATCTAGCTTCTTCTTCCTTCCTTGGCTCTCCTCTCTCTCTCTAAACTTTAGAAAGATAACCACACAAGTAAAAGTGAGGGTTTCAAAGGTCCAATCCAGGGTATATCCCATAAGGAACAACACCCAATCATCGGATCCCAAGTTAAAGAAACGAACGGCTTTGATTCGGGCCTGAAATGTACAATCTGGACCGAACACGCCCGTGTCCAGGACCGTGTGCCTCATTCGCCGTCAAATTCGACGCGCCTGGAACAACACAGGGGCATCGAACACGCCCGTGTTCGACCTGACATGCCCTTGTTCCACCTGACACGGCCGTGTGGCCGGCCGTGTACCCCCATCGATTTATCCAGAAAACAACCCGAGAACTACACGGGTACTGGACACGCCCGTGTCCTTGCCCCTGTCTACCTCAACAACCCTGGGCTCCAGGCCGTGTACACGGTCTCGACACTCGACATTTTGTCGAGCAAAGTTCGTCGACCTCACGACATGGCGTTGGACACGCCCGTGTCCTAGGCCGTGTGTCTTGTCTCGACACATCGTCGAGCAAAATTCGTCGACTCCCCGGGAAGAGTGTTGACACGGGCTCGACACGGCCTTAGACGCGCCCGTGTCTCAGGCCGTGTGCCATGTCTCGACACTTCGTCGAGCACAGAGTGTCGACTTCACGTGCTGAGTGTCGACACGGGCTCGACACGCCCTGATTCACGCCCGTGTCTCAGGCCATGTGCCCAGTCTCCACACAATGTTGAGAGCAAAATGTTGACTTCGCGGGCTGAGTGTCGACACGGGCTCGACACGCCCTGAGACACGCCCGTGTCTCAGGCCGTGTGCCCTGTCTCGACACACTGTCGAGAGCAAAATGTCGACTTTGTCGGCTGAGTGTCGACATAAGCCTGACACGCCCTGGGACACGCCCGTGTCCCAGGCCGTGTGCCTCCTGCCAGAACCCAAAACTGGCCCAAAACGTCCCCCGTCGCTCTTTTGAGTTTCGGGGCGTTACAACTCTCTCCCTCTTAAAAGAATTTCGTCCACGAAATTATATAAATGAAAGACATGTACAAAACCAAAATTTGTACCTGAGCGGAACAACTCCGGATAGTCGTAAAGCATAGTCTGCTCTCGCTCCCAAGAGAGCTCCTCATGACCGCAATTGTCCCATCGGACCTTGACCATCCTGATCTCTTTATTGCGTAGCCGCTTGACCTCCAAGTCCTCAATCCGCACGTGCTTGACTTTTGTCGTCAGCACACTATCCACCGGCACTTGATCAACCGCGATTACTTGCGTAGGCTCTTGCACCGCCTTCCGAAGCACCGAAATATGGAATACATCATGTAATCCACCAAGCTCCACTGAAAGCTTCAACCGATAGGCCGCTTCACCAACTCGCTCTAGAACCTCAAACGGCCCAAGGTACCTCGGGCTTAGCTTTTTCAATCACCGCACCCACGAGACACCCTTGAACGGCTTGATCTTTAAGTACACATAGTCGCCCACAGCGAACTCCACGTTCCTGTGCTTGGCATTATAGTACTTCGCATGCCGGTCCTGAGCGATAAGCAACCTCTCCCGAATGGTACGCACCAACGAAGTAGCATCCTCCACTTCCATTCGCTTATACAACTTTGACTCACCCGTTTCTAACCAAGACAACGACGTGCGACACCTAGCATATAGGGCCTCGAAGGGCGCCATTTGAATACTCGCTTGGTAACTATTTTTGTATGCGAACTCCACCAAATAAAGATGGTCTTCCCATTGCTTTCAAAAATCCGAGACACACATGTGAAGCATGTCTTCCATAGTTCTATTGACCCTCTCGGTCTGCCCATCCGTTTGCGGATGGAAGGCTATGCTGAATTTTAGCTCTGTTCCCAACATTTGCTGCACAAGCATCCAATCATTGGATGTGAACCGCCCATCTCGGTCACTCACGATGCTGCGGGGCACACCGTGAAGCCGTACAATGTTATCCACATACAGGTTTGCCAACTTCTCCACCGGATCATCCTTCCTATGCGGAATGAAATGCGACACCTTCGTTAACCGATCTACGACCACCCAAATGGCGTCGTTCCCATTTTGCGACCTTGGCAAACCGTGCACAAAGTCCATAGAGATGTCGTCGAATTTCCACTCCGGAATAGGCAAGGACTTAAGAAATCCTCCCGGCTTTTGGCATTCCGCCTTCACCAAGGCGCAAGTTTGGCACTTCGCTACGTAGAGCCCAACATCTTTCTTCAAACCAGGCCACCAAAATAGTTTCTTCACATCGCGGTACATCTTCGTGCTCCTCGGGTGAATCGAGTACTTGGTATGGTGTGCCTCGTACAACAATTCCACCTGCAAATTGCCCACACTTGGGACGCACAGACGACCGTCTTTCCAAAGCAATCCATCCTCCACAACGAATTGGGAATTTGACCCATCCAGAGCCTCTACCATGAACCGCTTCATATGGACATCCATATCCAAAGCCTGCCGAATACGATCAGCCAGGTCATATTGGACTTCAGTCCAATTCAGTACTGCTTCAGCACTTGATTGCCTATCCACACAAATAATCTCCAACGCCTCCAACCCCCGCACCAACCGCTCATCATGCACCGATAGCCAATTGGCTTGAGCTGGGGCTCGGCGACTCAACGCGTCCGCAACCGCATTCCCTTTACCAGGCACGTAGTGGATCTTGAATGTATAGTCTCCCAAGAACTCCATCCATCTACACTGCCGCATATTCAGATCCTTCTGATCAATCAGATACTTCAGGCTCTTGTGATCGGTGTAGATATCAATCTTCACACCGTACAAATAATTCCTCCACAGCTTCAAGTCAAAAATCACGGCCGCTAACTCCAAGTCATGGACCGGATAGTTCCTTTCATGCAATTTTAGTTGTCTTGAGCCATAAGCTATTACACTTCCGTGTTGCAGTAGAACGCAACCCAAACCGCTGCCCGATGCATCGCTATAAATCTCATAGCCTTCGGTCCCACATGGAGAACTCAGCACAGGTACCGTGGTCAACCGACACTTCAACTCCTCGAAATCTCGCGCGCACTCTGGCGTCCAAATGAACTTCTGCTCCTTCCTCGTCAAAGTAGTGAGAGGTAACTCTATCCGCGATAAGTTCTCTATGAAGCGCCTAGAATAGCCGGCAAGCCCCAGAAAGCTCCGGACTTCCGCTACCGTAGCAAGCTCAGGCCACTCCCGTATCGCAATAATCTTCGTCGGATCCACAGCAATACCCTCTCCACTCACTATATGACCGAGGAACGCCACTGAGGATAACCAAAACTCGCACTTCAAGAACTTGGCATACAATTGATTCCTCCTTAGCGTCTCCAAAACTAAATGAAGATGCTTAAAGTGATCTTACTCACTTTGCGAGTACACCAAAATATTGTCGATGAAGACGATCACAAAATGGTCCAAGTACTCGCTGAAAGTCCTGTTCATCAAATCCATGAACACTGACGGTGCATTAGTCAGCCCAAATGGCATGACCGTAAACTCATAATGCCCGTATCTCGTACTAAACGCTCTCTTCGGGATATCACTCTCCCTTATTCATAGCTGATAGTACCCAGACTTGAGATCTAACTTCGAGTACACCGTCGACCCGACTAACTGATCAAAAAGATCATCAATCCGGGGTATCAGGTACTTGTTCTTTTCCGTCAACTTGTTGAGCTCCCGATAATTAATACATAGCCTCAAGCTTCCGTCCTTCTTCTTAATAAAGAGGACCGGCGCGCTCCAAGGCGAAGAACTCGGGCGCACATACCCTTGCTCCAACAACTCTTGCAGTTGTACTTTCAGCTCTGCCATTTCCTTAGGCGCTAGCCGATTGGAGATCGTGACACAGGCTTTGCACCTGGCACTAGCTCAATCGTGAAATCTATCTCCCATTGAGGCGGGGCTCCAGGAATATCTCTAGGGAAAACATCAGGGTATTCCGATACCACTGAAATACTAACCAACGCGGGCTTCGGCTTCGCAACCTCCACTAGTGTAAAGAACAGTTCTGCACATGCACGAACCGCCTTCACCACCTGAAGAGCAGACATCAACGTCTTGCTCGACCCCTTTAAGCCCGAAAAAGTCGTCTCACGACTTGCTCCCAGCTTGACTTCCTTGCTACCGCAATCAATATAGGTCTGCTGCTCCGAGAGCCAGTCCATGCCAAATATAACGTCGAACTCCACCAACGGAAGTAACGACGCTTGTAGATCGAGCTCCTGATTCCCAATATGAATCTTAACATCGCAGATCCTATCCGCGCGCATCGAACACCCATTGGGCAACAACACATTCAACTTATCTTTCACCATCGAAGAAGGGACTCAGATGCGTGATATAAATCCCTCGGACAAGAAGGAGTGTGAAGCTCCCATATCGAAGAGTTCTCGTGCCGGATTTTCACGAATCAAAACAAATCCTAAAGAAGCAGTGGTAAGGTAACATGTGCATAACAAGTATTTCAAGAAATTAGCTTGCTATAAATTAAACCGTACCTGTCACCACATCCGCCTGTTTGATGGCCTCCTGTTGGCCAAGATTATAGACCCTTTGTTTGGCCGGAGCATAGTGGGATGCGGTCAACTCCACCGCCTTGCCCTTCTCTTCGTAAGTAGCACCCAGCTTCCTTTCGGACTTGGGACGTCCGCTCCAACAATCGAGGGTAAAGTGCCACGTCTTTCCACAAGTATAACATACCCACGGGGTCCGACTCATAGTCGCCCCAGAAGCACCAGAAGGAGTTGGACCCGAAGTCTTATGCTTCTTGAAGAATCTTTGATAGCCAGACTTTGAAGTAGTCGGCACTTTGAACCCAGATTTCTTCACACCAACGTTCTTCTTCGCTTGAACATTCTTCATGTCCTTCTCTAAGGACCGGGCCGTGTTGACCAAGGTCAAGAAACCATGCGTCATCGGCCCCGAGAGTAGTAACCTTAACTCATCTCTCAAGCCTTCATAGAATCGATTCGTCTTGCGCTCCTCATCCGCGATGGTGGAGCTAGCATATCGACTCAAACGAGTAAACTCATGGAGATATTCATCCACGCTCTTCTCACCCTGAACCAACTTCAGGAACTCGTTCTACAACGCTATCCTCTGCGCCGAAAGGAGGTATCTAGCCAAGAACAATCTCGAGAACTCCTCCATCGAGACATCAACAAGTTGCGTACCTCTCAATAGGTGCAGCTCCAATCCTTCCCACCATATTCTCGCTTCACCGTCCAGAAGGAACGTAGCGATGGTGGTCATTTGCCACTCCTCCATCTCCGTTGCTGTCATGACTCTCTTCACCCTGGAGAGCTAGTCTTCAGCTTGAGATGGGGTTCCCAACCCCGAGAATACCGGAGGACTAAAGCTCTTGACATGCTTGAGCTATCTCTCGGTTGCCCTACTTGGCACCACCGGCTCCACTACCACCTGTTCCACTCTCCTCGGCTCAACCTCTGGAAGAGGTTTCTGCTCCATCGTAGGAGAGACCTGCTGCGTTTGCATTGAAGGCTGCGCATTTATCATGGCCAACACTGCTTCGGCAACCAATCGTAAGTTCTCAGCCGATAGAGGTGTTGCAGGAGCAACATCTGGTGCACTGCTAGCCTCAGAAACTCGACGTTCCGACGGTCCAACACCACTTCTGGTCACCTATAGTGGTACAAAACACCGTTAAGCGACCAAATAAAATTACAAACAGCAATTATAGGAACATACAGGTTCCTCAAACACGTGTATTTTCTTTCCTAAGTGGACATTCATGGGTTCTTTTACTGTTATAACGATGACGCACACACATGTGCTCACCACAATTTAAAAAGAATTCGGCCACAAATTCATATTAAGACTGACCAAAACCAGTAGTCTGATACCAAATTGTAACACCCCCTATCCATCGCATAACATATAACAGTAGGTCCGGCCGGGGCCCGACGACATATACCACAGACAGACCGGGTGGTTACTCATGAAAACCATCCAACCAATCATCACGTCCTACACAGAGCATTATAGCGGAAGTAGATTAATAAGTTGCAATAAAGAACCCAGCACAAAAGCATTAATGTCCACTAATACCAAATAGGAATGTTGTACATACACAAGTACAGGCCTTAAGGCTTTACAAAATTGTTCACTTCATATTACATGATTTATATACCACGGCACGCAGGCCGGTCATACATGAATAAAAGCAGTAAACACTCCAATTAGGCCTTCAAGGGCCGGCTTTGCAATTAGGGCTTTAGCCCGCTATTGTCCGCTTGGTCCAGCAGCACCTGCAAGCAACAAACAACCCCACGGTGGCAAAATAATGCAACGGTCAGCAATGCTGACCAAATTATAACGATCCCGCCCCTAACTCGGGGCGGCGATGCTCCTTCCCTGTATTTCATTAGCATAAGCGAGCAATTTATCAATATTCATTTCATCACAGACGTTGGCTCGCACGACCACATGCCCAGTGCTCTCAGGGCACATTCTCGGTGAACCGGTCGATGTCACGTCAATTAAAGCCATAGACATTCCAATCTCACCACTGCCACTTTGACGGCCAAACCTATGAGCATTTTGTCTTCTCGGCCTGGGTCACGACAATTTAAGCCATAGACCGCCGAAGACCTTAATCTATGCCAACGGCAAGTGCCACGTAACCTTAGGTCTCTTTAACCCGAACGATATAGAATGGGTACGGTTCCATCTGACCCGTGCTCACATCGCAACGGTAATTTAAACCATATGCGCCGGTCAAACTTCTCCCGAGTCCCGTTTCCATCACAATTCACATAACTCGGTTATATTCAAGTTGGCTCTCAGGCCACCAAGTTGGCAAGATCACGCATCCGCCCAGTTTAGCGGGTGCACCTTTGGGTTAATCCCCAAGGCTCCCTGTTGCAATCTACCACATAGAAAACACGAAAAACAATCAATCGCACGCAGTCTTCTCCAACATTTATGCAATGCAACATCACCGATCCAGTCCAACATGTCCGGATAGGCTTCACACATCATGCCTATGTCTGTTCTCACTTACGGACTCTACACAACAGGGACTTTACATATCTACCCGAAGGAATGCCTCCAACTCACCGCAAACTCGCGAGAGCGGGCTTCCTATGCAAAGAAGGAGAGCTTCACATGCTCAAGAAGAGAATCGTTACCCTAGCGTTCTTCTTTGGCGCCATGGAAAAGTAAGCGGATGAAAAGCACCGCACTCTCTTCGCCTCCGTGGATCCAGAGTCGGCTCGCGATTTGGAGCTTCGAAGCTCCTCCAATGGCCGGATCTAGCTTCTTCTTTCTTCCTTGTCTCTAATCTCTCTCTAAACTTTAGAAAGATAACCACATAAGTAAAAGTGAGGGTTTCAAAGGTCCAATCCGGGGTATATCCCATCAGGAACAACCCCCAACCGTCGGATCCCAAGTTAAAGAAACGAACGGCTCTGATTCGGGCCTGAAATATACAATCTGGACCGAACACGGCCTGGCACACGCCCGTGTCCAGGGCCGTGTGCCTCATTCGCCGTGAAAATCGACGTGCCTGGAATAACACACGGGCATCGAAGACGCTCGTGTTCGACCTGACACGCCCGTGTTCCACCTGACACGGCCGTGTGGCCGGCCGTGTACCCCCATCGATTTATCCGGAAAACAACCCGAGAACTACATGGGTACTGGACACGCCCGTGTCCTTGCCCGTGTCTACCTCAACACGCCTGGGCTCCAGGCCATGTACACGGTCTCGACACTCGATACTTCGTCGAACGAAGTTCGTCGACCTCACGACATGGCCTTGGACACGCCCGTGTCCTAGGCCGTGTGCCTTGTCTCGACACATCGTCGAGCAAAATTCGTCGACTCCCCGGGACGAGTGTCGACACGGGCTCGACATGCCCTGAGACCCGCCCGTGTCTCAGGCCGTGTGCCATGTCTCGACAATTCGTCGAGCGCAGAGTGTCGACTTGCGGGCTGAGTGTTGATGCAGGTTAAAACTCCAAAATTATTTGCGGTCATGTGGCGACCCGGCGGTTTTATTTGAGAAAAAGGCGGAAGTGATTTTATTTAAGAAAACGGGGCGCGCGTATTTTATTTATTTATTTTGGATATAAAAATGGGTTAGAAATCGAGTTTTAACGAAAGGAGGCAAGTGCACCTATCGTGAGTAGTACAGGATATTCCGGGTGGAATATCGAGGTCGTATTGTTCTCGGGTCCGGTTCGATTATTTCTACTCTTCCCTGGAGGGGACTATTATTTTACCGATAATTATCTTGTCGGGATATTTTATATAAAAATACAGAAAATGGCGGAAAGAAAATGAAAGCAATAAAAAGAAAGCTTGAAGGTGGTGCCGATGAAGAGCTTAGCTCGATGGCACCGAAAAAACAAATGAACTAAAATAAACTTTAAATAAAAAGAGCTCCTAAATTTCTAATTAATTAAGGCGGAGACTTGGCCGTGGAGGTTCCACTAAAATGAGCTCACCTAGCTATAGGGCTATCGCTCACCTGAACGCTAAGACTATTCGACCGGGCTCTCGTCCGACGAAGGATTCCTCTTAACGCCCGCATTACGCTAAGAACCCCGCTATTGGGTGGGGAACCCAATCCGGTAGAGTTGGCGCGCCTCCTCTCTCGAGGGTTAGTGCGGAACTCTCTTTGCCAAGGGGTGATCGGTCCATATGCACGGCCTCTCGGCTGGCTAGCATATGGACTACGGAAATAGGGCCCACACATCGATATGTGGTCCTACGCGTCGTTAACCCCGGGCAAACCTTAAGTACTTTTAATTAATTAGAAAAATTAGACCTTTAATTATTTTAAGCTATTTTATCTGTCCCAATGCTCTTCGATGGCGAGGGCTAAGAACGATTAGCCACTCATCGGAATGGGGACGGCTTGCGAGGAAAGCAATAAATAAAGCAGGAAAGAAAGCTGAAAATGAAAGCAGTAAAGAAAAGCAGTAAAGGAAAGCTGAAAATTGCAAGTCCTACCCAAACGAGTAGGACTGAAGAAAGCTGTAAAGTGCGAGTCCCGGCGCAACTGCGTGGGCGGGAGAAATGAAAGCAGTAAAACGCACACACGCAAGTCCTACTCAAATGAGTAGGAGAAAATAAATACTGGTCCTACTCAACCGAGTAGGACAAAATAAATGCAACGCACGCACACTCTCTCTCGACATAAATGAAAACACACGCACTCTACTGAAATGAAATCCAGCCATTAAACTCGAATGAGTAGGCGGAAATAAAGAAAAATTACAAACTCACGCACTCTACAGAAAGTAAAATAAGCGAGCGCCATTTAACTCTTAACGAGTAGGCGGAAATAAATGCGCACACACACATGAGCGAAAAAATTAAGAAAAACTAAGTTATCTAAAATTGAAAACAACTGCATTTCTACCGCTAGAATGCGGTAGAAATGCATAAAAAGAGAAAATAAAAATTAACCGGAAAGAAAGTTTTGCAAATAAACGAAAAAATGCAAGTGCTCGAAAAATTAAAACGAATACATTTCTACCGCTAAAATGCGGTAGAAATGCGTAAAAAGAGAACGAAAAAATTAAACGGACAAAAGTTTTGACAATAAAATTGAAAATGCAAGTGTTCGAAAAAGCAAAATAACAACTTATCCATTCTTATAATTCTATAAAAATGCCTAAAAAGTGGAAGAAAAGTTAAAAGCATGAAAAGTTTTACAAAAATAACGAAAAAAACGACTAAGTAAGAAAAATCAAAACCACCTTTTAATCATTTTTATATTTTCATAAGGATGAACAAGAACGGAAAAGCTAAACTATGAAGATAATGAAAACAATAAAACTAATTTAAACTCATACACACACACACACATGTAAAGAAGAACAAAAAAAAACTAAGTTAAAACAAAAGAAAACATAAGATTGCTTAGGAGAGTTTTGCTTAGACTCATTCCAACACCATACAAAGAGACGAAAATAACACATTTTATTAAGTAAAAATACAGTTACAAAGGAACGAAAACAAAAGCTAAGGAGAGGGGGAGAAAATATCTCTTACATAGCATTTGGAAGCATTTCGGCAGCACAACCCCTAAGCAAAATGGATCCAAAAGGGAACAGAAATCCTAAGCAGCAGCTCTGAATTTATAGAAAAAATTTACAAGGGTCACGCCCTTGGTCACGGGCGTGACAGGGGGCGTGACAGTACTATTTGGAAGGCGGCCGGCGATTTGACGGGAAAGTTGACTTCGGGCTGGACACGTGGCGGTCTCGCAGTGGTCACGCCCTTGGTCACGGGCGTGACAGGGGGCGTGACAGGAAGGTGGATCTGGGCGCGGTGCGCCAAAAAGTCGCCGCGCGGGTCTTGTCGGGCTAGCTGGAAAGGTCACGCCCCAGGTCACGGGCGTGACTCTGGGCGTGTCGGCTGGTGTCGACACTCGACGAATGTCGAGATGAAATCGTCGAGTGGAGTGTCACGGGCTTGGGTCACGGGCGTGACTCGGGTGACACGGGCGTGACCCCGGGCGTGTCAGGCTTTGCACTTCAATTTTTGCTGATTTCACGGTTTTTGACATGTCACGCCCTGGTCACGGGCGTGACCAATATGTCACGGGCGTGACATTGACTTTTTTGGCAGAATTTTGGTTTTTTCTGAAAAATAAAATAAACAAAGTTAGCAAAATTATTTACAAAAAAGGAGCAATTTATTAAGCAAAAATATATAAAAAAAGACGAAAACAAATGAAAACGACTAAATTAATGTACAGAAAAATAGATATATTTACAATTCATCAAATACCCCCATACTTAAGCTTTTGCTATTCCAGAGCAAAAGTTGGAGATGAACTTATAAGGAATAAAAAAAATCCTAAGTTTAGCTATCGCTTGACTTAATTAAAAGGAAGATCAAAATAAACATCCGGGGTTAAAGAATTAAATCCTAATTTATGAAATGTTATGAATAGAGGAAGAGTTTCAAAAAGACTTCTAGAAAAAATAAAATAGAAAGCAAAAAATTATTTTTGTTAGTTTAACAAAGATGGATTGGATTTATATAAAAAACCTTTGCTTAAAAGAAGTTAAAGGAAATAATGCAATTTAAAAGTTATGCTCTCAAAAAAATTTAAATTAATTCTAGAATCATTGAAATGAGATAAGTGGTTTGGTGGATTATGAAGAAGGCTTGAATATTGAGGCGAGGTAATTTTTTCTCGAACCTCCAATTTTTTTTCTTTTGGATAGTTAGGAAAACGAAATCTTATTTTCCTAACTTATAATAATTTTTTTCTTTCTTCATAAGGATAAAATTAACCCAATGTATATTTGTAGGAGTAATGAATTTTATCCTCTTACTCCATATATAATCTTTTTAAATTATTGGGTGCCTATGTTTACGGAACGAAATCTTATTCCCATTGACATAGGATCTTTTAAGGGATAGGGGGGAATCATGTCAATTAAGACACGAAAAAAAATGGAAGTGGGTTTAGTTTTTCAAAAATAAAACTAGCTTTTAATCAAAAGTTTTGAGAGCAACCTTTTTAAAATGAACGTTCCAATGTTTCTAAAAGCATGAAGTAGAAATAATTGAAATCCATGGATGTTATTTTCTAACATAAAAAACGAGCTTCTATTTCTAAAATTAGAAGTGGTGGTGAAAAACAAGTTCCCTATTATAAGGAAAAGACATAAAAAAATTCTTTAAGACTTAACCCCAGACACTTAAATCTATCGAACTTTAATTAATAAACGAATAGTAAGCAAAGAATAACTAAAATTCGCATACAAATTAACTCGAAACTAGATTTGTGGAAAGCAAAAAGAGTTAAGATATGGTATATTCGATTTATTTTGTTACATAATTTTAACAAAACATTTTTTTTTGAATTTTTAGAGTTTTTATCATCATTTTTTTTTGTGTTTTAATTATTATCTTTTTAGGAGTTTTTTTAGATTTTTTTTTTTTTTTTTTTTTATCTTTTTAGGGTTTTTGGTTTTTCTAATTTTTTGATTTTTAGTTTTTAAGGATAAATTATTTACAAGAATGAGGAGAGAAAGAAGAGTGTTTTACAAAGAAGATAGGGGGGAAAGAGAGATTTTTTACAAAAAAGCAAAGTAAAAACTCGATTGCGGCCCCGCGAACAGACTCTTATTTGAATGGTTGGTTCGATGAGTCGAACGTCGCGGGCAGGCAGAATGCAAGTTTTTACGAAAAAGAGAAGAAGAGGGGGGAAGAGAGATTTTTTTTTTTTTTTTTTTAAGTTTTATGAAAATAAAAACAAGGGAAAAATTTTTAGGTTTTATGTTTTGCAAATTTTTTTTGTATTTTTGATGAGTACAAAATAAAATAAAAAAATGCAGTATAGGAAAACACCCCCATACTTAAACCCAACATTGTCCCCAATGTTGCAATCTAAGTATGCGGAACAGATAATATACAAAATAAAATAAGTACAAAAAGAAAAAAAGGGAGGGAAGGAGCTTCCCTTAGACGAGCGCGGGAGGCCCAAGTTGAAACCCTACATTATTAAAAAATAACAGAAAAACAAAAAAGATAAACTCGGCCGAAAGATTGCGGGCGGTAGGGGGGATGTGCGTGGGGGAGTCGAAGGTAGCTAAGGCCTTAGCTACGTGAGTGTGATGGAAATGCGCACCCCTAACGTGCACAAGAATGGAAGCGCGCCGAAGCGAAACAAAACAAAATAAAACAAGTTAAAAAAAATAAAGACAAAATATATACACTTGTATTTTTTTGTGTTTTTAAGGACGTTTTTTTATTTTTTAGTTGTTTTTTTCATCATTTTTTTTTTAGAATGTTTTTTTTTTTAGTTTTGTTTGTTTTTTTTTTTTTGTCTTTTTATTAAAAGAATGAAAAATAAAAATTTTTTTGTTAAGTTTTTTTGTTTTTTTTCATTTTTTTTTGGGTTTTAGTTGTTTTTTATTTAGTTTTTTTTTTAGTTTTATAGTTTTTTTCAAATTTTTAATTTTTAAGGTTTTTCAAATTTTTTTGTTTTGAGTTTTTCAATTTTTTTTGGTTTTATAAATTTGTAAATATATATATATTAGTTATTATTATTATTATTATATTGGCCATATTTATATATATATATATATATATATAAATATATAGGTAAAATTAATAGATTTCCAGGGTTTAAAATAACGAACCTAAAATTCCCCGGCAACGGCGCCAAAAACTTGATGCAGGTTAAAACTCCAAAATTATTTGCGGTCACGCGGCGACCCGGCGGTTTTATTTGAGAAAAAGGCGGAAGTGATTTTATTTAAGAAAACGGGGCGCGCGTATTTTATTTATTTATTTTGGATATAAAAAGGGGTTAGAAATCGAGTTTTAACGAAAGGAGGCAAGTGCACCTATCGTGAGTAGTACAGGATATTCCGGGTGGAATATC
Organism: Platanthera guangdongensis; assembly: GCA_039583875.1. NCBI lineage: Eukaryota > Viridiplantae > Streptophyta > Magnoliopsida > Asparagales > Orchidaceae > Platanthera > Platanthera guangdongensis. The sequence goes on from CM077152.1 coordinate 74,455,657, forward strand.
GAGGTCGTATTGTTCTCGGGTCCGGTTCGATTATTTCTACTCTTCCCTGGAGGGGACTATTATTTTACCGATAATTATCTTGTCGGGATATTTTATATAAAAATACAGAAAATGGCGGAAAGAAAATGAAAGCAATAAAAAGAAAGCTTGAAGGTGGTGCCGATGAAGAGCTTAGCTCGATGGCACCGAAAAAACAAATGAACTAAAATAAACTTTAAATAAAAAGAGCTCCTAAATTTCTAATTAATTAAGGCGGAGACTTGGCCGTGGAGGTTCCACTAAAATGAGCTCACCTAGCTATAGGGCTATCGCTCACCTGAACGCTAAGACTATTCGACCGGGCTCTCGTCCGACGAAGGATTCCTCTTAACGCCCGCATTACGCTAATAACCCCGCTATTGGGTGGGGAACCCAATCCGGTAGAGTTGGCGCGCCTCCTCTCTCGAGGGTTAGTGCGGAACTCTCTTTGCCAAGGGGTGATCGGTCCATATGCACGGCCTCTCGGCTGGCTAGCATATGGACTACGGAAATAGGGCCCACACATCGATATGTGGTCCTACGCGTCGTTAACCCCGGGCAAACCTTAAGTACTTTTAATTAATTAGAAAAATTAGACCTTTAATTATTTTAAGCTATTTTATCTGTCCCAATGCTCTTCGATGGCGAGGGCTAAGAACGATTAGCCACTCATCGGAATGGGGACGGCTTGCGAGGAAAGCAATAAATAAAGCAGGAAAGAAAGCTGAAAATGAAAGCAGTAAAGAAAAGCAGTAAAGGAAAGCTGAAAATTGCAAGTCCTACCCAAACGAGTAGGACTGAAGAAAGCTGTAAAGTGCGAGTCCCGGCGCAACTGCGTGGGCGGGAGAAATGAAAGCAGTAAAACGCACACACGCAAGTCCTACTCAAATGAGTAGGAGAAAATAAATACTGGTCCTACTCAACCGAGTAGGACAAAATAAATGCAACGCACGCACACTCTCTCTCGACATAAATGAAAACACACGCACTCTACTGAAATGAAATCCAGCCATTAAACTCGAATGAGTAGGCGGAAATAAAGAAAAATTACAAACTCACGCACTCTACAGAAAGTAAAATAAGCGAGCGCCATTTAACTCTTAACGAGTAGGCGGAAATAAATGCGCACACACACATGAGCGAAAAAATTAAGAAAAACTAAGTTATCTAAAATTGAAAACAACTGCATTTCTACCGCTAGAATGCGGTAGAAATGCATAAAAAGAGAAAATAAAAATTAACCGGAAAGAAATTTTTGCAAATAAACGAAAAAATGCAAGTGCTCGAAAAATTAAAACGAATACATTTCTACCGCTAAAATGCGGTAGAAATGCGTAAAAAGAGAACGAAAAAATTAAACGGACAAAAGTTTTGACAATAAAATTGAAAATGCAAGTGTTCGAAAAGCAAAATAACAACTTATCCATTCTTATAATTCTATAAAAATGCCTAAAAAGTGGAAGAAAAGTTAAAAGCATGAAAAGTTTTACAAAAATAACGAAAAAAACGACTAAGTAAGAAAAATCAAAACCACCTTTTAATCATTTTTATATTTTCATAAGGATGAACAAGAACGGAAAAGCTAAACTATGAAGATAATGAAAACAATAAAACTAATTTAAACTCATACACACACACACACATGTAAAGAAGAACAAAAAAAACTAAGTTAAAACAAAAGAAAACATAAGATTGCTTAGGAGAGTTTTGCTTAGACTCATTCCAACACCATACAAAGAGACGAAAATAACACATTTTATTAAGTAAAAATACAGTTACAAAGGAACGAAAACAAAAAGCTAAGGAGAGGGGGAGAAAATATCTCTTACATAGCATTTGGAAGCATTTCGGCAGCACAACCCCTAAGCAAAATGGATCCAAAAGGGAACAGAAATCCTAAGCAGCAGCTCTGAATTTATAGAAAAAATTTACAAGGGTCACGCCCTTGGTCACGGGCGTGACAGGGGGCGTGACAGTACTATTTGGAAGGCGGCCGGCGATTTGACGGGAAAGTTGACTTCGGGCTGGACACGTGGCGGTCTCGCAGTGGTCACGCCCTTGGTCACGGGCGTGACAGGGGGCGTGACAGGCAGGTGGATCTGGGCGCGGTGCGCCAAAAAGTCGCCGCGCGGGTCTTGTCGGGCTAGCTGGAAAGGTCACGCCCCAGGTCACGGGCGTGACTCTGGGCGTGTCGGCTGGTGTCGACACTCGACGAATGTCGAGATGAAATCGTCGAGTGGAGTGTCACGGGCTTGGGTCACGGGCGTGACTCGGGTGACACGGGCGTGACCCCGGGCGTGTCAGGCTTTGCACTTCAATTTTTGCTGATTTCACGGTTTTTGACATGTCACGCCCTGGTCACGGGCGTGACCAATATGTCACGGGCGTGACATTGACTTTTTTGGCAGAATTTTGGTTTTTTCTGAAAAATAAAATAAACAAAGTTAGCAAAATTATTTACAAAAAAGGAGCAATTTATTAAGCAAAAATATATAAAAAAAGACGAAAATAAATGAAAACGACTAAATTAATGTACAGAAAAATAGATATATTTACAATTCATCAAGTGTCGACACGGGCTCGACAAACCCTGAGACACGCCCGTGTCTTAGGTCGTGTGCCTAGTCTCGACACAATGTCGAGATCAAAATGTCGACTTCGCGGGCTGAGTGTCGACACGGGCTCGACACGCCCTGAGACACGCCCATGTCTCAGGCCGTGTGCCCTGTCTCGACACAATGTCGAGAGCAAAATGTTGACTTCGCCGGCTGAGTGTCGACACAAGCCTGACACGCCCTGGGACACGCCCGTGTCCCAGGCCGTGTGCCTCCTGCTAGAACCAAAAACTGGCCCAAAACATCCCCCGTCGCTCTTTTGAGTTTCGGGGCGTTACAACTCTCCCCTCTTAAAAGAATTTCGTCCACGAAATTATATAAAGGAAAGACATGTACAAAACCAAAATTTGTACCTTAGCGGAACAACTCCGGATACTCGTCAAGCATAGTCTACTCTCACTCCCAAGAGAGCTCCTCACGACCGCAATTGTCCCATCGGACATTGACCATCCTGATCTCTTTATTGCGTAGCCGCTTGACCTCCGAGTCCTCAATCCGCACGGGCTTGACTTTTGTCGTCACCCCACTATCCACCGGCACTTGATCAACCGCGATCACTTGCGTAGGCTCTTGCACCGCCTTCCGAAGCATCGAAATATGGAATACATCATGTAATCCACCAAGCTCCACTGAAAGCTTCAACCGATACGATGCTTCACCAACTCGCTCCAGAACCTCAAACGGCCCAAGGTACCTCGGGCTTAGCTTTTTCAATCGCCGCACCCACAAGACACCCTTGAACCGATTGATCTTTAAGTACACATAGTTGCCCACAGCGAACTCCACGTTCCTGTGCTTGGAATTATAGTACTTCTCTTGCCGGTCCTGAGCGATAAGCAACCTCTCCCGAATGGTACGCACCAACGAAGTAGCATCCTCCACTTCCATTCACATATACAACTTTGTCTCACCCGTTTCTAACCAAGATAACGGCGTGCGACACCTTCTACCATATAGGGCCTCGAAGTGCGCCATTTGAATACTCGCTTGTTAGATATTGTTGTATGCGAACTCCACCAAATAAAGATGGTCTTCCTATTGCTTTCCAAAATCCAAGACACGCATGCGAAGCATGTCTTCCATAGTTCTATTGACCCTCTCGGTCTGCCCATCCGTTTGCGGATGGAAGGCTGTGCTGAATTTTAGCTTTGTTCCCAACGTTTGCTGCACAAGCCTCCAATCATTGGACGTGAACTGCCATCTCGGTCACTCACGATGCTGCGGGGCACACCGTGAATCCGTACAATGTTATCCACATACAGTTTTGCCAACTTCTCCACCGGATCATCCTTCCTATGCTGAATGAAATATGACACCTTCGTTAACCGATCTACGACCACCCAAATGGCATTGTTCCCCTTTTGCGACCTTGGCAAACCGTGCACAAAGTCCATAGAGATGTCATCGAATTTCCACTCCGCAATAGGCAAGGACTTAAGAAATCCTCCCGGCTTTTGGCATTCCGCCTTCACCAAGGCGCAAGTTTGGCACTTCTCTACGTAGAGCGCCACATCTTTCTTCAAACCCGGCCACCAAAACAGTTTCTTCACATCACGGTACATCTTCGTGCTCCCCGGGTGAATCGAGTACTTGGTATGGTGTGCCTCGTACAACAATTCCACCCGCAAATTGCCCCCACTTGGGACGCACAGACGACCGTCTTTCCAAAGCAATCCGTCCTCCACAACGAATTGGGAATTTGACCCATCCAGAGCCTCTACCATGAACTGCTTCATATGGACATCCATATCCAAAGCCTGCCGAATCCGATCAGCCAGGTCATATTGGACTTCAGTCCAGTTCAGTACTGCTTCAGCACTTGATTGCCTATCCACACAAACAATCTCTAATGCCTCCAACTCCCGCACCAACAGCTCATCATGCACCAATAGCCAATTGGCTTGATGATGTAGGCCACTACCGCGGACACTAGACGGGTTAAGGGAAAGAAACGAACGCCACGCTCAATCCACAATCTCTCACGCACTAGAGTCAATCGCAGCGCACTCGCAAGCGTGTTTTCACAGTTCACCAACGTACGGTAGCCACCCCGCGGGAAGGTCGAGCGAACGGAGATAGGCCGACGTTCTCCCAAGCTAAAAGGACCAATATTGGGTCCGGCCGAGCGAAGGTTGTACCAAAAGAGATCTACCCAAAGTGCGATCGAAAAATGGTAGATCTCTCCCAACAAAAATACGGGGTTCGCCAAACCTTTTCGGAAATAACGCGGTTAAGATCGATGCAAAATCCAAAGGAAAACCCACGAAGAATCTAACGATTCAAATCCAACGCAAAAATTACTCCGTCCACTAGAACATCAAGAGGGAAGCACATGTGAGTGGAGAGGATCATTACCCAAGTCGGAATAGATGATTCCGACTACCTTTGAAGGGCCTCTCTTCCGCGGATCCACCAGAGTCGCGCCGGATGGAGAGATAGATCGTCCGCCTTGACCGCGTCACGCCAAAGTTCAGATTTTCGCCGTAGGATGAAGCCTTTCCGGTCAAGCTTCGCGTGGAGGGGCTGCCGGTTCTCTTTCAAGGGGCTGCTCGGTGGAGGTGGTAGTGGGCTGGCCGGCTATGGAAGGAGGAGGCCGGGTTGATGTGGATGTGTGGTGGTGGTGGCTTAGATGAAGGGAAGCAAAGGGTGCTGGCCGAATTTTTTAGAGAGAGAGAGAGGGGAAGTGGTGTGGCGGCTAGGAGTTGTAGAGAGAGAGGGAGAGAGATTTAGATAGGAAAGTTTTAGGGTTTTCTTTTCTCATTCAACTTAAGTTAAAACAAAGCATACATGCCTATATATAGGCTTACCAACAAGTCTTGGCTATATGTAGCCCAAAATAAAATAAAAATAACACACAATATGGCTATATGCAGCCCACAATAAAATATCCCAAATAGCATACTAATAATAAGATAAAGTTAACTATATATTTGTCTTGCGCCGAGGGCGGAAATTGTAGCGCCGCTCCATACGAACACCACGGCGACGCGAGTCCTTTGTTGGAGACGAAGGAGGGTCTTCCGTTAGCGTGTCGTCATCAACAACTTGGGGGCCGCCGTCCACTTGGGGGCCGTCGTCGCCACCAATCCTCCCCCGCTTGAAAGGACTCATCACCGATGAGTTGTCTTGAAGATACCGTCGGAGAAGAACACCATCCAAGAGAGCCACTTCCGCTTCCGGGAGCCAAGAGTCATCAGAGGCAGGGCGATCACGCCAGCGGATCAAGTAGCGGCGCACATCGCCATCAACAGTGGGAAACACGTCATTCTGGAGAATCCTGTCTGGCAAAAAGGCGGTCCTGGCAAACCTGGGAAAAGCATTAGGCAGCAAAGGGGGAAAATCTATATCATCAACATGTAGCGTACCTCCGTTGGAGACCGACGGAGAGAGCAAGCCCTTACCCCCCTCAACCCCATACCCATGAGAATCTGTAGTGGAACTAAACGGACAGGAAGATAGTTCTAGTGGCGGAGCAATATATGGCGTTAAATCCGAAACATTAAAAACAGGGGAAATACCCCAATCAGTTGGCAGTTCCAAAAGAAAAGCATTGTCTCCTAACCGTTTTAAAATCCGAAAAGGTCCAGCTCGCCAATCCGCTAACTTTTTTAAGGTGCCCGTAGGCAACCGTTCAGGGATGAGACGTACCATGACTAAATCGCCCACTTTCAAGGGAGACACTCTCTTATGTGTGTTGGCATGAACTTGATAAGACGCGTATTGAGTGGTAAGCGTTTCATTTATGCGTTTGTGAAGATCATGGATGTGAGAGGCAAAGTCCTGTGCAAATTGACTTGACTTAAACGATGGCGGTAACAGAAGCAAGTCAAGGGGCACGTGAGCTTTATAACCGTGCACGATCTCATTTGGGGACAAGCCCGTGGACCTATTTTTGGAATTATTATATGCCAGCTGAGCATGAGGGAGGATAAGGTCCCATGTACCCTTGTGGTCTCCCACAAGGCATCGAAGCAAACTACCTAAACTTCTGTTCACAACTTCTGTTTGCCCATCCGTCTGCGGATGGTACGCGGAAGAGAATAGAAGTTTGGTGCCCATAATCCTCCACAGGGTCTTCCAAAAATAACTAGTAAATTTCACATCCCTATCAGTAACTATAGACTTCAGAACTCCTCGATGGCCTACCACCTCTTTAAAATATAATTGTGCGACGTGTGACGCGTCGTTGGTTTTATTGCACGCGATAAAATAAGCCATTTTAGAAAATCGAACTACAACAACTAAGATAGAGTCGTGACGTCGAAATGTGATTGGGAGGCCGAGAATGAAGTCCATGCTAACGTCTTCCCAAGGAATAGACGGAATCGGAAGAGGGGTATAAAGCCCCGCGTTAGTTTTGTTCCCCTTATCCAGTTGGCACGCTCGGCAACTACCCACGATCTTACTAACCATGGCCTTAAGACCGGGCCAATAAAACTTGTCTTCAACTAACGTGATCGTCTTGTCACGACCAAAGTGTCCCCCTAACCCTCCACCATGTAATTCCCACACTATGAAGTGGCGTAGGGAGGAACGGAGGATGCAAAGCTTCGAATGGTTAAATAAGTAGCCGTCCCGAATGTAAAAAGAAGTAATGGTTGTCGGCGAGTCATCTTGGGTGGCGAAATAGATATCCTTAAAATCTGGGCAGTGGACGTACTCGTCCTTAATCCTATCGAAGCCAATCACCTTTACTTCTAGCGTGGAGAGCAATAACGAAACACGACTAAGGGCGTCGGCTACGCGGTTGAGAGTCCCCTTGAGGTGTTTGATAATGAAAGTATACTCCTGTAGATAGGAGACCCATTTGGCATGTCTAGGACTAACCTTAGTTTGAGAGTTAAGAAACCTTAGCGCTTCATGATCGGATAAGATGACAAACTCCTTAGGAAGTAAGTAATGCCGCCAATGTTGGAGGCATCGAATGACCGCGTAAAACTCCCGATCATAATTGGAATAATTTAATTTTGGACCTGCTAGTTTCTCACTGAAATACCCCACAGGATGGCCTTCTTGACTCAACACTCCACCAATTCTCACTCCAGACGCATCACATGACAACTCGAAAACCTTGGTAAAATCCGGTAGCCGCAAAAGGGGGGCTTCCGACATGCGCGATTTAATTAATTGGAATGCCGCAGCGGCTGAGTTCGTCCATGTAAATTCACCTTTTTTCATGCACTCGTAATAGGGGCCATAATACTACTAAAATCCTTAATAAATCGCCGATAAAATGTAGCGAGCCCGTGAAAACTCCTAACATCCCGTATGTTGGCGGGCTCGGGCCAATCTCTAATGGCTTGCACTTTCTTGGGGTCTACGTGGATCCCCTTCGAACTCACAATATAACCGAGGAACTCAACCGATGTCACATGGAAGGTACACTTCTTAATGTTCACGAACAATTTTTCTGATCTCAGCGTGGTAAGGATGGTTCTTAAATGTGACTCATGATCAATCGTGGAGGTGCTAAATACCAAAATATCGTCAAAATATACCACGATAAATTTTCCCATATAGGGTTGGAAGACGTGGGTCATCATCCTCGAAAACGTGCTCGGCGCATTGGAAAGTCCAAACGGCATAACTAACCACTCGTAGAGCCCTTCCTTAGATTTAAAGGCGGTTTTCCACTCGTCACCTTCCCTAATTCGGATCTGATGGTAGCCACTCCTAAGATCCAATTTCGAAAAAATCGTGGCACCGGCTAACATGTCCAATAAATCATCCAAGCGAGGGATGGGAAAGCGATATTTAATAGAGATTTTATTAATGGCTCTACTATCCACACACATCCTCCAAGAGCCGTCCTTCTTGGGGGCAAGTAAGGCGGGCACGGCACACGGGCTCTTGCTGTGGCGGATAAAACCCTTTTGCAATAAATCCGAGATCTGGGTTTGCAACTCTAAGTGCGCGGAGGGGTTTAGCCGATAATGTGGGAGGTTGGGCAATGAAGAGCCCGGAATGAAATCAATGGCGTGTTGGGTTTCCCGCAACGGGGGTAATTCAGCCGGTAGCTCTTCCGGGTACACGTCCACAAACTCTTCTAGGAGTTTTCTCAACGCCGACGGCAAGTTCTCAAAAGGGGCTGCGTCTTCCTTAACTTGTAGGCACACTAAGGCATAGAGGACCCCATCTACAAAGGTAGTACGCTTCAATTCTTTCCTTCCTATCAGGCTCAACGTCTTCTTCTCGACCGGGACGACCGTATCCTTCGAGGGGGCCAAAGGATCTTTCGGCGGGGCGGGTTTTAAGAGGATGGTTCGGCCATTAAATTTAAACTCGTAAGTGTTGGCCCGACCAAAGTGGGTGACGTCATGATCGTACAACCAAGGCGACCCAACAAGACGTGGCACGCATCCATAGGGATGACGTCACACCAAATCTGCTCAGAATAAGCTTTGATGGTAAGGGGTACCAAGCATCGCTTCGTCACAGGGAGGGACGACTTGTCTACCCATGCCACTTTATAAGGGTGAGGGTGTGGCTCGGCAACAAGGGACATCCGTCTCACCGCGGCTTCAGAAATTACGTTCATGAAACTACCGCTATCGATGATCAACCTACACCATTTTTCACCACTCTTAAAATTCAACGTGAAAATGTTCGTCCTATTCCAATCGTCTAACGCTCGAGGAGTCGCCAGGATACACCTCATAACCATCATACGGGGGTCGTCCTCCATATCACTAGGCACTCCGTCCGACTCGCTCTCTTCGCCCGCCTCGTAAGTAATGTCGTCGGCCCCACCGGCGGAATCTAACAGGGCTAATGGTCTGGGTGTAGTAGGACAATCACTAGCATAGTGCCCTTGGACCCCGCAAGAGTAACATGTGACATTCGTTCTGTTGACCCGACCCACCGGGACTCTCTCACCCGAGGGGTTTCTATCATTCCTAGCCGTTACGACTATGGAGGTCGAGTCGGGGGACTGATACTTTCCTTTAGCCTTATAGGTGGGGGTGGGAGGCGGTCCTAAAATGGACTTCCCCTTTTGGAACGAGCGAGACTTGCCCTTAAGCGCGTTGTGTTGCTCAATATCTAAGGCAGCGTTGAAAGTGGTGTGCAAATCGGTGTGACCATAACGCAGAAGCTTTCCTTGGATGTCGGGGTTTAGTCCCTTACGGAACCTGGAGAGGGTGACCTCGGGCATCTCTTTCACGTCACACCTAACCATCATGTCCTTCAGCAAACTCATATACTCAGACACCGACCTAGTCCCTTGCTTAAGGGTGGCTAAATCATCGAACATTTGTGTTCGATGGTAAGTAGCGACGTACTGTTCCGTTAGCCTAGCCTTCATTACATCCCAGCCTATGGGCAACGCTCCGTTCTCGGCCCTCATACGCCGCTCCTCATTCAGCCAAAATATTTTAGCGCGCCCTAGCAACTTCATTCTCGCTACTCGCACCTTATCCGCGTCGTTCAGGGTGTACCACTCGAAATAACATTCAATCTCCATGATCCAGTCCTGGAAGACTTGGGGATCTCCTAAACCATCGTAGGATGGTGACTTGATGTAAGACCCCCTTTTTTTTCTTTTTGACGACGGGGTCTTAGGCCCAGATCCGCCGTTTTGCGGTGACTCCTTCACGCCCTGAAGGGTCATCACCACAAAGCGCCGATTCTGCCGGCCAATTCGATCACATAAAAGTAGCGTAATGAAGTAAAATGAAAACTGTCTGTCCACAGAGAATCACATGACATATATAAATATAACTCCACGAAGGGAGTGTCCACAGAAGATAACATCAGAGTAGCAAAAATACGGGCTTATGCCCGGTACAACATATCCTCACTACAAAGTCACTCATGCGGAAGCAAAAGCTGAAAAACTACTCAGGGTCGAGACTCACAGTCCCGACTGTATGAACTCCGGAGCTAGACTGCCCCATCTCCAAGCGCACCGGTCTCTGGGGCTGCTCCTCCATGCTGGTCTCCATGATCCCCTAAATGATGCGGTTCGAAAACCGTTAGTCTAAAAGACTAAGTCCTATCATCCCCCACCCCTTCCCCCACGGCTCCTAGACACCGAGCGGAGAGGAAGAAAGGGGAGGACTTGAAGGTGGAGAATATCAAAGCAGATGGCAGCGGTCCTATTCTAGCAAGTTCTATAGCATATAAAGACAATAAAATGTAAGCTGAAATGTAACCTTCACTTATGTGGAAAAACACATAAGCCAAGGGGTCTTTTGCAAGGCTCCCATCGTATAAAAAGTCCCATACCGATTTATACGTTGGGGTGTCGGTGGTCAAACAGCAGTAACTAAATATATCAAAATTAACCTTAATTTATAAACTTGCCCACACAAGCTTATAGACTAAGGGGTCGTTTTGCAGGTCCTAATGTATAAGCGTCCCATTCCACTTATACATCAGGTGTCAGGGGTTAAATGAATCGATTATGCTATGACATGCAAGTGGGTATGATGGACATGCAAGTGCAACGCACACACCCGACTCTGTGCACACAGACCTTTAGTTCCCCCTTTCTGGAGCCGTAACCTCCCAGGATACCTCCGTAGTGGCAGACGGAAGCGGTGGGTTGGGCCTCGCCCACCTCTAAACCAGTAAGGCACTACCGGTCAGACCTATCGTACGCCTCAACGCTTGGTGCACGAAGCGGACTCCTGCGTACTCTTGCCGGCTGGCGCACCGGACTTCTGTTGGCGAAGTGCTAACCACACTTGCCGAGTCAACGTATTGGCGTCGGTGCATCGACCCTCCAATACCGAAAACCCACCACCTTAATTTATTTTCCTTTTATGCACATGCAGATTTAGCGTAAACAAAACCCGAGCCGAAGCTCCCCGGACCAAGAGTCCGTCTTTTAACCATCCGAGCCGAAGCTCCCAGCTGACTTTTGGTGCTAACAGTGCCTGTGAAATGTGCAACCCTAATTACTAAGTTACTCTTTTCAGCTTGTTAAACAGTTTACGTTAACCCAGGACTGCCCCCGGTATTCCCTGTGAAGGGCTCTCAAGGGGCACTAGGAACTGTGTTGGGATTACGCCCAGCGTTCCCTTTCGCAAGGTACTTATTTTATTATTGGTTGATCCCCTTACCCATTATTTTCTCATGTTTCGATACGCTAATCCTAGGGTGATTTGACTCCAACTCTCCTTGGGTAGGACGATCTTTCGTCGGGCCCGAACGCCTTTAAACCCTAGACAAATCCACACCCTACTCCCTCATCTTCCAAAGATGCAGCCCTTTCCACTTGTCCTTACAGCAAACCATCAAGACCCATCATACGTGCCCTAATTCAATCCAAATGAAATCCTGCAGTTTTGCTATATGCAGACCACTTAAGCTACGTGACCCGTAAAAGGGGAAGTTCATGAAATACTCATCCAGTACCCTCATGATAATCATCAGAGGTCTATTATGATAAATATAGACTAAATTCAGAAAATCATATTTTTCCCAATTAATCTACTATTTATTGAATTTTCCTCAAAAACTAGGCCATAGTCAATTTGAACATGAACCATAAGATTTTCTTAGGTAATGGCCTCCTAAAATTTGTATTCACTAAATAACAGAGAAATATCATTGGATGCTAATTTTCATAATTTTCCAGATAATTCTTGACCTCTAAAGGATTTATTAAAATAATTCCAAAAATCAAAAATAATGAAGGAAGTGCCACATATATGTCTCCAATAATTATGTAAAAATTACTAGGGCTTCATAGGGAACTAAAAACATCATGATGAGGAAATTAGAATTTTTCAGACAATCTAAAAGTCATTATTAAATTTTCCAAGGTTCCATGGAATTAAATAATTAAAGAAGCAACAACTAAATATCATTCTTCAAAAATTCCATCAAAATTTACAGAGATGGGTAACATGATTATAAGCCCCTTGGCTAAGTTTTATCAAGTTTAAGCAAGTATAGTGCTCTGCAAAAACTCTTAAGTGGAAATTATAAAATATAACTCTGTGAATAAAGTACCAAAAATATTCATCCAAAATTTATTATAAAATTTCCAGAGACATGTATGCCCTAAGCAACTACCCATTCAAAATCTCAGCCCTTTTCAGATAGTTTTGGTATTAGTTCTTATGGTTTCAAAGCTAGTGCCCTAAACTAGGGTTATGGATTTAAGGGGTCTTTAATCTTCCAAATGCCCTAAAATTTTAACCATAGGACCATAGTGACCCTATGGTCATCATTCCCAAGTTTCAAGCCCATCCAAGGTCTTTTGACCCCAATTTCTTCAAACCCTAGAGAATTACCCTAAAGGGCCTACCCTACACTTCTAGGGCTACCCTAGCCCAATCCACTCCAAACTTCATGAGTGAGTGTAAAAAGTTAAATCATATCAGTGGCCAAAGTTTCAGCCTCTGTTGAGGTGATTTGGTCACTTAAAACCAAAAGTGCCACTTTTGACCAAAATGCCCTTCATAGGGTAGAACTAGGGTTGGGTCAAAACCTATTCAACACTCACCCAAACCAACTGAAATTTTATACAGGTACCTAATTGGAGCCCAGGGACCACTCACCAAAATTTGGGAGGGTTTGGGTGTGTTTAAGGCACCTATTTAATTTATCTAATGATTATTAAATTTTTACCAAAACTATAGAAATATTTTCTCCAAAAATTCCCATTTTTGGGCAGGCCCTAGGTATGCCTAGGATAGACCCTCTGCCAAAATTTCAGCCCATTTGGGCTTGGGGTGAAGAGTGGGCACTCATTTTAGTGACTGCCTAGCCCTAAGGACATGTCCCACCAAAATGGGTGCCCTGGTCTAACCAGTGACCCAAAAGGGTCCCAACAATTTTTGCTGCAAACTAGACACCCTAAGCTACAATGTTCATGTTGGGCAAATTTCCATCCAGGGTCCCTAGGTATTTTTAAACATTAATTACATTAAATACATCTAGTGTGACAAAAATGAAATAAATTTTATTTAACCCTATAGTATCTGATTTGATGCCGCACGAATCTTGGCGCAGATCGACGGCATCTGGTCATCGTCCCCACTGAGCCAACGGCTGGGATTGGTTCTGCCTGGAGCGATTTCCAAGCTCTGCCGCCGGCGATCCAGCCCCTTCCCCGGCCGGCCACCGCCACCAACACCTCCGTTGAGGTGGTGGCTGTCGTCAGGCGGCGGCTCCGCCGCCGGAGAGGTGTTTTCCGGCGGATTGAGCAAGACTTTTCCTTGCCGAAACCAGGAGAAATCCTGGATTCGATCGGGCTCAATTGAGCCCGAAACTCTAGCCTAAGGATTCCTAGGATCTACCCGCGAGTTAAGGAGAGGAGGAGGACCTTCCTGGCGGCCTGGATGCGAGAGGAGCGGCGGGATGCCATTGGCGACGGCGGCGGCGCTCGGCTTCTGCAACTGCACGGTGGAAGGGCTCGTCTCCTCCAGGTAAGTGCTCCAAAATGATCCCCTCGGCTCCCTGATGGTGTTTAAAAGGCAATTGGGGGAGGGGAGAGGCTGGTTCTTCAATGGCCATTATCTCCATTAATGGAGTGGCTCGGGTTGTGTGGAGGGGGGCTGAACCTACCCCTTGGTGGCCGGGAAATGGCTGGAATCAACTCCTCTCTCCTAGAGGAGTTGATTGCAGCCATAAAGGGTGGCTTTTAGTCTCCCTTGGCCGGCCTCTTACTTCCCCCTTCTCCTTCCTCATTTCTCTCTCCTCCATTATCATGGAGAGGAGCTTTTTCTCTCTCCTAGTCACCTCTGGTTGACTAGTCAACCCCACAAGCTAAAGGCAGCCCACTGGATTATGATGATCATGGGAATGGGCTTAGCCTAAGGGAGAAGTGGCTTGAGCTTGGGTTAGCCCTTTTTGGGCTAAGTTGACTTGACCCTCAATGAGGGTTGACTTGGCCAATTTGACCATCTAGGTTGACCTCATTGGGTCCTGGGTGGTTCATTGGCCTCCCCTAAGGTCTATGTAGGGCTGGGTAGGGTTGACTTGGCACCTTAAAGGTCACTTGACCCTTGGTAAGGTCACTTGACCATTTAGAGCTAGAGTTGACTTGGGTCAACATGACCATTAGGGTCCACCCCTATGGATCCTTGGTGACCCATTGACTTCCCTTAGGGTCTAGGTAGGGTTATATGGGGTTGCCCTGCACTTTGGAGGTCACATACCCTTAGTAGGGGTACTTTGACCAGATTAGGGCTTGAGTTGACCTGGGTCAACCTGGCCTCTAGGGCTGACCCCAATGTGTCCTTAGTGACCCATTGTCCTCACTTTAGGGTTAGGAGGGCATAGGTGGGGTCCTCTAGACTAGGAGTGGGTCTATTGGCCCTAAGTGGGCTAGGTTGACCTATTTAGGGCTAGGGTTGACCTTGGTCAACTGGGCCTCTTGGGTTGGCCCTAATGGGTCCTTTTGGCTCTAATGGGTCTCCCAAAATGTTTGGGAGTGTTGTGATAGGGTCTTGGGGTCATGGTGAAGCCCCATTGTCATCCTAAACTATTGTTCAGAATTCTACTATCTGCAGACCATGGTGATCCCTACCTTGGCCTCCTATCTCTTGGCCCATTTCTGGCTTCCCAGGGTTTTGTCATGACCTAGTCATGGCCAAAACCACTCTTAGGGGTCTAGTTGGAAATGGGATGTTACAAATCCCAATAAACAAAACAAAGATTTCGTCCCCGAAATCAAGGTTGGACCTACGGGTCTTATTACCGAAGGAAAGAGTCTTGTAACATCCCATTATGACGTCTTGTTTGTTAAATTTGATTTAAGGGAAAACTTAGATCTAAGACCCCTTTCCCCCAAACGGCGAACCAAAATCCCAATAAACAAAGTTAAGCCCCCAATAAACAAAGATAAGCCCCTATCTACCTAGAGCAGCCCTTAGTATACTTAAAGCAGAAAAATAAATTAACATCTTGAGGGGTCTGAGAGGTATACCTGACTGAATAGCTCGGGGTATCTTTGTCGCATCAGGTCCTGTGGCTCCCAGGTATGCTCCTCTTGGCCGTGGTTCCTCCACAGGACCTTGACTAGAGGGACCCTCTTGCGTCGTAAGACCCGCACTCCTCGGTCGTCGATCCTCACAGGCTCCAAATGAACAGACCGGTCTGAAGCTACCGGCCCTTCGGTGGTCAGAATCTGCTGCTCCGGGCGTAGTAGAGCCCTCCTCAAAGAAGAAATGTGGAAGACGTCGTGCAGCGCTTCTAGCTCTGGTGGTAACTCCAGCCGGTAGGCTAGGGGTCCGATCCGCTCCAGGATCCTGTAAGGGCCCATGTACCTAGGGCTGAGCTTCTTCCTCCGACCACGCACCCGTGAAACTCCATGCATGGGCCGGATTTTCAGAAACACCCGGTCCCCCACCTGGAACTCCACCTGCCGATGTCGGGCGTCATAGTACTTGGCCTGTCTACTCTGCGCCTCGAGCATCCTGTCTCTGATCAGCCTCACTTGTGCCTCGGTGTCTTCAACGAACTCTGACCCCAATACCTTCGGATCTTCGTTCTGCACCCATGAGAGCGGGGTCCGGCATCTCCTCCCGTACAAGGCTTCGTAAGGCGCCATCCTGATGCTGGACTGGTGGCTGTTGTTATAGGAGAACTCGACAAGGGGTAAGAGTTTCTCCCACGGTTCCCCGCGATCTAAGATGCATAGCCTCAAAAGGTCCTCCAGCGTCCGGTTGGTGCGTTCTGTCTGCCCGTCTGTCTGGGGGTGGAATGCAGTGCTGAAAGTCAATCGCGTGCCTAAGTAAGCTTGCACGGACCTCCACTCCCTGGAGGTGAACCTGCCATCCCGATCCGACACTATCGTCCTGGGCACTCCATGATAACGAATGAACTGCTCCACAAACTTCCGCACCAGTACTCCTACTGAATCATCCTTCCTGATCGGTATAAATCGAGCCACCTTGGTCAACCGATCGACGATTACCCAGATCGAGTCATTCCCTGTCCGAGACCGGGGAAGCCCATGTATGAAGTCCATGGCTATGTCATCAAACTTCCACTCCGGCACCGGGAGTGGCTGCAATAATCCTGCGGGGTTCCTGCACTCCGCCTTCACTAGCTGACATGCCTCACAATGAGTCACGAAGTGTGAGACATCCTTCTTCATGCCCGGCCAGTACATCGTCCTCTTCAAATCAGCCGTCATCTTTGTGATCCCCGGGTGTACAGAATACCGGCTGCAGTGCGCCTCCATCATAATATCCTCCCGGATCTGGCCTCCCTCCGGTATATACACCCGTCCTCTGAAGCACACCAGATCGTCCCTCAGTGTGTAATCTCCTGCAGTGCCCGCCTTCAGAGCTTGGAAGATGGGTTCCAACTTGGCATCCTGCCTCTGTCCCTCTCTGACCCGGTCTCTGATGTCATCGGTAACGCCTATCGCGGCCAAGTACTCCTCATAGAGCTCAGGATCATCAGACGATACCAGAGTAATGTGCATGTCCTCTAGTCTCTGCAGCAGCTCCATAGACATCAACTGAGGCTCTGCTCCTGTTGTGGCGGCTCTCCGACTCAGTGCATCTGCCACCACGTTTGCCTTCCCCGGGTGATAGTGCATCTCATACTGATAGTCAGATAGAAACTCCACCCACCGCCTTTGCCTGATGTTCAGTTCCTTCTGCGTGTCCACGTACTTAAGGTTCTTATGGTCGGAATATATGTCACAGTGGACTCCATAAAGGTAGTGCCGCCATATCTTCAGTGCGAATACAACTGCCCCCATCTCAAGGTCATGTACTGGGTAGTTCTTCTCATGGGTCTTCAGCTGGCGGGAGGCATAAGCTATGACGTGTCCGTTCTGCATCAGTACCGCTCCCATCCCCTGATATGATGCGTCGGTGTAGACCTGGAATCCCTCCCTCCCCGAGGGAAGAGTAAGAATGGGAGCCGAGGTCAGCCGATCCTTCAGCTCCTGGAAAGCTGTCTGGCACTGCGGGGTCCACACGAACGGTGCCTCCTTCTTTGTCAAGATGTGAGCGGGAGGGCGATTCGAGAGAATCCCTCTACGAACTTCCGGTAATAACCGGCAAGTCCTAGAAAACTCCGTACGTCAGTGGCTGTTTTCAGCTGCGGCCACTCTGAAATAGCTCGAATCTTTGCCGGGTCCACTGCCAGCCCGGCTCCGCTGATAATGTGACCTAAGAACGCCACCTCCTTCAGCCAGAACTGACACTTACTGAATTTCGCATAAAGGTGATGCTCCCGCAGTCTCTCCAGGGTCAATGCTAGATGTCGTGTATGCTCCTCCTCCGTCTTAGAATAGATAAGGATGTCGTCTATGAACACTATGACAAACACATCCAAGTAAGCCTCGAAGACCCGGTTCATGAGGCTCATAAATGCTGACGGAGCATTCGTGAGCCCGAAGGGCATCACGATGAACTCATACAATCCATACCGGCTACTAAAGGTCGTTTTCGGGATATCCTCCTCCTGGATCCGCAGCTGGTAATAGCCTGATCTCAAGTCCAGCTTCGAAAAGTAATGGGCTCCCTCCAGCTGATCGAACAACTCGTCTATCCTGGGGAGCGGATAGGTATTTCGGACGGTCAGCCTATTTAGTGCTCGATAGTCGATGCACAGGCGTAAGGTGCCGTCCTTCTTCTTTACGAATAGGACAGGAGCTCCCCATGATGAGGAACTCGGCCTAACAAATCCTGCTTCCACCAGCTCCTGCAACTGTGTCCGAAACTCCGCCAACTCCTTCGGGGCCATCCGATAAGGGGCCTTGGATACCGGCTTAGCCCCTGGTACCAGCTGAATCTGGAAGTCCTTCTCCCTATGCGGAGGTAGTCCCGGCAGCTTATCCGGAAAAATATCGGCGTAGTCACGAACCATCGGAATGTCTGCGATCAAGTCCTTCTCCTCAGTCATCTCGAACAATACTTGGTATACCTCGTCCCCTTGCATATGGGCCTTAATGGCCTGAATAGATGAAAGCAAGCGACGGGAGACCGGTGTAGTACCTTCGAACGTTGCATAAGTATCGCCGTGGCTGAGCACGACCCTCCCTGCCGGGCAATCAATCTGGGCATGGTTCCAGACAAGCCATGTCATGCCCAAGACGAGATCGAAGTCCGGCATCCTCAAGATCGTCGCCGGGGCCTCGAGTGTCAACCCCTCTATGGTAACCTCCAGGAGGCACTTTTCTGTGGACTGAATCTCCATCCCATTGGGGAGGCGCACCCTCCTGGGTAGTCCTGTATAGCAACGAATCTGATCCAGGTCCTTGACGAAATCCTCCGATACAAAGTTATGTGATGCCCCCGTGTCGAACAGGGTGTGGGCAGGCTTGCCGCACACCATCACCATTCCTAAATCAGTTTGAAAGAAATTCTAGCGTAAGGTTTTCTAACCTAGGTTGTATAGTAGTTCTATCAATGCTTAATACGAGCAAAGAATAATTCTAACATTAAGATTACTCTCATACCTACAATAACCCTGTCCGGGTTCCGGGGCTGTGCTAAGTCCAGAGCGTAAATCTGCTCCCCATTCTGCCTGCGGTCGCCTCCCTGGTAACCACGTCCTCGGCCGCGTCCTCGGCCTCCGAAATGCTGGGCCGGTGGGCCACCCCGTGGTGCTGGAGGTGGTGCCCCCCCTCATAGGGCAATCTCTCCGGAGGTGTCCCACCTGGTGACAGTGGAAGCACTCCGGCGGTGGATACGCCATACCCCGGGGTCTCTGCATCTCCTGGATCCGGAGAGGTTGAGGGGCCAAGACCACCTGCTCTCTCGGCTCCTGCCTCAACTCCTGACGAGGCTGCTCCTCTGCCCTTCTTCCATCTGGTACGATGCCTCGCCGCTGATCATTTCGGGCCCTCCGGCCCTGGTCCTCCGTTTGCCGTTTCCGGCCCCGAGTGGTGTGCCAGTCGGCCTCAATCCTCTTCGCCATCTCTAAAATCCGGGAGATGGGCCCGTCAGAGACAAAAAGCAAAGCCTCTCTCAACTCCTCTTTTAGGCCCTTATAAAACCTCTTGACGTACCCCGCTTCATCCAGCTGATAAGAGCCCGCATATCGGGCCAAATGATCGAACTCTCGGTGGTACTCCACCACTGTCCTGGTGCCCTGCCTCAGCTGCAAGAAACGCTCCTCCAACTCGTCCCTGGCCGACTGAGGAACAAAGTGCTCCAGCAGCGTGGCCCTGAATTCTTCCCATGTGATTTCTGCAATCTCTCTATCCGCAAAAGTCGTGTCCAACAGCGTCTTCCACCACCGCTTGGCATGTGACTCCAAGCAAGATACCACTAGGGCCACCCTCTCCTCCCAGGGGCATCGTATCCCCGTCAACATCTCGTACATCACATCCAGCCACTCCTCTGTCCGTACTGCCGACTCCGTCCCCAAGTAAGATGGGGGAGAGAGTCCTCGGAAGGTGCTCATCCAGTTGGCCCCTGGGTTTGGCTGCTGGGCTGGGGCTTGCTGAGCCCGGAAGGCCTCAAGGATGGCTGTAAGGGTCTGCCCCATGTTTGACTGGAGGAAAGGTGTGGGGACCATGGGAGGTGGTGCAATGTCTGGAATCTGCTGAGCTCCACCTTGTGGGGTGGGCTGAGCTGAGGGCTGTAAAATGAACTACATCAGTAGGTAATCGACTCAATGCCTAATGATAGTGGACAATTTATATGTGATTCCCCCCATATGGGCACACCACCGCTTCCGCTGCTTAGTTTGTCCCCAAACTAAACCCGCGCGGGGGTGACCCAGGGTTGTGGACGGCTACTTTTCGATCGAGGTTTCCTCTGATACCACTTGTAAGACCCCCTTTTTTTTTCTTTTTGACCACGGGGTCTTAGGCCCAGATCCGCCGTTTTGCGGTGACTCCTTCACGCCCTGAAGGGTCATCACCACAAAGCGCCGATTCTGCCGGCCAATTCGATCACATAAAAGTAGCGTAATGAAGTAAAATGAAAACTGTCTGTCCACAGAGAATCACATGACATATATAAATATAACTCCACGAAGGGAGTGTCCACAGAAGATAACATCAGAGTAGCAAAAATACGGGCTTATGCCCGGTACAACATATCCTCACTACAAAGTCACTCATGCGGAAGCAAAAGCTGAAAAACTACTCAGGGTCGAGACTCACAGTCCCGGCTGTATGAACTCCGGAGCTAGACTGCCCCATCTCCAAGCGCACCGGTCTCTGGGGCTGCTCCTCCATGCTGGTCTCCACGATCCCCTAAATGATGCGGTTCGAAAACCGTTAGTCTAAAAGACTAAGTCCTATCATCCCCCACCCCTTCCCCCACGGCTCCTAGACACCGAGCGGAGAGGAAGAAAGGGGAGGACTTGAAGGTGGAGAATATCAAAGCAGATGGCAGCGGTCCTATTCTAGCAAGTTCTATAGCATATAAAGACAATAAAATGTAAGCTGAAATGTAACCTTCACTTATGTGGAAAAACACATAAGCCAAGGGGTCTTTTGCAAGGCTCCCATCGTATAAAAAGTCCCATACTGATTTATACGTTGGGGTGTCGGTGGTCAAACAGCAGTAACTAAATATATCAAAATTAACCTTAATTTATAAACTTGCCCACACAAGCTTATAGACTAAGGGGTCGTTTTGCAGGTCCTAATGTATAAGCGTCCCATTCCACTTATACATCAGGTGTCAGGGGTTAAATGAATCGATTATGCTATGACATGCAAGTGGGTATGATGGACATGCAAGTGCAACGCACACACCCGACTCTGTGCACACAGACCTTTAGTTCCCCCTTTCTGGAGCCGTAACCTCCCAGGATACCTCCGTAGTGGCAGACGGAAGCGGTGGGTTGGGCCTCGCCCACCTCTAAACCAGTAAGGCACTACCGGTCAGACCTATCGTACGCCTCAACGCTTGGTGCACGAAGCGGACTCCTGCGTACTCTTGACGGCTGGCGCACCGGACTTCTGTTGGCGAAGTGCTAACCACACTTGCCGAGTCAACGTATTGGCGTCGGTGCATCGACCCTCCAATACCGAAAACCCACCACCTTAATTTATTTTCCTTTTATGCACATGCAGATTTAGCGTAAACAAAACCCGAGCCGAAGCTCCCCGGACCAAGAGTCCGTCTTTTAACCATCCGAGCCGAAGCTCCCAGCTGACTTTTGGTGCTAACAGTGCCTGTGAAATGTGCAACCCTAATTACTAAGTTACTCTTTTCAGCTTGTTAAACAGTTTACGTTAACCCAGGACTGCCCCCGGTATTCCCTGTGAAGGGCTCTCAAGGGGCACTAGGAACTGTGTTGGGATTACGCCCAGCGTTCCCTTTCGCAAGGTACTTATTTTATTATTGGTTGATCCCCTTACCCATTATTTTCTCATGTTTCGATACGCTAATCCTAGGGTGATTTGACTCCAACTCTCCTTGGGTAGGACGATCTTTCGTCGGGCCCGAACGCCTTTAAACCCTAGACAAATCCACACCCTACTCCCTCATCTTCCAAAGATGCAGCCCTTTCCACTTGTCCTTACAGCAAACCATCAAGACCCATCATACGTGCCCTAATTCAATCCAAATGAAATCCTGCAGTTTTGCTATATGCAGACCACTTAAGCTACGTGACCCGTAAAAGGGAAAGTTCATGAAATACTCATCCAGTACCCTCATGATAATCATCAGAGGTCTATTATGATAAATATAGACTAAATTCAGAAAATCATATTTTTCCCAATTAATCTACTATTTATTGAATTTTCCTCAAAAACTAGGCCATAGTCAATTTGAACATGAACCATAAGATTTTCTCAGGTAATGGCCTCCTAAAATTTGTATTCACTAAATAACAGAGAAATATCATTGGATGCTAATTTTCATAATTTTCCAGATAATTCTTGACCTCTAAAGGATTTATTAAAATAATTCCAAAAATCAAAAATAATGAAGGAAGTGCCACATATATGTCTCCAATAATTATGTAAAAATTACTAGGGCTTCATAGGGAACTAAAAACATCATGATGAGGAAATTAGAATTTTTCAGACAATCTAAAAGTCATTATTAAATTTTCCAAGGTTTCATGGAATTAAATAATTAAAGAAGCAACAACTAAATATCATTCTTCAAAAATTCCATCAAATTTACAGAGATGGGTAACATGATTATAAGCCCCTTGGCTAAGTTTTATCAAGTTTAAGCAAGTATAGTGCTCTGCAAAAACTCTTAAGTGGAAATTATAAAATATAACTCTGTGAATAAAGTACCAAAAATATTCATCCAAAATTTATTATAAAATTTCCAGAGACATGTATGCCCTAAGCAACTACCCATTCAAAATCTCAGCCCTTTTCAGATAGTTTTGGTATTAGTTCTTATGGTTTCAAAGCTAGTGCCCTAAACTAGGGTTATGGATTTAAGGGGTCTTTAATCTTCCAAATGCCCTAAAATTTTAACCATAGGACCATAGTGACCCTATGGTCATCATTCCCAAGTTTCAAGCCCATCCAAGGTCTTTTGACCCCAATTTCTTCAAACCCTAGAGAATTACCCTAAAGGGCCTACCCTACACTTCTAGGGCTACCCTAGCCCAATCCACTCCAAACTTCATGAGTGAGTGTAAAAAGTTAAATCATATCAGTGGCCAAAGTTTCATCCTCTGTTGAGGTGATTTGGTCACTTAAAACCAAAAGTGCCACTTTTGACCAAAATGCCCTTCATAGGGTAGAACTAGGGTTGGGTCAAAACCTATTCAACACTCACCCAAACCAACTGAAATTTTATACAGGTACCTAATTGGAGCCCAGGGACCACTCACCAAAATTTGGGAGGGTTTGGGTGTGTTTAAGGCACCTATTTAATTTATCTAATGATTATTAAATTTTTACCAAAACTATAGAAATATTTTCTCCAAAAATTCCCATTTTTGGGCAGGCCCTAGGTATGCCTAGGATAGACCCTCTGCCAAAATTTCAGCCCATTTGGGCTTGGGGTGAAGAGTGGGCACTCATTTTAGTGACTGCCTAGCCCTAAGGACATGTCCCACCAAAATGGGTGCCCTGGTCTAACCAGTGACCCAAAAGGGTCCCAACAATTTTTGCTGCAAACTAGACACCCTAAGCTACAATGTTCATGTTGGGCAAATTTCCATCCAGGGTCCCTAGGTATTTTTAAACATTAATTACATTAAATACATCCAGTGTGACAAAAATGAAATAAATTTTATTTAACCCTATAGTATCTGATCTGATGCCGCACGAATCTTGGCGCAGATCGACGGCATCTGGTCATCGTCCCCACTGAGCCAACGGCTGGGATTGGTTCTGCCTGGAGCGATTTCCAAGCTCTGCCGCCGGCGATCCAGCCCCTTCCCCGGCCGGCCACCGCCACCAACACCTCCGTTGAGGTGGTGGCTGTCGTCAGGCGGCGGCTCCGCCGCCGGAGAGGTGTTTTCCGGCGGATTGAGCAAGACTTTTCCTTGCCGAAACCAGGAGAAATCCTGGATTCGATCGGGCTCAATTGAGCCCGAAACTCTAGCCTAAGGATTCCTAGGATCTACCCGCGAGTTAAGGAGAGGAGGAGGACCTTCCTGGCGGCCTGGATGCGAGAGGAGCGGCGGGATGCCATTGGCGACGGCGGCGGCGCTCGGCTTCTGCAACTGCACGGTGGAAGGGCTCGTCTCCTCCAGGTAAGTGCTCCAAAATGATCCCCTCGGCTCCCTGATGGTGTTTAAAAGGCAACTGGGGGAGGGGAGAGGCTGGTTCTTCAATGGCCATTATCTCCATTAATGGAGTGGCTCGGGTTGTGTGGAGGGGGGCTGAACCTACCCCTTGGTGGCCGGGAAACGGCTGGAATCAACTCCTCTCTCCTAGAGGAGTTGATTGCAGCCATAAAGGGTGGCTGTTAGTCTCCCTTGGCCGGCCTCTTACTTCCCCCTTCTCCTTCCTCATTTCTCTTTCCTCCATTATCATGGAGAGGAGCTTTTTCTCTCTCCTACTCACCTCTGGTTGACTAGTCAACCCCACAAGCTAAAGGCAGCCCACTGGATTATGATGATCATGGGAATGGGCTTAGCCTAAGGGAGAAGTGGCTTGAGCTTGGGTTAGCCCTTTTTGGGCTAAGTTGACTTGACCCTCAATGAGGGTTGACTTGGCCAATTTGACCATCTAGGTTGACCCCATTGGGTCCTGGGTGGTTCATTGGCCTCCCCTAAGGTCTATGTAGGGCTGGGTAGGGTTGACTTGGCACCTTAAAGGTCACTTGACCCTTGGTAAGGTCACTTGACCATTTAGAGCTAGAGTTGACTTGGGTCAACATGACCATTAGGGTCCACCCCTATGGATCCTTGGTGACCCATTGACTTCCCTTAGGGTCTAGGTAGGGTTATATGGGGTTGCCCTGCACTTTGGAGGTCACATACCCTTAGTAGGGGTACTTTGACCAGATTAGGGCTTGAGTTGACCTGGGTCAACCTGGCCTCTAGGGCTGACCCCAATGTGTCCTTAGTGACCCATTGTCCTCACTTTAGGGTTAGGAGGGCATAGGTGGGGTCCTCTAGACTAGGAGTGGGTCTATTGGCCCTAAGTGGGCTAAGTTGACCTATTTAGGGCTAGGGTTGACCTTGGTCAACTGGGCCTCTTGGGTTGGCCCTAATGGGTCCTTTTGGCTCTAATGGGTCTCCCAAAATGTTTGGGAGTGTTGTGATAGGGTCTTGGGGTCATGGTGAAGCCCCATTGTCATCCTAAACTATTGTTCAGAATTCTACTATCTGCAGACCATGGTGATCCCTACCTTGGCCTCCTATCTCTTGGCCCATTTCTGGCTTCCCAGGGTTTTGTCATGACCTAGTCATGGCCAAAACCACTCTTAGGGGTCTAGTTGGAAATGAGATGTTACACTTGACTCGGACGGCCCGAGTAAGGTCAAACTCGTACGGTGCTCGTGGGGCATTCTCATTAGGAGGGTGGGGGTAAGGGTTGTGATGCTCGCCCACCCGTGGGTGACCGGGTTGATTACGGGGTGCCCCGTGTGGTAACCCCAATCCGTGAAGTGCTTCCCTAATGGCCGTCAACTGCTTCGTGAAATCCTGACGGAGCTCCTCAATCTCCGTGAGGGGACGACCCTCACCCCGGTCATCATCCATATTAGACGATGATGGAGGATATTCCGTACCGAGCCTAGTACGCATGCAAAAGGAAGACAACAGATTTCAGACAGAACGAAGAAGGAATTAATCCCGCTTAATGACTATAGGAAAATAAATTTTTTTTTGATTTTCTTGCAGGAAATAAAAAGAGGATTATTAAAAAATTTATTTTGATTTTTTTGGCTGAAAAATAAGAAAACTACGCCGCTATTGGCAGACCAAAGATGAATTTTTTTTGAGATTTTTTTTTGTGACAACTAACGCGCAAACACAAGTGCAGGTTAACGTGCTAAAAGAGGGGAGGGTGCCAATTAAAAAATTGACAAGAACCTCCCTCTGATACCAAAATTTGATGTAGGCCACTACCGCGGACACTAGACGGGTTAAGGGAAAGAAACGAACGCCACGCTCAATCCACAATCTCTCACGCAGTAGAGTCAATCGCAGCGCACTCGCAAGCGTGTTTTCACAGTTCACCAACATACGGTAGCCACCCCGCGGGAAGGTCGAGCGAACGGCGATAGGCCGACGTTCTCCCAAGCTAAAAGGACCAATATTGGGTCCGGCCGAGCCAAGGTTGTACCAAAAGAGATCTACCCAAAGTGCGATCGAAAAATGGTAGATCTCTCCCAACAAAAATACGGGGTTCGCCAAACCCTTTTCGGAAATAACGCGGTTAAGATCGATGCAAAATCCAAAGGAAAACCCACGAAGAATCTAACAATTCAAATCCAACGCAAAAATTACTCCGTCCACTAGAACATCAAGAGGGAAGCACATGTCAGTGGAGAGGATCGTTACCCAAGTCAGAATAGATGATTCCGACTACCTTTGAAGGGCCGCTCTTCCGCGGATCCACCGGAGTCGCACCGGATGGAGAGATAGATCGTCCTCCTTGACCGCGTCACGCCAAAGTTCAGATTTTCGCCGTAGGATGAAGCCTTTCCGGTCAAGCTTCGCGTGGAGGGGCTGCCGGTTCTCTTTCAAGGGGCTGCTCGGTGGAGGTGGTAGTGGGCTGGCCGGCTATGGAAGGAGGAGGCCGGGTTGATGTGGATGTGTGGTGTGCACCAGGCTCAACTTTCCTATCTGGAAGGAAAGGATCAGGTTCTACATGGAAGCAGTGGATCCTCGACTTTTCATGATCGTGCAGGAGGGACCTTATGTCCCCACTAAGGCCTCCACCATTGATCCCACCAAGAAAGTGCCGAAGACACTTTCTGAAATGGACAAGGACGAGATGGTGCTAGTGGGACTTGACATGAAGGCACGGAACATTCTGGTCAGCGCAGTTGATGACTCTATGATGCAAAACTTCAGCAACTGCAGGACAGCATAGGAGATCTGGCAGTGACTGATCATCCTAATGGAGGGCACGGATGAAGTGAGGGATGATCGGAGATCCCTCCTGAACCAGAAATATGAGGCCTTCAGACAAGGGCCTAAGGAAGAGATCGGAGTCACATACGAGAACTTCCTCAAGATTGTCAACGCCCTCAAAGGCTACGGAAGAGTGTTCACTAATGGTGAACTCAATGATAAATTCCTTAGGTCCCTTACTAAGGAATGAGACACAAAGATCTGCGCCATCAGAGAGTTTGGCAGACTAGCTGAAACTGATCCACAAATTCTGTTTGGAAAGCTGATATCCTATGAGCTTCAGCTGAACACCAGAAAAGCAGAAGAAGAAGCTGAGAAGGTGGCAGCCAAAGAAAAGACTGTGGCTCTAAAAGCCAGTCACTCCAGAAAAGGTAAGGGTGTGGTTTCGTACCGTGCCAGGAAAAAGGATGAGGAGGAGGACTCCGAGTCATGCTCATCCAGCTCAGAGCTGTCGGAGGAGGATTTCTCCCTCATCACTCGAGAGTTCAAGAAGTTCCTCAAGATGAGGAATCAAAGAAAGAGAGACGGCTCCTCCTCCAGGCATCAGAAGAAAAATTATTCTTCTGACAGGTATGCATCTAGACCGAACAAACATCGCTCCTATGACATTATTTGCTTTGGATGCAATAAGCCAGGACACGTCGTGGCCGACTGCTATCAAGGAAAGAGAGAAAAAGGGAAAGAAGAGGAGCACAAATCCTCTAGAGATAAGAAGAAGGAGCAGAGCTACATCGCCAAAATGCCAAAGACACTGAGTGAGTCTGATTCCTCAGACTACAGTGATGATGAGGAAGCCTACTTCGGGCTGGTGGGTCGCTCGGACTCAGAAGGAGAATGCCCCCCATTTACTGGGAAGGTAAAAGCTCACACCCCTCTCTCTGACTCCGACTCTGACCCTGAATCTCAGGATGATGAACCTGAGGATAGCCCTTCGGCCCGTGAAGCGGAGCTCCTCGAGAAATATGAGCTTCTGCTCAACACTTTCGAGGAGTGCCGTAAGAGACTGAAGGCTGAGAAGAAGGAAGTGAAATTCCTTAAGGGTGAGTGTGTATCCCTAAGGGAAGAGGTCACTAGCTTGATTTCTCTCCGATAGGAGCACCTTGACCTGACTTCAAAGCATTCAGAGTCTTTGAAGCTCCTTGATCTTAAGCAGGAGGAAGTCGACAAGTTGGAAGAACTACTTGCGGCAGAAAGGAAGATCGTCAAGAGCTTCTCTATGACAAAAATAGTTCTTCCAGTCGTTGATACCTTCTCTGCTCAGGCCAAAGGAGCTGGCTTGGGGCATGTAGGGGTATCTGGTTCCTCATCCAGGAGAAACAGGAACCAGAGGAAGAATAAGGCCGCCAAGAAGGCCTCTGCTGATGAAAAGGGAAAGGCTCCGCTTAGTCCTGTTGCGTTCAGAAAGCCTGGCTTTCCTTGCAACCAACATGACTTTGAGTCAACATTTGGCCATCATTTCTGGCCCTCGGTTGCAAAGCCAAAGAGCCGATATGATGGTTGGACCTTTCCCCGGAACTTCGGTGAGAGTGCCTTCAAGGCACCTTATGAGGAAATCCACATGGGAAATTATGGTCCGTTCTCTAGCGGCCATAATGGAAAGCAGGCACCAAAAGCCAAGCCTGTTATACAGAAGGTGACGAAGTCATGTGACTGCTGTCACCATGAGGCCTCCTCCTCCAGATCCAAGGCCCCAGCTGTACCCACCGTTCCCAGGGTAAGGCAGGAGCCTAGGAAGAGGTACAACAGATTCGACTGTTGGTGCTGTGGCAAAGTCGGTCACTTTGCCGTGGATTGTTGGTTTAATCCAAGGTATTACGAGACTCCCCATGTTAGCAATGCGAGGCCGACCACTCGTAGGGTTAACCAACCGAGGGGGAGTGTGCTAACCAGGAATCTAGGACCCAAGTTCGATTGGGTTCCTAAGGCAAATTAATTTTGTTTTGCAGGTATGTCCAAAGGCCACCAAAACGCCGATCTGGTATTTGGACAGTGGATGCTCCCGGCATATGACTGGGACAAGAAGCCTGCTGCGTGATTACACTCCAGTCGAGAATGGACCCCAAGTCATCTTTGGAGGGTCAGATCGAGGAGTCACCAGAGGTTACGGTATGATTTCCAACGGTATCATCTCTATCACCGACGTGGCTTATGTTGAAGGGTTAAACCATAACCTGATCAGTGTAAGTCAGTTATGTGACAAAGGTTATGACGTTAAGTTCTGCAAGGATAAATGTCTGATAATTTCACGTACCTCTTCTGAGACGGTATTATCAGGCATTAGGAGCAGAAATATCTTCTGCTTAGATTTTCTCAGTGTAGATTCATCTACCCCCGTATGCCTTGTGGCAACAGGCAGTGCATCTCTTTGTGATCAATGGCACAAGAGATTGGCACATATTAATTTCAAGACAATTAGTATGCTGTTTTCTAAGAACTTAGTAAGGGATGCTCCCAGTATCAAGTGCATCAAAGATAGCCCCTATCCTGCATGCCAGATGGGCAAACAGACTCGGGCTACCTTTAAGAGCATCGCAGACAAAGACTCTTTCCGTTGTCTTTACCTTTTACATATGGACTTGTTTGGTCCAATGCAAGTTCATAGCTTGGGAGGCAAGTCCTATACGCTAGTGATAGTTGATGATCATTCTCGGTTTACATGGGTGTTCTTTTTGAAACGAAAGTCAGATACGTTTGACATCTTCACTAGTTTTGTCAAGCAGGTTCAGAACGAATTTAACTGCTCAGTGGTCAAAATCCGAAGTGACCATGGAACAGAATTCGAATCTGGTGCTATGACAGAATTTTGTGAAGAACAAGGTATCTTTCATGAGTTTTCCTCCCCACGCACTCCTCAGCAAAATGGAGTTGCGGAGAGGAGAAATAGAACACTCATTGAAGCTTGCACGACAATGTTGAAGGACGCTTCTCTCCCGGAATACTTCTGGGCAGAGGCTGTCAATACAGCTTGTCATGTACAAAACCGAGCATTGATTAACAAGCATCATCGTAAGATGCCTTACGAGCTTCTGAAAGGCAGGAAACCAACCATGTCCTACTTGAGGATTTTTGGTTGCAGCTGCTATGTACTGAATAATGGGAAGTACCCGCGTACTAAATTTGGTGAAAAATGCTTCGAAGGCATATTCTTGGGCTATAGTTCCCACAGTCGGGCTTATAGGGTATTCAATAAGAAAACCCTAGTGGTAGAAGAATCAATAAATGTTGTATTTGATGAAGGAAGTTTGCTTAACAGCAATTCTTCCAGTGGTATTATTGAAGATGCAGGTGCACGACTTGAATAGCTGAGTCTGGATGAGACCGCTAAAGACGACACTCCTAAGTACGTCAAAGTTTCCACCTCCATGTCATCTGAAAATGTTGAAGATCAAAATGGAACAACTCTCTTAGAAGAAGGAGAAGCCCAAGAAGTAGTCGAAGCTCCAGACGCCAGGCTTCTAGAGCTCCGGCACGTGAGGGATCATCCTAGAGATCAGATCATCGGAGATCCTCGTGTCGGTGTCAGAACACGAAGAGGTACTATTAACGAAGTATTGCATCTTAGCTTCCTGTCACAGGTTGAGCCAAAGAAGTTCGACGAGGCGAACAAAGATGCGGCATGGATTATGGCCATGCAAGATGAACTACATCAATTCGAACGTTGCAATGTTTGGACGCTAGTTCCCAGACCATACAAGCAGAATGTGATTGGCACCAAGTGGATCTTCAGAAACAAGCTGGATGAACATGGTGTCATCATAAAGAACAAGGCCAGGCTGGTGGCTCAAGGTTGCAGACAGGAGGAGGGGACTGACTTCGACCAGACCTTTCCACCGGTAGCAAGGCTTGAGGCAATCAGATTGTTCCTGGCGTATGCTTCACACAAAGGATTCACAGTCTATCAAATGGATGTGAAATCAGCATTCTTGAACGGAGACCTGAAAGAGGAAGTATACGTCGCTCAACCCCCAGGTTTTGTCAATCCTACTTATCCTAATCATGTTTATTTTCTTAATAAAGCATTATATGGTTTAAAACAAGCTCCACGAGCTTGGTATGAGACTTTATCTAGTTTTCTTCTTGAGAACAAGTTCTCTAGAGGTAAAATAGATAAAACATTGTTTCTCAGGGAAGTCAAAGACAAGATTTTGCTGGTGCAAATCTATGTCGATGACATTATATTCGGCTCAACGGACAACAATCTTTGCAAAAAGTTTTCTAAACTTATGCAAGGAAAGTTTGAAATGAGCAGTATGGGAGAGCTCAAGTATTTCTTGGGACTTCAAGTGAAACAATCTGAGGATGGAATCTTCATTTCTCAGACGAAATTCACAAATGAACTCCTGAAGAAATTCGGTATGGAGAATGCAACCTCTATGAGGACTCCAATGGGATCCACTATGTCTCTGGATAAGGATGAGAAAGGTAAACCTTTCGATGAAACCAAATACAGAAGCATCATTGGATCCCTGCTCTACCTTACTGTCAGTAGACCGGATATCATGTTCTCCACATGTGTCTGTGCCCGATATCAGGTGAACACTAATGAATCTCACTATGTCGCTGCAAAACGAATTCTAAGATACCTTAAAGGTACTCCCAATCTTGGCTTGTGGTACCCGAGAAACAATGATGTCGAGCTAATAGGCTTTTCAGATGTTGATTTTGCAGGGAGTAGGGATGACATTAAAAGCACCTACGGGACGTGTCAATTCCTCGGCAGGAGGCTTATCTTATGGAACAGCAAGAAACAGAATTGTGTCGCAACCTCCACAGCAGAGTCTGAGTATATCTCGGCAGGCAGCTATTGCGCACAACTCCTATGGATCAGAAACCAGTTAGCTGACTACGACCTTCAGTTCAAGGACATACCAATGTACTGCGACTCCTCCAGTGCAATCGCCATTGCCAACAATCCGGTATCGCACAGCCAAACGAAGCATATTGAAGTGCGCTACCACTTCGTTCGGGAGCACGTGGAGAACAAGGACATCTCTCTCTGTTATGTCCCCACGGACAAGCAGATTGCTGATATATTCACAAAGCCCTTAGACGAGGCCAAGTTCAATCTTTTCAAGACTGAATTGGGGATGCTCAATTATGAGGAATAAAGACTACAGAAGCTCCAGGCTCGTGCACGATCTGAGGGGGAGCAAGGAACTCAAGTGTGAGCACAGACACAAGAACTGAGGGGGAGCAAGGGGTCAAATGCTACCGACCCCGCTTTGCAGAAGCCGAAAAGGGGGAGATTACCCTCTCGGCTAAGGCTAAGGTGGCTCCAAGCTTGTTCCCAAGAAATTGGTATTGGTAATGGATAACTCACTCAACTATATTTCAAGTTTATGGTTTTCATTCCCATGTGCTCTATTCACCTTAGCTTGTAGGGTTTAGGCTTCTTCAAATAGGGGGAGATTGTTTGGTATTGTATCCACAATGTACCTGATTTGAAGAAGCCCCTGGACAAGCTAAGGTCAATAGACAATGTATTTGATAAAATCTTTCAAGTTGTACTTGCAGTTATTCCACGCTAAGTGCACACCAATGTCAGGGTGCAGTAGGTCAATATACACGGGTCTGCACGACGTAATCCCTCGTTGAGTAGATCAGTGTGTTGGCCTATGTGTACTCTCTCTATTGGAGTGCACTTACTTTCAAGTACAGGGCTGTTATCTTGCAGGAGCAGACAAGGAGCAAGGATGAGTCAAGGAGCACAACATGGGTGGAAAGACGAAAATTCGTCTAAGTATAATTCGACGAGAATCACCAAGTGATTCTCGCCGAATCGTCGAGAATCATTAGTGATTCTCGCCGACTCCTTCCGGCTACCTCAAAACAGTGCCAAGTAAGATTCGGCGAGAATCACTAGTTATTCTCGCCGAACCCATCGCTGAGCAGATCATGAATACCAAGTAATATCCGTTGAGAATCACTAAGTGATTCGGCGAGAATCACTAGTGATTCTCGACGAATCGTCGAGAATCACTAACTGATTCTCGCCGATTCGTCGAGAATCACCTGCGATTCTCGCCGATTTTTACTTGGCGTTTTCTCTGGAAGCTGCTGGACCGGATTCTGCCGCTGGACTATTTTGAACCGATTTTCGGGATTCTTCTTGTGGGTCCCACAACGGTCCAATTGAAAGTATTTACAGTATATATATACGGGTATTTTGAACAGTAGAACACACAGAAAGAAGCCGAGCAAAAAACCTAGACCTAAAATCGCGATCTTCACTCCGCCGCCGCCGTCGCGCTCGAGCTAGTTGGTCGCCGTCATCGATCGGGATTCCTTCGTGATCTTCCTGCGACAGAAGCCTAGCCAAGCCTTGGGTCTCACGTGTCTATCCAGAGATCCCTTGTCTCTCGATTTGTTGATCGGGAAAAACTTCCCGTCTGAATCGATCGAGACGACCAATCCTCGTGTGACCGTTGGTAGACCTAGCTTGCTTCGCTACGAAGTTTGGATCTCCAAAGTACAGCAGCAGCATATCACCGTCGCCGCCGAACCCGTGAACCTTGCCGCCGCCAATCTTGCCGCCGCCGGTTCCGGGGAGATCCTCTCCAAGAGAGATCCAAGGTTGTGCACTCTTTGTGGACTTCAAGAACACGTCGTCAACAAAGAGGGATACCCTAGTCTCCAAACGAAGTTTGTATCTCGTGTACATTCTATTTTTACTTTTGTTGTAAAGGAACATTTGTTCCGTGTTGTAAGGGTTGGTTGCAACCCGGTTTGTGGGAGTGTCGACTCCTACGTGTGGAAGTGTTCCTTCCGATAGTGCAAGGATTGGATTTCAATCCTGTTGGAGAAGTGACCGAGTCGTCCCTTTTTGGGAGATAGGTCGAAGGGGGAAAGTGGATGTACCCAAGTCGGGGAACCACTATAAATTGCCTGTGCTTTCTGTGTGCTGTGCTGTTTATCTTTATTGTGCAGGTACTATTATAAATTCCGCAAAAGCGCTACACGTCACCTATTCCCCCACCCATAGGTGCACATAGTTGACACTAGGTGGACTTTCACTCTAGTTTATAAGAAAGTTAAGATCTAACTGCTCACTTTCCTAATAGAGAAATTAAGCTTATATAGAGCAAGGAGAAAGAATAATTCTGTAAGGTGACAATTATTCTGATTTCTGATTTCTGTCTGAGATAATATATCTGTGATTCTGCTATTTGTTGTTTATTGTTGCTTTGTATGTTGTTCTTTAATTTCTCAAAATTTTTGTAAATAGTAATCCTAACCCAAATAGGGGGAGATTGTTGGAACACCCTATTACTAATTTGGGTCAGGATCACTATGTCTTTAGGAAACCTGTTTTTGACCTCATTTTATAGATCTAAATGTCAATTTGAATTGAGTCTAAGGGTTAGTAGTTAGGTTTGGAAGCTGCCCTCGAGACCAAGGTTTTTCAGTTTGGAGACTAAGTCATTTCGTCGAGCTCAGTACGACGAATCATCGAACTCCAATCGACGATCGTCTAGCTCAACTTCGACGGATCGTCGAACTCCATTCGACGATCGTTGAGCTCAACTTCAACAAATCGTCGAACTCCATTCGACGATCTTCGAGTTCAGTTCGACGATCTTGACTCCAGTATTGATTCTCTATCTCTGAGCTCAGTTCGACGATAGTTGAGCTCAGATCGATGATCTCTGTTGCTGTCTAAGTCCAAATCGCTGAGCTCAGTTCGACGATAGTAGAGCTCAGTTCGGTGTTTTTCTGAAGAGTTAAATGATTTTCAAGATTCAAATTCAGAACAGTTAAGGAGTTATTGTCAGCAATTAATTCAGAAGATTTTGTAGCCGTTTTTATTTATTCTGGACCAAGTTTCAAGGGATTATCAAGGAATGTTTCTTTGGACTTTCCCCCAGAAATCAATTGCAATTAAGGAAGTCATTTAATGACAGGCTAACGACTATTCTTCACAGAGGATCATTTTCTATTCAGAACCAGGGAATAAAACAAAAGATTTTTGAATCTCTCACAGCACAGATAAGCAGAACAAGAAGAACAAGAACAAAATTTTCTGGAACAACATCTTTCTCAACATCAACTGTTCACAAGAGAAAAAGAGAAAGAGCTGTATACATTCTCTGTCTAAAAGAATTCATAAAAGAACACACAACCAAGGAGATCAACCAACTGAAATCTTCAGATCTCTTTTGATTCAAGTGTTCAAGGCCATCTTCATTCAAGACTCTAGACACCTAACATTTCAGCTGTTGCTGAAATCATCATTTGCTGGAGATCAACTTCTGAAGGCCTATCACCCTACAGCAAAGCTTCATTTCCTGAACATCTCAAGAACTCAGGGGGAGCTTTGACAACATCAAAATCCACATAGTCTTTTCAGCTGCTTTGAGAAAGAGAAGACTTCCATCACTCTCTCATCCCCATCTCTGTAAAGGGTTTTTCAAACTCCCTTCAAAAGTTTGTGCTTGGTTTTGAGCACCTTATCAAAAGCTCATTGGTGGCAAGACACCTGATCAAAAAATCTGATTTGGTTTTTGAGCACCTTATCAAAAGCTCATTGGTGCCCAGGATACCTGATCAACTCATCCTGCAGTGGATTCCTACCTATGGTGGTAGAAGAGTGGATGTACCCAGGTTTAGGGGAACCACTATAGCTCCTTGTGTCTTCTGACTTGCTTGTCTTTATTTTTGTTTCTCGCTGTGATTGATCTGTGATTAGTTAGGATCTGTGATTAGTTTCTTTTGTAGATTATGATTAGATAGGTTCTGTACTATTTGCTTCCCTGTTCACTCAGATTACAACAACTGTTGTAAAAAAAGTTTTTAAGCACTATACTCTATTCACCCCCTCTAGAGTATATCAGATCTAGCTCACACTTTCAATTATTATCAGAGGGAGGTTGGTTAAAAATACCACATCATCCAGGTTGGTTATAATACCACACCTTAGTGGTTGCACAGGCTAACACCTGAACCAAAACGATCTGATAGATCTTAAATTTCTTGAGAGTTTTTCATGGCACAAAATGAAGAATGTTCAAGCACTAGACCTCCTAAGTGCAATCTGGATAAGCTTGCACTATGGAAGACAAGGATTAGGCTTTTTATGAACTCTATTGATGAAGCCATTTTCAATTCTATTTTGACAGGTCCATATCAACCATTGGAAACAACAAGCATGAATGCTGCTCCATCACCTCAATGGACAGAAGCTCAAAAATTGCTAAAGATTGCTAATGCAAGAGCAATGTACATCCTTGCTCAATCAATGTCTGATGACATTTTTGAAGGAGTTATTGAATGTACTTCAGCAAAAGACATCTGGGACTCCCTCACAGCAATGGCTGCTGGATCAACAAAAGAAAAAACATTAAATACTGAATCTTGGAGTGACTCTGAAGCTTCATCCTGTACAACTGAAGATGAAGAAGAGTCAAGAGCAAGAGAGTTTTGCCTAATGACAATAAATGCTTCATGCAGCAGACATGATGAAGAATTAGTCTCTGATGGAGAATCAAAATGTGAATCAGAAGAGGATCTGGTTATCTCTTCCCTTGATTTTGACAACATAACTAAATTTTTACCAAAACAGATTAAAACATTTCAGAAAATTCATGTTCAACATAGTTCGTCTAACGAAGCTCGACGAAAACTACACTCTTCGTCGAACTCAGGTCGACGATCTCGGAATAGAGATTTCTGGTCAGAAAATCTTGATCGACGAAATAAATACCCTTTGTCGAACCGAAAACGACGAACGTCGAACTCAGATCGACGAAAATATTTTTCGTCGAACTCAGAATTTCAAAACAGAAATTTTTATTCTTTTATTTCAAATTATTATTGTGAAAGAAAAATATGACCCAAGGTAATCTGGGTCCAGAACTCCTAACCTCTCTTTTCAGGAAATGCAGAGGATACATCAGTAGCTGTATAGGGGGAGATTGTCAATTTTATGTGTAAAGAAAATTGCTTATTAGGATTCTCTAGTAATTTTTTTCCATGTATTTTATTTCTCAAAGTACCCTTGTACATCTGCTGAAAAACTTTTAAATCAGGCAGATTATTTTTGCTTTGTGTTTTATTTTATGTGAATAGTGTCCTCACCCAAATAGGGGGAGATTGTTGGAACCCAAGGTTGGATTTGGGTAAGGATCACTATTAGGGTTTATTAGATTGACCCAAAATGTATAGTCATGGGTCATAGGATTATTTCCAGGTTTGGTCATTCAGAAAAATTCCAGAGAAGTTCAGATTTGAAGTTCAGAAAATTGCTGGAAGAAAATCTCTGAACTCAGTTCAACTATCTCTGAGCGGAGATCAACTATCCCTGAACCCAGTTTGAAGAAGCTTTAAAATTAAGATGCAGTTCAAAATCTCTGAACTCAGTTCAACTATCTCTGAGCGGAGATCAACTATCTCTGAACCCAGTTTGAAGAAGCTTTAAAATTAAGATGCAGTTCAAAATCTCTGAACTCAGTTCAACTATCTCTGAGCGGAGATCAACTATCTCTAAACCCAGTTTGAAGAAGCTTTAAAATTAAGATGCAGTTCAAAATCTCTGAACTCAGTTCAACTATCTCTGAGCGGAGATCAACTATCTCTGAACCCAGTTTGAAGAAGCTTTAAAATTCAGATACAGTTCAAAATCTCTGAACTCAGCTCAACGATCTCCGAACCCAGTTTAAAGAAGCTTTAAAATTTAGTTTGGCGATTTCCTATGCCGTTTTTCAGACCTTCTTATTTACAGCTGGCAGATTTAATTAAGGCTTAACTGCAGGCATTTATAGCTCTCGGATTTAATGCTATCAAATATAGCCGTTTGAATGACATTATAAAATATGGCTTATTACAGAGATTAAATGTCAATTGATTTCTCAAGACATATTCCATTCTCGGGAATTGATTTAGCCATTCCAAGATAGAAAGAATTCAAATGATTGAATTCTTCAGGCATTAAATATACAGATATTATATCTTACAAAGAAAATAAGAAGAGAAATACAGCACTCGACAGAATAGAAGAGATAGAGAGAGAATATTCAAGAAGGCTTTTTCTCTCAACAAAGAAGAACTTAGCTACAAGTTTTCTTACAGCAAATCAACATCATCTTCTTCATCTGCTCTAGGCTTTCAAGAGACAATCAATTCATATCAGTCTAAAAGCTTGTTGGAGAGCAACATTAACTTGAAGGCCTACACCCTGAAGCAAAGCTTCCACTACTGAACTATTCTACATCTCAGGGGGAGCTTTGACAACATCACTGAATCCACATAGTCTTCTCATTGTGATTGAGAAAAGAAGACTTTCATCACTCTCTCATGCCCACCTATATAAAGGGTTTTTCAAACTCCCTTCAAAAGTTTGTGATTGGTTTCTGAGACCTTATCAAAACTCAGTGGTGGCAAGACACCTGATCAAAAAATCTGATTTGGTTTTTAAGCACCTTATCAAAAGCTCATTGGTGCCCAGGACACCTGATCAACTCATCCTGTAGTGGATTCCTACCAGGGTGGTAGAAGAGTGGATGTACCCAAGTTTAGGGGAACCACTATAAATTCTTGTGTCGTCTGTGTGCTTGCTTTTCCTTCTTTATCTTTGTGCTGTGACTTTTTTCATTAACTCTAGTTTAGAAGAAAGTTAAGATCTAACTGCTCACTTTCACAATGTGCCCCACCTTACGATAATTGAAGCACGTCGGTGGTCCCTTAGACTTGCTTTTATCACCGTACTTGAATGGGTGAGGCTTTTTCCTCCACCTATTCCCTTCAGACTTTCCTTGGGATTGAGAAGGCTTCCCTTCCCCTTGCTTGGGCGCAAAACCTTTACGATATTGGCTTCGCTCCAGATCACTCTCCAACATTCTGGCCGCCTCAACCAACTCATTGAGACCAGCTCTCTTCATGGCAATGAGGGGTTGTCTTAAATTCTCCCTCAGCCCTTGATAGAAGAGGTTATCCCTCTCCTCATCGTCTGCCATTGTCATACTTGCATAACGACCCAACCGAGTGAACTCCTGCACATACTCATCCACCGTCTTATCCCGCTGCACCAAGTGCAGAAACTATCTTTGGAGGGCCAACCTTGTCGAAACAGGAATGTACTTCTTTAGGAAAGAATTCCCAAACTCTTCCATGGACGGGGTGCGTCCAGGAAACTGGCGGCCACTATGGCTCACCCACCACAACTTTGCATCTCCCTCCAACATGAAAGCCGCAAACTCAGATTTCTTCTCCTCTAGCGTCTCTACCATCCTCAAAAGTTCTTGTATACGTGCCCACCAATCCTATGCATCAGTCTGTAACACCCCCATCCGTCGTATGACATATAATAGAAGGTCCGGCTGGAACCCGATGCCATATACCACTGACAGTCGGAAGGGTTACATATGAATAACCAAACTATCCAATTAAGACAACTCGTCCTAACACAGAGCATTCAAGCGGAAGCCTTTAATTAGTTGAAAGAACCCATAATAGTAATCCAATAATCATGAATGTCCACAACCTCTACAACTGGAATGAAAAGCAAATACACTGAAAGATACTTGGTCTTATGGCCTTATAGGAGTTCACTTAATAATATAATGTTTTCCATACATCGGCTCGCAGGCCGACCACACATGACAAAATAAAGAACAACTATTCTCTTTGGCCTTATAGGGCCAGCATAGCAACATGGGCTCCGGTCCGCTATTTGGTACTCGGCTCTGCAGCACCTACAAGCAACATTCCACCGCACGGTGGCAAACAAAGCAACATTCAGCCAAAGCTGACAAAATTATAACGACCCTGGCCCTTTCTCGGGACGGCGGTGCTCCTTCCATGCATTTCATTAGCCCAGCTAAACAATAAAGTATAAATATATTTCACCACAGGTGTAGGCTCGCACGACCAAACACCTCGTGCACTCAGGGCACATTAACGGTGAATCCGGTCAATTCTGTGGCTTCACCACAATCCCCGGGATGGAAATAACATGAGCATTTTAGCCTTTCTGACAACTGTCTAAGGCTCCTGACAATGCCAATGGCCAGTCCCCTTTTCAGGTCTCTCGCACCAAACTACATTGCCTAGGTCCGATTCCACTTTCTCGTTGCTCACACCGCGTAGTTCATATTAAGACATATGCACGAGACAAGCTTCTCTCGGATCCCACTATTCCAAACATTCACATAACCCAGTTATGTTTAAGGCCGGTTCCCTGACCGCCAAGTTAGCAGAATAACGATTCTGCTCAGTTTTCCGGGTGCATCTTGGAGTTAATCCCCAAGGATCCCTGCTGCAATCTACCGTGTAGAACCCGAAAACCCAAAGCACAGAGTATTCTCTGGAAAACCATAATAAATGCAACATCACCGATCCAGACCAACATGTCTGGGTAGGCTTCACACACAATGCCTATGTCCGTACTTTGATTCCGGACTCTATATGCAACACAAGGGGGATTATTCCCGTCAATCCTAGGGAACACCGCACACTCGCCGCACACTCGCAGGAGCGGGTTTCCCTATGCAAAAAGGAAGAGAGCTTCACATGCTCAAGTAGAGAATCGTTACCCTTATAGTACGCTTTTGCACCATGGAAAATTACACGGATAGAAGTCTTCGCAACGGGATTTCCTCCACAGATCTGCTCTCAGTTCTCTAAACGGTGCTCTGATGCTCCGCCAGCAGCCGGAATCCTCCTCCTTCTTCCTCCTCTCTCTAACTCCTTGAAAGAGAGTTCTTAAGAGAGAAATGAGCAATTGATCGTCTATTTCCGACCTTAACAGAGCAGGAAATCATCTGGGACATCGGATCTTAATTAAAGAAAACGAACGGCTCAGATCTGTACAGAAATCCTCAAACTTGGGCCGAATACGGCCTCACACACGGCCATGTCCCAAGCCATGTGCCTCAATCCAGGCATGATCGTCGAACGCAGAAAAACCACATGGCAAAGACACGCCCGTGTCTCAACCTGACACGCCCGTGACCTGAGGCATGTCACGTATAACCGTCACGCCAACCGTCACTTCTCTTGGGAACGTGAGTAGTGACACAGGTAGGCACACGTCCGTGTCATGTGACACGCCCGTGTCATGCTGTCGTGTTTCCTGCCGTGTCCTTCTCTGGACACAGCCGACCAAAACACTAAGCAAGACACGACCTTGGACACGCCCGTGTCCTAGGCCATGTACCCCTATACAGGCACCAAAATTTCTTTTGGACGTGATCAGCTCAAATACGATTTTCGGGGCGTAACAAATCTCCCCCCTTAGGGAATTTCGTCCCGAAATTAAGTAAAGGTACACAAAATTATATGTTACGTGAGTGGAATAACTCGGGGTATTCCTCCAACATACTTTGCTCTCGCTCCCAAGAAAGTTCCTCACGTCCGCAGTTATCCCAACGAACCTTAACCATTCGAATTTCCTTGTTGCAGAGTCGTTTGACTTCAACGTATTCTATACGTATAGGCTTGACCTTTGTCGTCAACTCGTAATCAACCAGAACTTGATTGACCGCAACTATCTGCGAATGCTCCTGCACTGCCCTACGTAACATCGATACGTGGAACACATCGTGCAGCCCACTCAACT
This sequence comes from Platanthera guangdongensis, assembly GCA_039583875.1. Taxonomy (NCBI): domain Eukaryota; kingdom Viridiplantae; phylum Streptophyta; class Magnoliopsida; order Asparagales; family Orchidaceae; genus Platanthera; species Platanthera guangdongensis. The sequence goes on from CM077152.1 coordinate 74,497,234, forward strand.
CCACCGACAGCTTCAATCTATACGTTGCTTCGCCAACAGGCTCCAGGATTTGAAATGGTCCAAGGTATCTCAGACTCAGCTTCTTCAAACGTCGAACCCACGAAACGCCCTTAAACAACTTGATTTTTAAATACACCAAGTCGCCAACACCGAACTCCATTTTCCTATGCTTGACGTTATAGTACTTTGCTTGCCTGTCCTGAGCGATCTTCAACCTTTCCTAAATTGTACGTACCATTGAAGTGGCGTCTTCCACCACTTGACGTTTATACAACTTCGACTCGCCTGTCTCCAACCAAGACAACGACGTACGACACTTCCTAACATACAAGGCCTCGAAAAGTGCCATTCCAATATTCGCTTGGAAGCTATTGTTATACGCAAACTCCACCATGTACAGGTGATCCTCCAAATGCTTTCTGAAATTTAGGACGCACATACGAAGCATATCCTCCATCATCCTGTTGACCCTCTCGGTCTGACCGTCCGTATGTGTGTGGAAGGCTGTGCTGAAACTCAGCTTAGTTCCCAATAAACTATGCACCAGCCGCCATTCCTTCGACGTGAAGCGTTCATTTTGGTCACTTACCATACTACGCGGCACACCATGCAACCGTACGATATTATACACATAGAGTTTGGCTAACTTTTCCACCGGATCTTCCATCCTATTCGGGATGAAATGCGACACTTTTGTCAACCTGTCTACGACCACCCAGATGGCGTCGTTACCCTTCTACAACTTTGGAAAACCATGCACAAAATCCATAGAAATGTTGTCGAATTTCCATTCCGGGATAGGCAAGGACTTTAGGAAGCCTCCGGTCTTCTGGCACTACGCTTTCACCAAGGCACAAGTTTGGCACTTGGCCACATAAAGTGCTACATCCTTCTTCTCTTGCACTTTCTTCACAACCTTTTCCAATGATTGGGCCGAATTGACCAAGGCTAGGAAGCCCTGTGCCTTAGGCCCAGCAAGGAGTAACTGTAGGTCACCGTGTAGACCTTCATAAAATCAGTTGGTCTTCCTCTCTTCTTCCGTAAACATGGCACCAGCATATCGACCCAACCATGTAAACTCGTGGAGATACTCATCCACGCTTCTTGCTCCCTGAGTCAACCCAAGATATTGATTCTCCATCTCAAGCTTCTGAGCAGAGGGTAAATATCTGGCCAAGAACAATCTTGAGAATTCCTCCATAGGCACATCAGCAATCTGCCTTCCCACTAAGAGATGAAACTTCAACTCATCCCACCACAGCCTCGCCTCACCAGACAAAAGGAAGGTCGCTATGGTGGTCTTCTGCAACTCTTCAGTTAGCGTGGCCGTCAAGACCCTCTTTATCATAGAGAGCCAATCCTCAGCTTGAGCTGGCGTTCCAATCCCATCAAACACCGGAGGATTAAATCCCATTACATGCTTGAGCTGTCTCTCCGTATCCCTCCTCAGCTCTACCTGATCCACTGCCAAGTGCTCCACCACTCTCAGCTCTGCCGCCCTAACTGGTTCTTGCTCATTCACAGGAGGTGCGTCATTCATCTACCCTGCAGGTTGGACATTTATCATGGCAAAAACTGCTTCAGGCACCAACCTGATGGTTTCCAATTGACCAGCACCGCTCCTAGCTGCCTATAATAGCAAATAACCTAGATTAGACGACACACAAATTGCTAAAAGCAATCATTAGAACACTCAGGTTCCACAAAATAAGTGTATTCTTCATTCCTAAGTGGACATTCATGGGTTCTTTTTGATGTTATAACGATGATGCACACATGTGCTCACCACCCCTTAAAAGAATTCGACCATGAATTCATTTAAGCCTGACCGTAACCAGAAGTCTGATACCAAATTGTAACACTCCCATCCATCGTATGTCATATAACAGAAGGTACAACTGGAACCCGACGCCATATACCACAGACAGTCGGAAGGGTTACGTATGAATAACCAAACTATCCAATTACGACTACTCGTCCTAACATAGAGCCTTCTAGTGGAAGCTTTTAAATAGTTGAAAGAACCCATAATAGTAATCCAATAATCATGAATGTCCACAACCACTACAACTGGAATGAAAAGAAAATACACTGAAAGATACTTGGCCTTATGGCCTTACAGGAGTTCACTTAATAATATAATGTTTTCCATATATCGGCTTCCAGGCCGGCCACACATGACAAAATAAAGAATACCTATTCGCTTTGGCCTTCTAGGGCCAGCACAGCAACATGGGCTCCAGCCCGCTATTTGGTACTCGGCTCCGCAGCACCTGCAAGTAACATTCCACCGCACGATGGCAAACAAAGCAACGATCAGCCAAAGCCGACCAAATTATAATGACCCCACCCCTTTCTCGGGACTGCGGTGCTCCTTCCCTGCATTTCATTAGCCCAGCTAAACAATAAAATATAAATATATTTCGCCACAGGTGTAAGCTCGCACGGCCAAACACCCCGTGCACTCAAGGCACATTAATGGTGAATTCGGTCAATTCTGTGGCTTCACCACCATCCCCGGGATGGCAATAACATGAGCATTTTAGCCTTTCTGACCACTGTCTAAGGCTCCCGACTATGCCAACGGCCAGTCCCCTTTTCGGGTCTCTCGCACCGAACCACATTGTCCAGGTCCGATTCCACTTGCCCGTTGCTCACACCGCGTAGTTCACATTAAGACGTACATACGAGCAAAGCTTCTCTCGGATCCCGCTATTCCAAACATTCACATAACCCAGTTATGTTCAAGGCTAGTTTCCTGACCGCTAAGTTAGCAGAACAACGATTCTGCTCAGTTTTCCGGGTGCGCCTTGGAGTTAATCCCAAAGGATCCCTGCTGCAATCTACCGCGTAGAACCCGAAAACCCAAAGCACAGAGTCTTCTCCGGCAAACCATAACAAATGCAACATCACCGATCCAGACCAACATGTTCGGGTAGGCTTCACACACAATGCCTATGTCCGTACTTCGATTCCGGACTCTATATGCAACATAAGGGGGACTATTCCCGTCAACCCCAGGGAACACCGTACACTCTCCACACACTCGCGGGAGCGGGTTTCCCTATGCAAAAAGGAAGAGAGCTTCACATGCTCAAGTAGAGAATCGTTACCCTTGTAGTATGCTTTTGCGCCATGGAAAATTACACGGATAGAAGTCTTCACAACGGGATTTCCTCCATGGATTCACTCTCGATTCTCTAAACGGTGCTCTGATGCTCCGCTGGAGGCCGGAATCCTCCTCCTTCTTCCTCCTCTCTCTAACTCCTTGAAAGAGAGCGCTTAAGAGAGAAATGAGAAATTGATCATCTATTTCCGACCTTAACAGAGCAGGAACTCATCTGGGCCGTCGGATCTTAATTAAAGAAAAAGAACGGCTCAGATCTGTACAAAAATCCTCAAACCTGGGCCGAACACGGCCTTGCACACGGCGATGTCCCAGGCCGTGTGCCTCGATCCAGGTACGATCGTCGAACGCAGAAAAACCACACGACAAAGACACGCCCGTGTCTCAACCTGACACGCCTGTGTCGGGTCCTCGACACGCCCGTGACCTGAGGCGTGTCACGTATAACCGTCACGCCAACCGTCACGTCTCTTGGGAAGACGGGTAGTGACACGGGTAGGCACACACCCGTGTTATGTGACACACCCGTGTCACGCTGCCGTATTTCCTGCCGTGTCCTTCTCTGGACACAGCCGGCCAAAACTCTAAGCAAGACACGGCCTTGGACACGCCTGTATCCTAGGCCGTGTACCCCTATATAGGCACCAATATTTCTTTTGGATGCGATCAGCTCAAATACGATTTTTGGGGCGTTACACAGTCGGCGTACCAACTCCCTTGAATGTCGGGGGATGGAAGCTCAGAAAATACTTCATCTGCCAGTCTCCATGCCCGACCACCACTCTTTTAGCCAATGGCTTTACTCGCCTAGCTTCTCCGCCCGGCACGGCCATCGCCGTATCCAGTGTAGCAGGGGTTGCTACCTGAGCTGTCGCTACAGCTTGAGCTGCCACCATTGCTTTTGCAAGCACTTGACAGAAGTCGGCCGGGTTTACACCAATGCCCAAAGGACCCTGAGCAGTAGCGCTGCTCGCTGAAAGCTCTTCTCTTGGTCTTGATGTACCCGCATAGTTGCTTGCACTCTTAAGAAAAGCAAGGTAACAAGGAATCAGTCTCTTAATCGCAAGACTCAAACATAAGGACACACATGGTCCCGCATTACTCCTATGTGGATAACTTCTATACGCACTGACCTTGAATCTAAACCTGCTTTGATACCAAATTGTAACACCTCCCCTGTAATGACCGTATAATATGTGTCCGACCGGGGCCCCACAACATACAGACGCCACAGCTTTAGCATTAAAAGATGATATAACTACCCAATCTCAAAACTCAAAACCAAACAACAGCGGAAACAACAAACAAGACTAGAAGTTATCCACATACACAAGAGTATCGAAACGGCCTTATGGCCTTACAACAATAGAGAGTCCAAACTCCAAAAGTAACATCAATAATAGTGCACATAAACACTCCTAGACTACCTCGACATGCAAGTCGGAAAACAAAAGCATCAAGCATACGAGGCCATCAAAAGAAAAGAGCTAGTACAAAACTGGAAACACTTCATGAGGCTTAGGCCTTATTGGCCGACAAGCTAGCTCCTGCTTGCGATCCTTGCCCTGTAAAAATTTATTGTAACGTGGGTCAGCAAAGGCCGACCACAAACTGTGTAACAAACACGTCTCCTCCCGGCCGCCCTAACCGACCCCGGGGTACCCCTCCAACCTGCAATTCAGCACTTCATATACCATGTACATAAACAAGTAAAGCACTAAAAGAACAGGCTTGGATGTCACAAACAACATGCATGTTTTCTATTGTTGAGCATATAATAAAAAGGGGCCTACTATGCAACATGTATGCAAAACCTGGGCTTCACCCAAGGCACCCTATCGCGTATGCTTCTAGCACATCATCAAACATCTAGGTACTTCCAATTTCTCCATTGGCATTAAGCCTCAAGCAAAAAGGGGACTGCAATTCCCCTAATGGCATACAAGCCGCCACACGGAACTCTTGCCAAGGCCCCACCCAGTCATGGTCTTAGACCCGGGCTTGCCTGCAAGCTCTGACTTCTCACGTCAGGATTCCGTCTAACACACTGACCGATTCTAAGAAGCCTTGTTGGACCCCACCCGCTCATGGCCTTAATGCCCGGGCTTGCCCTATGCTTGGCATTATCGTTAGTCTCACAGAAGGGGACTAGTCTTTCCGGGACACTCTCCCCACATGACTTGCATGTCACGGGATAGCCAGCAGAGCACGGAGACAAAGCCGCGCCTTAACACATCACAATCCATAATCATTCCCACCCTAACCCCTCGTTTGTACTGCAATGTACCCGCGCACCAAGGAAACCATCTACCGCTAATGCGGAGCTAACCTTGTCCACCAAGGAAACCATCTACCTCCACTGCGGAGCTAGCCTTGTCTGGTTCCGGCTACACGTACTCACTCGAGAAAAAGGGGGAAAGCACAAACATCACAAACGACATCTTGCTGCAATGGATTTCTACAAAATCCTAAAGCTCGTTATGCAACATCACCGAGTCGGACTAACGGTCGCGACGAAGGCTTCACCCACCATGCCTAATCCACTAATGGAGCAGATCTCTAATGCAAAATCATGCCGGGGACGGACTCAATCGACCCGGAGGTTCCTATTGAACCGTGGTGACCCAAACCACTCTCATTTGAGAGATGTGGTGCCCAAAATCTTGAAAGAAAAGATGCTAAACACACATCCTAAAACTAAGATGAGAAGTGTCGTTACCATACGACCCCTCTTCCTAGACATGGAAACTTAGCCGGAAGAAAACAACCGCAATGGACTTGCCTCCGCGGATCTGAACACAACTCGTAATTTGGGGCTCCGAAGCTTCTCCGGCAACCGGATCTCTCCTTCACCTTCTTCCTTGCTCGCCCTTCTATCTAGAACTTAGAAAGAGAGTACTTGATGAAGAATGAGGGTTTCCAAACCCTATTCCCGGACATAACTCAACTAGGATAGCCCTGAACCATCAGATCCCAAAAGAATGAAACGAACGGCCTTGATTCATACTTAAACAAAAATTCCTGGGCAGAATACGGTTTGAGACACGCCCGTGTCCAAGGCCGTGTACCTCAATCAACGCCGAAACCGTCGCACCCAGAACAGGACACGGGCTCAGAACACGCCCGTGTCAAAGTTGACATGCCCATATCACTAAGTACACGCCCGTGTGCCTGGGCGTGTTCCTCCATTGACACAGGAACAAACCCCACCCGAGAAGAACACGGGTACTCGACACGCCCGTGTCATATTTGAGATGCCCGGGCTCCAGTCCGTGTCTATTCCTTCACACGGCCCGACCAACAACCCGAGCAGGACACAGTCTGGGACCCGCCCGTGTCTCAGGACGTTTTCGAAGTCTCGACGATCGTCAACCGCCACTTCATCGAACACGCGCACGACATGGCCTTGGACACGCCCGTGACCTAGGCCATGTACACTGTCTCGACACTTCGTCGAGCGCAGTTCGTCGACTTCCCGGGCTCTCGATGAACCCGAGCACAACACAGCCATGGACACACCCGTGTCCTAGGACGTGTTCACTGTCTCGACACTTCATCGAGACCAGTTCGTCGACCACCCGAGTTATTCGTCGAACCCGAGCACGACACGGCCAGGGACATGCCCGTGTCCTAGGCTGTGTGACCCTCACCAAGACCCAAACTTGGCTCTGAACACTATCCGTCCCTCTTTCGAATTTTGGGGCATTACACAAGTGTGCGCGTGATGTATGCCGTCACATTGTTCTAGTTTGAGCCTTGTACCATTCCCGACGTCTATCCGTTGCTATCCCCGTTGAGCTTGTTCCTTTCTTTGACATTCGCACGCCTCGCTACCAAAGCTATATAGCCTTTCCTACTCGCACACCCGAATGTGGTCTCTCGGTTTGTGTGTATTATTGTAGTTTTGTATCTGTTATGTGTGGCAGTTATGTGGGTGTTTGTGTCACTTGTGGTGTTGCCATGTTTTCGGCTTGTTTTGGTTATTTGGTTAAATAAAAAGAAAAAAATATATTAATGAAATGAATTTGAAAAAAATTCCCAATGAGGAATAAAAGAGAAAAGAAAAGAAAAAATTGTTGTAGAGTTGTGAAATTTTATTGTAATATGTTCGTTATGGGCGTGCACACACCGTTAAATGTCCAAGTCTGGTGGCGCGCTGCACGTGTTTGTCGTTGAGTGTAGCTGTGAATGTTTTCGGGTGGTCTCGTTTTGGGTGTACGTATCCGTCATGTTTATCTTTGTATACCCTGCCTTCGCCTAAGCCTACATTATACTCCAAGTCCTACGAATTTGCGCTTGAGTCAAACTAGTTCTGTGGAGAGAGTGTGAACGGGCAAGCATAGGGTCACCAACATCGGTGGACTGCTTTGGAGGTTATCCCGATCCCTTGCTTTAGCAATGCTCAACTTAGTGTTTGTCTTCTTTCTCTTTGCGCGTGACCGAATGATTCCCCTTGATTCTATAGTAGAGTATTAATAATATTTTGATACGTCTTTAGAAATATATATGCTATTAGTGAATGATTAGAAGCTCCTTCTGCGGCGTTCCTATGAGCGTGAGCATGCAATTTCACATGGTACTCCGCTGCACAGTTTTAGGCCAGCTATGCTATTTTACTCGTCCGCGTTAGGGATGATTTGCTCGGGATGAGCAAATGTTTATGTTTGGTGGTGTGATGAGTCCGATTTATATAGGGTATTTCAGACTCATCTGGGCTTATTGTCTTGCATGTGCACTACTATTTCAGTAGGAAATATCGTATATTTGTTTAGGGCTTCACTTAGCCATTGTGCACTGTTTTGGCCCGTCTTGGTTCGCGAATTGCACCGGGATGTCGGGGGTAAGTACTGGCGTACTCCCCGTGCGGATTTAGTTATTTTTATGTGTATATTGGTGCTGGGAGCTGTTGCTCCAGCTTTGGTTTTTGCTGTGTAGGTGGTCAGTGGACTTGCTATTTATTTTATAACAACTCGATGAACTTCTATTCTCAATTGGCATACAGGTAAATGATCATACAAGCCGACATTATCGGCGTCTTGTGTTGTCTACTAGCCCGTGTGTGCTAGTGTCACTGAAAGGCAGCGGTTCTGGGCATAAGACCGGGTAATCTCCTGAGTAGGGGGGGGGGGTCTTACAAACTGGTATCACTAAAAAACCATCGTTGAGAAAGAAGTCCACAACATTGGAACACCATGCTCGAGCATTAGATTGCGGACAAACTATGCAGAGGAAGCAATGGTGTGCCCATGTGTAAAAAATCACAAAAAACAGTCCATTTAAAGCAATGTGTTAGGCCAACCCTAGTATAAACCTTACTTCTATGTAGCCACCATAGGTTGCCATACCCCAGGATGTCGTTCCTCCACCTCCGGCTGCCACAACTTTCTAGCAGACGGAGATGGAGCAGACTCTGACGGCCATGCTCGAGGCCTTCAGGGGACAGCTGTAAGACCCCCCTCCCGGTTCCCAAAACATGACACGAAGGGGGGGTCTTATGCCCGGAACAACCGCCTTGCGGTAGCATTAGCGCACGGGATAACCTGTACCACAAGACGCCTATTCCGTCGGCTACAACCAGTATCAATATAAACATGCCAACCCAACCATATTATAAAAGTGGAGAAGTCAAATCCATACTAAGCAATAATGTCCAAATAGTACAACAAATAATAGAGAAGCTAAAACATGCTTCTACCATATCAGAGTACGGCTATAAAATTGCCCAAACGGGTTATATCAAAATCTCACACACACATATCTATAACCGATGGTAGCGACGACACCGCACATCAGGCCCTGTCGTCCTGAGCTTGCTATCATGTTGCAAAGTCTGCGGCTGCTCTACCTGTGGGGTGACCTCCTAAAAAGGAAGACGTAGCAACCGTTAGTCAAAAAGACTAAGTGGCTTCACATCCGCTCCCCCGACGACTCCTCGGCACCGGGCAGAGAAAGGAATAAGGGTACAAGTATAATAAGCAGTAAAACATGTACAAACAGGTGGTAATGGTACCATAAGATTAATAGCATTATAATCTAGCAGCTCTACATAATAGTAACAAACTATCAAGTACAAGTATCTACAGCAGGAAAGTAACTTAACTTATAAGGATGCCCATACAAGCTTATAAGTTAAGGACCGGGTTACATAAAAGTAACTCATCGCATAAGAGTGCCCATACAAACTTATACGATGAGGATCTTGTTGTGCAATGTTATGAAATGATATGTATGCTATGAAATGACTCACCCATGATCACACATATGCAATTGCTATGCCGACATAGACTATAGTTCCCACTATTCGAGCAGGTAGCTGACCTCTCAAGCGTCAGCCGCCGTGGCCAGGCGGTGACAGTAGAGCGGACATCTCTAATACTAGGCGGGAATCCACACTAATTCACCTAGGCCTCCATATGCCTCAATGCTAAGAACACAACAGTGGAGCCCATACGTACTATGGTCCAGCGGGAGCCTCGGGTAGATGTGCTCCGAGGACCAAGCCCAGAACTGACCTTGTGTGACCCGAAAGGAGCCTCAGAAGTAAGGACAAGGACCAAGCCCAACCGTTCACCTGACATGGAAGGAGCCCCGGGACGTAGACACCGAGGACCAAGCCCAACTGTCCAAAGTCTAACTGTCAACTCCCGTCGGTGTGACAATCGCCGAGCCTGTAGACCTGCCACACTATCCTTAACCCAGGATTATGACACCGCGTGTCGACTCACACCACATGCAAATTCCACAACACCGTTGCATGGAAGGGGCCTCAGAAGTAAGCACGAGGACACAGCCCAACCATCCACTCGGCACTGAAGGAGCCCCGGGACGTAAACACCGAGGACCAAGCCCAACTGTCCATTTATACCTCATTTCAACATTAGCTCAACTAAGGACGGCCAACGCCGCACTTACATCCCTCCACAATACTACCCGTAGGGAGACTACGCTCTAAGTATTGGACTACTACATTTCATTCTAACCATCATACATACTCATGACCATGGTTCATCCTTCTATTTGTCACTACAAATGATTTCAACATTTTACAAGCATGATGCACATGAATAATAACCTACCAATTTGTATCTAGTCATTTCATTTAAGTAAGCTTGCTTCACAATTCAGTTATATGAAATCCAATTAATAAGATTTATCATTCATAACACTATGGTGGTCAGCATAAAATAGTTCATCGAAATCTAGATTTAATTAGCAACATCAATTCCACAGAATTCAAATTCATATTATATAAACCCCAGAATTTAAGTGTAGAATAAATCTAGATAACAAATTCGACCGGAGATTCCCGAAGCTACAGGAATCCAGTGAAGACGTGTAATCCCTCGATGGAAAGGTCTTTCCATGTGTTACAACATTCATACTCAGCCCACAACCCAGATTTGAGTGTATCCTATTTGAAATCGGCTTCAAAGTCCGCTGCACACAGAACAACATTTCTGCAGACAGGATTTATCGGACATCATTTTCGTTCAGACTTTCCTGTGGCTACAGACTTTGCATGAAGACGTGCAACCACTCGTTGGAAAGCTATTTTCAAGGGCTTCAACTTCCGTGTTTATTCAAAAGCCCAGATCTGGACATATCACATCAGAAAATGGCCAAGGCGATCGCTGCGCGCAGAACACCGATTCTGCATGCATCTCAAAGAGGAATGAATGGAATCGGTTCATCTACCTCCTCGAGTCGGTGTTCCAATATCACACCGGAAATTCCTCCACCCATATTCACCCTCATGAGGGCTTTACTCTTCGCGAACCCATCCCCCATCTTCACATAGAAGGTTGGAGAGGTTGAAGACACCACTTACCAAGTGCACAAGCCCTAGATCGACCTCATCCTAGAGAAATCACCATCTCACAAGTCTAGACTCTTTTGAGTCGACATCTCACCTAGATAACTACAGATCTAGCACCAAGGGAGAGGGGAGTAAGGTCACCTCATTTCTGGCGTTTCCACTATTTCCGGCTATAGATCGTGTAACTCTTCTCGGCGGCATCTTCTTTTTTCACGGCGGCAGCGGTTCTCCTCCTCTTGGACTTGCTCCAGCAGTTTTCCCTCTCTACAGAAATTTCTGTCCGGAAAAGTGGCTGGAATGAGGAGTGGAAATGGCTAGGGTTTTCTCTTCCCCTTATATATGAAAAGTGACACGGGTAGGGACACGCCTGTGTCCCTGCTCGTATCCTGCTTGCGTGAAGCGTTACAGCGGTTTTCAGTGTCGTTTCATTATTCGACACAGGTAGGGACATGCTTGTATCTCTACCCGTGTCATACTTGTCTCACACACTCACACACATGGGTAGGTTCGTGTCTTGCATCATGGTGTCGACACCAGAGTGTCGACACCTCAACATCTGGGTATCGACACAGCATGTGTCGACACACGGTGTCGACACCAGTGTGTCGACACCTCTACCCTAGGGTATCGACACACTGTGTCGACACCTGGTTCTAGTGTGTTGACACAGCGAGTGTAGACACACGGTGTCGACACCAGTGTGTCTACACCTCAACCCCAGGGTGTCGTCACACTATGCCGACACCTGGTTCCAGTGTGTCGACACAGCGAGTGTCGACACACGGTGTCGACACCAGTGTGTCGACACCTCATCCCCAGGGTGTCGACACACTGTTTCAACACCTGGTTCCAGTATGTCGACACAGCGAGTGTTGACATACGGTGTCGATACCAGTGTGTCGACACCTCAACCTGGGTGTCGACACACTGTGTCGACACCTTGTCCCAGTGTGTCAACACCTCGACACCAAAGTGTTGACCAATGACTCGAGTGATACAAATCCTATTCACATGTGCTGCCCAGTTATCAACACTCCTGCGAACCCAAGTCAGCCCTCCTGCCACAAAAACACGTACGAGGGTCCTAGTGCTATTCAGGACGTTACAAATCCTATAAACAAAATAAAAGATTTCGTCCCCGAAATCAGGCTTAGGCTATGGGGAGAAAAGCATAACAGAAAATACACTATGCTTTTAAATAAAAATACCTTGAGCAAACAACTCCGGATAGCATTTTTGCATTAAATCCATTGGCTCCCATGTGTATTCCTCCTTCCCATGATTAGACCATAACACCTTCACCAAGGGAACACTTTTGCGACGTAACTTTCTTGTCTCGCTATCCACGATCCGCACCGGCTCTAGTCGCACAGACCTATCAGACGCCACAACACCATCGGTTGTTGGGATGTATTGATCGGGCTGTAACAACGCCTTCCAAAGCGACGACACATGGAACACGTCGTGGAGGTTCTATAGCTCAGACGGTAACTCCAACCGATAGGCCAACGAGCCAATCCTTTCCAATATGGTATAAGGCCCAACAAACCTTGGGCTGAGCTTTTTCACACCACGCACACGTGACACTCCACGCATCGGTCGGATTTTCAGGAACACCTTATCACCCACTTGAAATTCCACCATCTGGTGCCTTGCATTATAAAACTTCGCCTACCGACTTTGAGCTTCCAACATGCGATCCCGAATCAGTCTATCCGCCGCATTGGTATCCTCAATATATTCAACACCCAAAGCCTTCAATTCTTCATCTTGCACCCAAGACAAGGGGGTTCTACACCTGCTTCCATAAAGAGTTTCCTTTTGTTGTTTTAGGTTAAGTTTCCTTAATAAAATGCTCAATTTATTTTAAATCTTTGGCTAACTTGTTTATTTTATTTTGTTTCAGAAAAATTTCAAAATTCTGCCCAAAAAAGTAAAGTCACGCCCGTGTCCTATGGGTCACGCCCGTGACCAGGGCGTGACACGTCACAACCATGGAAATCAACAATCATTTTGAATAAATAGCTTGACACGCCCGGTCACACGCCCGTGACATGACCCGTGTCCAGCGCTCGACGATTTCCGCTCGACGATTTTCGCGCTCGCCGATTTCCGATCTATGATCGTCGAACACCCGTCATGCCCGTGATCTGGGGCGTGATCACTCCATCAAGCTCGACGAAATGTTCCGCTCGACGATTCTCTGCTCCACGAAATTCGCGCTCGACGACTTTCCGCTCGACGATCGTTGACACCTCCGCGACACGCCCAGAGGCATGCCCGTGACCTTGGGCGTGACTCCTCTTCCCGCTCGATGAATTTTCCTCTCGACAATTTCCGCTCGACGTTTGTCGAGTGTCGACTCAACCCAACACGCCCAGCATCACGCCGTGACCTGGGGCATGACTTCTCCACCTGGCCCGACAAACTGCCGCCGGCGACTTTTGACACAGACGGCGCCCATTTCAACCTCCCCTACACGCCCACCGTCACGCATGTTACCTGGGGCGTGACCGCCGCGTTTTTAGCCGCAATGTCACATCGCCGTCAGATCACCGAATTCTGCTGTTAAATAGTGCTGACACGCCCCCGACAAGCCCGTGTCGGAGGGCGTGTACTTGGAAAGTTTTGTCTATAAAAGGGCAACTACTGTATGAGTTAAGGGTTCCAAATTTTTGAACCGTTTTGATGCTAAGGGCTGCTATTTGGAGCTAGTTTTGGGGCTATGTAAGGATCTTTCCCCCTCCTTTTCAAGTTTGTTTAAACATTATAATCAACTTTTTTGTTAATAAAATCTTTTCTTTTCATCCTTATAATGCTTTGAAAAAACTTTGAAGGTCTCCTTTTCATCAATCCTAAGTACTTTTGTTTTCATTTTCATAATGTGTGTGTGTGTTTATGAGCTTAAAAACTGCAAAATTTATACTTTCAAATGAAAAACCTTTTGATTTACTTTCATTTTTATCAACATTTCTAGTCGTTATTATAGCCATTTTGTGTAATACTCTTTAGAATCGGTTTGGCTTAGGTTTTTACTTTTATTTTTTTTTTGTTTTACACCTTTTTAACCCGTTTTACAAAGCTTTAAAACTAGATTATGCGTTACTTTAAATTTTTCAACAACTCTCATTTTTTTAATTACATAAAAATAATTTTGCTCGAACAATTTTTATTTCCACTTTTTATTCATTTCTGTCAAAATCTAACGGTAAATATGCAAACGTTTTAATTTTTCGGGCACTTGCTTTGTTCACTTTAATTTCAAAACTTTTTGCTCAAACAATTTTTTTTTGTCTTTTTATGCATTTTTACTGCATTCTAGCAGTAGAAATGCAGTCATTTTAGTTTTTCAATAACTTTATTTTTCTCAATTTTTTTAGCACGAGTGTGTGCGTGTATGAGATATTTTTCAGCTCCTATGTTTAATTATGCAAGTGTGTGTGTGTTTACTTATGTCGAGTGCGTGTGTAGCTTTTATTTTTTCGCCTACTCACTTGAGTTAAATGGCCAGACTTCATTTCCCGCCTACTCGTTTGAGTAGGACTTGTAATTTTCATTCTATATTTTTCCACCTACTCACTTGAGTTAAATGGCTGGATTGTATTTTCAGTCCTACTCATTTGAGTGGGACTTGTAATTTTCAGCTTTTATGTTACCGCCTACTCATTTGAGTTAAATGGCTGGTATTGATTTTCCGCCTACACGCTAGGAGTTAAATGACCGGACTTTATTTTGATGTAAATATTCGAGAAATCCTTGTAATCAACATTTATTTCCGCCTACTCGTTAAGAGTTAAATGACGTGCTTTAATTTTTCACCTACTCATTTGAGTGGGATCTGTATGTGTGTATTTCATTATGAGTGTGTGTTTTAATTTCAGTAGAGTGCGTGCGTGTGTTGCATTTATTTTCTCCTACTCGTTTGAGTAGGACTCGCTTTCATTTCAGTCCTACTCGTTTGAGTAGGACTTGCAATTTTCGGCTTTTATTTCCCGCCCCCACTCGTTTGAGTGGGACCTACAAATTTCAATTATGCAATTTTCTCTTATGTGTAACTTAGTTTTATTTCTGTCTCTGGTTATATGTTTGAATTAGTGAGGGTGTGTTTATTTGTAATAACTTTTCTAATATTAGGGTATTTTACTTTTCTTCTTATTTTCTTTATAACATTTTAGCGAATAATTTATGACACTTGCTTAACCAAACATATAAGCTATCCCCATTTCGATGAGTGGCTAATTGCTTTTAGCCCTCAGTATCGAAGAGCTTTGGGATATAAAATGTTTTAAATAACCAAATGTCTAATTTTTCTATTTAATTAAAAAACTTAAGGTTTACCCCGGGTTAACGACGCGTAGAACCACATATCGATGTGTGGGCTCTATTTCCGTTATCCATACGCTAGCTAGCCGAGAGGCCATGCGTATGGACAGATCACCCCTGAGTAAATAGAGTTCCACACTAACCCTCGAGAGAGGAGGCGCGCTAACTCTACCGGATTGGGTTCCCTACCCAATAGCGGGGTTCTTAGCGTACTGCGGGCATTAAGGGTAATCCTTCGTCGGACGAGAGTCCGGTCGAATAGCCTTAATGTCCAGGTGAGCGATATTCCTAGAGATAGGTGAGCTCATTATTTTGAATCTCCACGACCAAGTTTCCGCTTTAATTAAATTGAAACTATAGATCTCTAGTTATTCAAATCTATTTTTAATCCCAACGTAATTCGATACCGGGAGTTATCTCTTCATCGACTATATTCTTAAATCTATTTTCATCCTATTTTAATTAAAACCCTCAACTTACTATTTCGGTAAAATAATAGTGTTTTCGGAGCAGTAGGGGTAATCAACCCGTTCCCGGGAATAATACGACCTCGGTATTCTCCCGAATATCGAGTACTACTTGCGATAGGTGCACTTGCCTCCCTTTACAAGCCCGCGGCGATCGACTCATCGAACCAACCACAATAAGAGTCTGTTCGCGGGCCAATCACATTTCCCACGGCTCTCCTCTATCCAACACATATAATCTCAACAAATCTTCCAATGTCGAGATGGTCCTTTCAGATTGCCCGTCCGTCTGAGGATGAAATGCGGTGCTGAAGGTAAGGCGCGAGCCCAAATACGCCTGTACCGCCTTCCACTCCCTTGAGGTGAAACGACCATCCCGGTCCGAAATGATTGTCTTAGGCACGCCATGAAAGCATACGAATTGCTCCACAAAGATTCGTACTAAGAAATCCACATGAGCTTCTTTCGTCATTGGGATAAACCGGGCTACTTTTGTCAGGCGATCAACTATCACCCACACTGA
Organism: Platanthera guangdongensis; assembly: GCA_039583875.1. Lineage (NCBI taxonomy): Eukaryota > Viridiplantae > Streptophyta > Magnoliopsida > Asparagales > Orchidaceae > Platanthera > Platanthera guangdongensis. The sequence continues at coordinate 74,513,490 of CM077152.1, forward strand.
ATCATTTCCTGAAAGTGAGCGAGTTAATCCGTGGACAAAGTCCATGGATATATCCTCAAACTTCCACTCGAGGATGGACAATGATTGTAGCAAACCACTAGGACTCTTGCACTCTGCCTTCACCATTTGACAAGCTTCGCAATGTGTAACAAAATATCGGACATCCTTTTTCATTCCTGACCAACACATGGTCTTCCGTAAGTCGGCGTACATCTTAGCAATGCCCGGGTGCACTGAATATTGAGAGCAATGAGCCTCTCTCAAGATATCCTCCCGGATTTTACCGCCCTTGGGAATGTAGAGCCGGCCACAAAAATAAACGAGGCCTTCTTTTAGCGTATACTCATCCATAGTCCCATCTTCGATTGACTTGATTGCCGGGGCCAGAGCCGCATCGATTCCTTGCTCCACTCTGATTCGGTCCCGGATATCACAAACTATGCTCATGCTTGCCAAGTACTCCGTATACTCTGCCGAAGGAGCCTTAAATATCAATGTAATATCCATCTCCTCAATCATCCGAGCCAACTCCATACTCATCAACCGAGACTCTGGACTAGAACCTGGTACCTTTCAATGCATCGGCCATCGAGTTCGTCTTTCCGGGGTGGTAGTTCATGGTGAACTCATAGTCGCATAGAAATTCTAACCACCGCCGTTGTCTCAAGTTCAACTCCTTCTGAGTATGAACGTACTTCAAATTTTTGTGATCTGAAAAGATCTCGCAGTGGACGCCGTATAGATAATGCCTCCAAACCTTCAAGGCGAACACCAATGCTCCCAATTCCAAATTATGAACCGAGTAATTGATTTCATGCTTCTTCAACTGTCTTGAAGCGTAGGCAATCACATGTCCGTGCTGCATCAACACCGCTCCCATCCCTTGATATGATGCGTCAGTGTAGACTTGAAATCCTTCCTTCCCAGACGGAAGTGCAAGGATGGGGGCAGAGTTAAGTATATCCTTCAAATCCTGGAACGCCGCTTCACAGTGGGGTGTTCACTAAAATGGCACACCTTTCTTCGTCAGTGAAGTAAGAGGAAGATCAATCTTTGAAAATCCTTTTACGAACTTGCGGTAGTACCCGACAAGTCCAAGGAAACTCCTCACATCGGCCGCCGACTTCAAAGGCGACAACTCCTTCATGGCACGCACCTTGGCCGGATCCACTGCTAGTCCTGCTCCACTGATCACATGCCCCAAGAAGGTAACCTCTTTAAGCCAGAATTCACACTTGCTGAACTTGGCGAATAAGGCGTGCTCTTTTAATTTCTCCAATACCAAGGTCAAGTGCTCAACATGCTCCTCCTCCGTCGTTGAGTAGACCAAGATATCATCAATGAAGACAATGACGAAGACATCCAAATAAGGTTCAAACACCTTGTTCATCAGGCTAATGAATGCCGAAGGGGCATTTGTGAGCCCAAACAACAATACAGTGAATTTGTACAAACCATATCTTGAACTAAAGGCCGTTTTCTGGATGTCCCCTTCTTGTATTCTCAACTGATAATACCCTGAGCGCAACTCTAGCTTAGAAAACCAATGCGCTCCCACTAGTTGATCAAACAACTCATCGGTTCGAGGTAGTGGATAAGTGTTCCGCACCGTCAGTCGATTGAGTTCCCGATAGTCTATGCACAAACGAAGGGTCCCATCCTTCTTCTTCACGAACAAAACAGGGGCTCCCCAGGGCGATGAACTGGGGCGAACGAACCCTGACTCCACCAGTTCTTGTAGTTGAACTCTAAACTCCGCGAGTTCCTTCGGGGTCATTCAGTAAGGGGCCTTGGATATCGGCTTGACACTCGGTACTAGATTAATCTGGAAGTCAACCTCTCTATGCGGGGGTAATCCTGGCAGTTTCTCAGGGAATACTTCGGGGAAATCCCACACTACCCGTACGTCTTTCATATCCAGCGCCTTCTCCTTCAACTCGAACCAGATCATGAAGACTTCATCCCCCTTCATATGGGCTTTTACTGTCTAAACTAAAGATAGCAACATGCGAGGTGCGAAGCTAATACCTTGGAAGATGACGTCGGAGTCTCCATGTCTCAAGTAGATTCGTTTCTCTGCACAATCAATCCTTGCAAAGTGCCAGTCCAACCACGCCATGCCGAAAATGATGTCAAACTCCGACATTCTCAAGACCATGGCAGGTGTATCAAATGCCTTTCCTTCGATAAATATCTCGAACTCGCACTTAGCGGTGGCAATCATCTCCGAGCCGTCCGCTAGGCGCACTCGTCGGTCTATACCAGTAAAGTATTATACGCCCTCCATGTCCGTAATGAAATCCTCAGACACAAAGGAGTGTGAGGCATCGGTATCGAACAGTGCATAGGCCGTCTTCCCGCCAACTATCACGGTGCCTAAGTACCAATAACCAAAACTTGCTGCTAGGTGTCTAGTATGTCTCAAGCAACTTTAAGTTTAAGAAAATAAAAACGTGATAATTACTTAAATCATACCTGCAATCACATCTCGGGGATTCCGTTCTTGCGCCATGTCCAGCGCGTACACTTGATCCCGAGCAGGGCCGGGGTTTCCTCCTCGCGGTCCTCGTCCTCGACCACACATGTAACCCCGCCCCCACAGAGCTGCCGGAGGTGGAGCAGGAGGGACATTCCCATAAAACTATGGGCAGTAGCGTCGTATGTGGCCCAGTTGGTTGCATTCGAAACACACCAGCCCACGACACCTCTCAGGTTGCTAAAATTGCTGAGGCTGAGGCGGTGGAGGCAACGCAGGCGGCTGCGGAACCGGATGCTCCACTCTATAGTTTTGGTTGAAACACCCTCCACCTCTTTGATGGCCTCTTCCTCCTCTAAAGTCTCGCCTCCTCCTATTGCTTGGACCAGCGTCCATCACATCCTTCGCAGGTCTCTTACCACATCCCAAGTGGTCCGCCTCCAATCTCTTTGCCATACCGATAATCTCCGCCAAACTAGCATCCGCTATAAACAAAAAGGCTTGCCTTAGGGGATCTCGCAGCACTTTGTAGAAACACTTGGCATTTCCTCTATCATCCAGGTCATATGAGTCTGCGAACCTTGCGAGATGCTAGAACTCTAGCTGGTATTCTGTAACTGATTTTGATCCCTGCTTCAGTAGTAGAAACCCCTGCTCGAGCTTGTCTCGAGCCGATGTAGGAATGAAGTGCTCCAAGAAGACACCCGAGAACTCGCTCCAACTTATCTCGATATACACTCGTCCTTGGAACGTGGAGCCCGTGAGTGACTTCCACTACCTCTTAGCATGTAGATCCAAGACGAACATCGCCAATGATACAGCCATGTTGGCCGGACAACGGATCCCCGCCAATAGCTCTTGGACCATGTCAAGCCATTCCTCCATGTGTATGGCCGACTCCGTCCCGAGGTAGGCGGGAGGGGAGAGAGCACGAAAGGTGCTCAGCCAGTTAGAGCCAGGAGCCTGTTGTTGAACCAGAGGCTGCTGCGCCCTAAAGGCATCCAGGATGGCGGTGAGCGTCTTCCCCAACTCGGATTGTTAAAACTGAGTGGGTATGGAAGGGGCAGGAGTGCCTCCCATCGGCTCAACGTGCACTGGAACATACACGTAAAACACAAACGTATGGTCAGGCTGGATAATCTTGCGGTCAAAGTTGGACAACTTAATGTGAATTACATATGGGCACACCACTGCTTCCGATAAGTCAGTTTGTCCACAAACTGACTAATCGAATGGGGGTAGGACCATTGTTGAATGACTTCTTTAGTTGAGGATCGTGGCAAACTGATACCATTTGTAAGACCCCCCCTCCCGGTTCCCAAAACACGGCACGAAGGGGGGTCTTATGCCCGGAACAGCCGCCTTACGGTAGCATTAGCGCACGGGCTAACCTGTACCACAAGACGCCTATTCCGCCGGCTACAACCAATATCAATATAAACATGCCAACCCAACCATATTATAAAAGTGAAGAAGTCAAATCCACACTAAGAAATAATGCCCAAATAGTACAACAAATAATAGAGAAGCTAAAACATGCTTCTACCATATCAGAGTATGGATATAAAATTGCCCAAATAGGCTACATCAAAATCTCACACACTCACATCTGTAACCGACGGTAGCGACAGCACCGTCACATTAGGCCCTGTTGTCCTGGCCTGGCTGTCCTGCTACAAAGTTTGCGGCTGCTCTACCTGCGGGGTGACCTCCTAAAAAGGAAGATGTAGCAACCGTTAATCGAAAAGACTAAGTGGCTCCGCATCCGCTCCCCCGGCGACTCCTCGGCACCGGGCGGAGAAAGGAACAAGGGTACAAGTATAATAAGCAGTAAAACATGTACAAACAGGTGGTAATGGTACCATAAGATTAATAACATTATAATCTAGCTGCTCTACATAACAGTAACAAACTATCAAGTACAAGTATCTACAGCAGGAAAGTAACTTAACTAATAAGGATGCCGATACAAGCTTATAAGTTAAGGATCGGGTTACATAAAAGTAACTCATCACAAAAGAGTGCCCATACAAACTTATACGATGAGGATCTTGTTGTGCAATGTTATGAAATGATATGTATGCTATGCAATGACGCACCCATGATCACACACATGCAATTGCTATTCCTACATAGACTATAGTTCCCAATAATCGAGCAGGTAGCTAACCTCTCAGGCGTCAGCCGCCGTGGCCAGGAGGTGACAGTAGAGCAGGCATCTCTACTACTAGGCGGGTATCCATACTACTTCACCTAGGCCTCTGTACGCCTCAACGCTAAGAATACAACAACAGAGCCCATGCATACTATGGTCCAGCAGGAGCCTCGGGCAGATGTGCACCGAGGACCAAGCCCCGAACTGACCTTGTGTGACCCGAAAGGAGCCTCGAAAGTAAGCACGAGGACAAAGCCCAATCTTTCACCTGGCACGGAAGGAGCCCTAGGACGTAGACACCGAGGACAGAGCCCAACCACGCAAAGTCTAACTGTCAACTGTCATCGGTGTGATGATCGACGAGCCCGTAGACCTGCCACACTATCCTTAACCCAGGATTATGACACCGCATGTCGACTCACACCACATGCAAATTCCACAACACCGTGCCATGGAAGGGGCCTCAGAAGTAAGCACGAGGACACAGCTCAACCATCCACTCGGCATGGAAGGAGCCCCGAGACATGAATACCTAAGACCAAGCTCAACTGTCCATCTATACCTCATTTCAACATTAACTCAACTAGTGACGACCAACGCCGCACTTACATCCCTCCACAATACTACCCGTAGGGAGACTACAGTCTAAGTATTGGACTACTACATTTCATTCTAACCATCATACATACTCATGACCATGGTTCATTCTTCTATTTGTCATTCCAAATGATTTCAACATTTTACAAGCATGATGCGCATAAATAATAATCTACCAATTTGTATCTAGTCATTTCATTTAAGTAAGCTTGCTTCACAATTCATTTAAATGAAATCCAATTAATAAGATTTATCATTCATAGCACTACGGTGGTCAGCATAAAATAGTTCATCAAAATCTAAAGTTAATTAGCAACATCGATTCCACCGAATTCAAATTCATATTATATAAACCCAGAATTTAAGTGCAGAATAAATCTGGATAGAAAATTCGACCGGAGATTCCTGAAGCTACAAGAATCCGGTGAAGACGTGTAACCCCTTGATGGAAAGGTCATTCCATGGGTTACAACTTTCATACTCAGCCCACAACCCAGATTTGACTGTATCCTACTTGAAATCGGCTTCAAAATCCGCTGCGCACTGAACAACATTTCTGCATACAGGATTTATCGGACGTCATTTTCGTTCAGACTTTCCTGTGGCTACACACTTCGCATGAAGCCATGCAACCACTCGTTGGAAAGGTAGTTTTAAGGGCTTCAACTTCCGTGTTTAGCCAAAAGCCCAGATCTGGCCATATGACATCAGAAAATGGCCAAGGAGATAGCTGCGCGCAGAACACCAATTCTGCACGCATCTCAAAGAGGAATGAACGACATCAATTCATCTTCCTCCTCGAGCCGGTCTTCCAATATCACACCAGAAATTCCTCCACCCTTATTCACCCTCGTGAGGCCTTTACTCTTCATGAACCCATCCCCCATCTTTGTATAGAAGGTTGGAGAGGTTGAAGACACCACTAACCAAGAGCACAAGCCCTAGATCAGCCTCATCCTAGAGAAATCACCATCTCACAAGTCTAGACTCTTTTGAGTCGACATCTCGCCTAGATAACTATAGATCTAACACCAAGGGAGAGGGGAGGAAGCTCACCTCATTTCCGGCATTTCCACTATTTCCGGCCATAGATCGTGTAACTCTTCTCGGTGACATCTTCTTTTTTTACGGCGGCGGCGGTTCTCCTCCTCTTGAACTTGCTCCAGCAGTTTTCCCTCTCTACAAAAATTTCTCTCAGGAAATGTGGCTGGAATGAGGAGTGAAAACAGCTAGGGTTTTCTCTTCCCCTTATATATGAAAAGTGACACGGGTAGGGACACGCTCATGTCCCTGCCCGTGTCCTGCTTGCGCAAAGCGTTACAGCGGTTTTCAGTGTCGGTTCATTATTCGACACGGGTAGGGACACACCCGTATCTCTACCCATATCATACTTGTCTCACACACTCACACACACGGGTAGGCCCGTGTCTTGCATCATGGTGTCGACACCAGTGTGTCGACACCTCAACATCTGGGTGTCGACATAGCATGTGTCGACATACGATGTCGACACCGGTGTGTCGACACCTCGACCCCAGGGTGTCGACACACTGTGTCGACACCTGGTTCCAGTGTGTCGACATAGTGAGTGTCGACACATGCTGTCGACACCAGTGTGTTGACACCTCAACCCCAGGGTGTCGACACACTTTGCCGACACATGGTTCCAGTGTGTCGACATAGCGAGTGTCGACACACGGTGTCGACACCATTGTGTCGACGCCTCAACCCCAGGGTGTCGACACACTGTGTCGACACCTGATTCCAGTATGTCGACACAGCGAGTGTCGACACACGGTGTCGACACCAGTGTGTCGACACCTCAACCTGGGTGTCGACACACTGTGTCGACACCTTGTCCCAGTGTGTCAACACCTCGACACCAAAGTGTTGACCAATGACTCGGGTGATACAAATCCTATTCACATGTGCTGCCCAGTTATAAGCACTCCCCCGAACCCAAGTCAGCCCTCCTGCCTCAAAAACACGTACGAGGAGCCTAGTACGATTCAGGACGTTACAACAGCAAGCCCCAGTACCTAAGCTAAATCCTGGATCGAGTTGGATGAATGCTTTCAAGAATCTGTCTCTCCAATGTACCACAAAATAAAAAAAGGTGATAAAGATGGAGGAGTGGCTCGAGACCATTCAGGAGATTCTGGTAGACATCAACTGCCTGGTAAGCAAGGCGATTTCCTTGGCAAGATCCGCACTAGACGTTCATGCAAATAGGTGGTTGAAGTCCCTACTGGACTCCACATATGCTGATCGGGAGCTGTCATACATCACTTGGGAGGACTTCAGTGAGGTCTTCTTAGAGCACTTCGTGTCTGTTACGGACAGAGATGTGTTAGAGGAGATGTTTTTGAACCTCAGGCAGGGGAGCAAATCAGTGACATAGTACCAAAGGGAGTTCTCATATCTAGCCAGGTTCACAGGGATTCGTGATTTGGATGACAAGAAGTGCGCAAAGATATTCTACCGGGGACATAGAGACTCTACAAGGCAGTCTCTACTATTCATCTAGTATGACACTTCGGTTCAGATCACCGAGATGCAAAGAAGCTGGAGGCAGACTAGCTGATGGTATAGAGTAGGGGAAAGAGACCACTGGATGGGTTATCCTTCAGATAGAGCACCCGGGGCTCACAGAGATGTAGAGTTATGAGCCACAAGACGAGTGGAGGACGTTATCGTCCTAATTTCAGGTAGGATCAAAGGCCTCCTGCAGTACTAGCTCCTCCACCACTGCAGATCCATGACTCGATGAGACAAGATGATCATGGCCACCAAACAATGATTTGCTATAGGTGCCAACAACCGAGGCATGTTAGGGATGACTGCCGTTAGCAGTTTCGTCCACCACCTCCTCCTCCACCTCTAGCAGCCCCTCCAGTACAATAGGCTCGAGGCCAAGGTCGAGGTCGAGGTCGAGGTCGAGGACATTATGGTAGAGGTTGAGGACATGAGCAGATGTATGCTTTGGACCTCGCCGAGTTGAGGAACCCCAAGGAAGTTATTATAAGTAGTTAAATTTATTGCAAGTAAAATTTTCAAATATATGTACCTTACGACTCCCAGAACAACCACATACCTTAACTTAAACCCCAAAAATCACGGATAGTCTTTATTAATGGCAAGCCCACCCATACCTTATTCGATAAGGGTGCTTCACACTCGTTCATATCTGAAGCCTTCTTGGAGGGACTAGTAGACGTAGAGTGATTCATCGACGTGACCAGGAGGGTGCGTCTACCAGTTGGATCAGAGCTTCTATCATCTGCCAAATGCAACATGGAGGTAGAGATTGGAGGAAAGGTATTCGAAACGCCGACAATGATTTTGAGAATGCTGGACTTCGATTTGATCCTAGGCATGACTTAGTTGCATTGGAATCACGACCGGATCGATTGCCCGTCAAGGAGGATCACATTACAACATGGGGATACCGACATCATCATTTAAGGTATCAGACCTATTTCCCATACTTTATTATCATCAGTGCAGGATGTCAAAGCCCATGAGCAGGGAGATAAGGTGTACATCATCTATTTCGAGACATGGATGACGAGTGTTGTACTTTTCATCTATATCTATTATGATGTTTTCATTGTGACTTGTGGACTTGCTAGTTATTTTATAACTGCTCAATGAACTTCTATTCTCAATTGGACTATAGGTAAATGATCGTACAAGCTGACAGGATCGGTGTCTTGTGGTGTAGACTAGCCCGTGTGTACTAGTATAACCGAAAGGTGGCGGTTTTGGGCATAAGACCGGATAACCTCCTGATTAAGGGGGGGGGGGGATCTTCCAGCTATCTCCAGCGATATATACTTTTCACTTTTGCCATTCGAACCTTTTACAGAGTGTATATTGTTGGAAACGCTGTTTCATATTCCCTATGTTTGAAAATATCAAATCTCAGGCTGTATTTGATCACGTCGTGTATTGATAGAATGTGCAGGTTGACAGGTTCAATCAAATAAAAGAAGTGTCCTATGGATGCTAACACCGAGCGATAAGAGTTACCGTCAGGCGGTAGTCGTGAATTAATTGGACCGAGCTCTCAGGAACCTACCGCTCTGCGCTAGTTCTACCGCCTACGCTAGCTCGATGAATTAATTGGCCAATGCTCTCGGGATCCTACCACGCAGGCGCTAGCATGGTACCGCACCGCGATAGTCCGCTTAACGCTCCAAGGAGTTGAGTCCACTTAACGCCCCAAGGAGTTGAGTCCACTCAATGCCCCAAGGCATTGAGTACGCTGAGACAGGCCTACCGCTGGGCGCTAGCTTGGTACCATGCTGCAGTTGTCCACTCAACTCTCCAATGCTTTGAGTCCACTCAATGCCCCAAGGCATTGCTGAGACAAGCCTACTTCTGGGTGCTAGCTTCTTACCGCGATGCACTATCAACAAAAAAAGGAATAAATTCGTTTTGAATATTTTTCCTAATTTGGAGGACAGGTGGCACATAAAACATGCGGACCTACCACCGGGCGCTTTTCTTACCGCCGGCGGTAGCCTATTTTTATGAAGACGTATATAAGGCTGCCTCGGTTTCTGTTCCTTGATTATCTAAAAATGAAAAGAGACAGGAGTTCGTACATTCTAGGGTTCGAGCGCTCTCTCTTGCACTTCGTTCCAAAAAGCCTCCGTCGAAGAAGAAGAGAGTCGTCTCCCTCTCGTTCGTGAACGAAGAACTCCAGCGATCCAAGATCTACATAGAATACAAAGAGCCAAACGGTTGCTAGCAAACAAAGATCTCAAGCACCAGCCGTAGATCGCTCAACGAAGAAGTCGTCAAGAGGAAGAACTTCATCTTTTAAATTCTTTACATCCTTATTTCTATAATCTTTTCTTTTTCTAAATCTTGTGGTGAGGAAAATCGACCAGTGAAGGTCGTCGGAACCCAAGGAGGATTCTGTGGAAAATCATCCTGGGGATAGGGATGTTTCGATCGGAGGATCTAGCGAGGCTCTAAGACCCTTCCTTGCGTGGAGGTTAAGAGTCTTGAGAACCATCATTGGAGGGAAAGGGATAGAACAACCGGTCCGTGGAGCTGGTTGGTATAGAAAACACAAGAGTTTTTATTTCTCACCGCATTCGATCTCCGTCATTACGGAGATCACAGTTTTGTAGTTGTTCAAAAACTATTATTGTTCTAAATGTTGCAATGAAATTTGTTTTCTGTGATATTACCTACATTAGTTTCCTGCGAATAGTGTTTTGATTTCAGGTGTGTGGTGATCAAGCGTAATTGCCCAGGAAAATGAATTACGTGAATTACTGCCGTGCGTTAGCTACCTAATGCTCTGCGGTAGCTTCCAGAACTCGATTACCTGAGTCAAAATAATTTAAATTGCAATAAATGCGAAAAACCTTATTCACCCCCTCTAAGGTTGTCCACGAGATCCAACAAGTGATATCAGAGCTAGGTTACTTCTAAAGGCTTAAAATCCTGAAGTAAGATGGCCAACTCTATTCACACGTTCTCTGAGGGACTAGGAGTGAGTAGACCTCCACTCTTTATGGGGAGTGACTATAGTCACTAGAGAACACACATGAAAATTTTTCTGATGACTCAAAGCATGGACGTATGGGCCATGGTAGATACGAAATACACAACACCCACTGTCACTGTAGGGGACACCGTCCTAATCAAACCAAACGATAAGTGGGATGACACAGATATCCTTAGATGCAAGAACATTGCTAAGGCAATGGACTCTCTAATCTGCGCATTAGATAAAACTGAATTCAATCGAATCTGTAATTGTGAAACTGCGTATGATATATGGCGGTTACTTGAACTTACTCACAAAGGCACTTCGCAGGTGAAAGATTCGAAGCTGTTCCGACTCGAGTCTGAATATGAACAGTTCTGGATGGAGATCGATGAGGAGGTTGACAACTTGTATACACGCTTCACCAAGATTCTCAACGCCTCAAGATCCCCCAAGAAGAGCTTTTCAAATGGCGATCTGGTGAGGAAGATCCTATGATCTTTTCCTCCTTACTTCAACCCGAAGGTGACTGCGATCGCCGAATCTCACGATATCATCACCCTGGAGATAGAAAGCCTCATCGCAAATCTGAAGACGCACGAACTTGAACTAAAGATTCAAGCGGAGAAATTTCCCAGGGAAGTAAAGAATAAGGGACTGGCGTTGAGGGCTGCAAGGGAGAAAAAGGCTGCTGAAGAATTTGAGGAGGATGACGAAGAAAGCTTCTATATTAGGGAAATCAAAAAAAATTCATGAATAATCCCAAGAAGCACGAACAATTTAAGAAATTGTTGAAGAGAAGTGCTGGAGAAGCCCGAAGGTGGACCAAGCCGGTAAAGGAAGCAGAACGCGATGATGAGAAGTCCCAGCCTGAGTGCTATCACTTCCACAAGCCTGGTCACATAAAGAGGGACTACCCAAGGCTCCAGAAGGAGGAAAAGGAAAAGCTAACCCGTCATAAAGGGAAGTAGAAGGTACTGAAGGCGCTCACATGGGATGAAGAAGGATCTGACGAATCAAGCACCTTCGATTCTAGCTCTGAAGGCGAGACAAATTCGTGCCTCATGGGAAGGAGTCGAGAAGAATTCGACGATGAGTCCATTGTCCAGAGCGACACTGAGGTAACTCCACCCACTTATACTGAACTTCTTAAAATTTATGGTGATTTTTGTGAGAAATTAGATAGTGTGATTTTTGAGAAAAATTCCATGCGAACTGAGAATAAGAAAATCAAAAAGGACTTTGAAAACTTAAAGAATGAACTAATAAAAAGTGGCAAAAATAAGATCGAATGTCTAGAGTATCCCCACTCAATGACAATGATCGAAGAACTAAAAGTAAGTCTATCCAAGGCATCATTGAGAACAACTAGTCTCATCAATGAAAAGAATGTCTTGGAGAAAAGACTTCAAATGTATCTTGCCAAGATAGAGGAAGGCAAAAAGCAACTTGAAAATCGGTGCGTAATGCTAGTTACTGAGAACACCGCCTTAAAGGCGAGGATCCATGATCTCAACAGTGTTGTCCAAAAATTCGGAATAGGCCAAAAATCATTGGATATGCTGTTGGGAGCACAGTGTCATGGATCCGGGAAATTTGGACTAGGATATGTGAGTCCAACATCACCACCGAGCAAAAATCACTTTTATGCCAAGCCTAAGTACAACTTTAACAAATCTAAAGATAAGGTTAAAAATTCTGGAGGGCTATCCCCATCCTCACACAAGAGCTCGAGCAACTCGATAAAGGCAACATACACTGCTTACACTTTGTCTGCAAACTGTCATAAGTTTGGTCACACATCTGACTCGTGTTTGAGGAAAGGTGCCAAGAAAAATTTTCAAGTCTGGCTACCAAAGTCTTCTACCTATCATATGGGTGGGACAACTTGGGTAACCAGATCTTTACCCTCCTCTTCTTGTTAGGCGTGTTGGCAAGCTAAGGACAAAGGGAACGTCTGGTACTTGGACTTTGGTTGCTCCAAGTACATGACAGGAGATAAAGACATGTTCCATAGCCCGGAGAAGAAGAAGGGAGGCATGGTGACATTTGGGGACAATAACAAAGGACGAATACTTGGAAGCGGTACTATAGGTAACAAGACATTCTTTCTTTATTTCTAATGTTCTGTTTGAAGATGGACTTAAGTATAATCTCATTTCTATTAGCCAATTGTGTGATAAAGGACTAAATATCATATTTGAATCATCTACAAATACTTGCAAAATTATTGATGCCAAAACTACTAGTGTATTACTTGTAGATCATAGAACTCATAATGTTTATACTGTTAGTTTTGATGATATATCTGCGTCTAATTTGAAATGTCTAGTTACCAAGAATGAGGAATTAGATCTTTGGCATAAGAGATTAGGACACTCTGGGAGTAAGCTTATTGTTAAACTATATAAGAACAAGATAGTTCGGGGACTCCCCACACTTAGTGGTAGTTTAAATTCGTTATGTGGTCTGTGCCAAAAAGGCAAATTTGTTAAAACCTCATTCAAAAGTAAAAATGACGTTTCCACGACTAGGCCACTAGAACTCATTCACATAGATCTATTTAGACCCCTTAACATGTGTAGTCGAGGTGACAAACGATGTTGAAGCCAAAAATTGACCTCAACGAGAGTTCGAAAATAGGGGGGCAGCCGACACCTACTTCTCTCAACCCCCGACCCCTGACTGGTTGTAAAGGACCGAGAACTGAACCAAAGCCTCAGTAGGGAGGTCCCACCTCTTTCCCGGAAGATCTTTGAGAGCTTGTAACGCCCCAAAATTCGAAAGAAGGACGAGCAGCATCGAGAGCCAAGTTTGGGTCTTGGTGAGCGTCACACGACCTAGGACACGGGCGTGTCCATGGCCGTGTCATACCGGGTTCGTCAAGAGCCCGGGAAGTCGACGATTTTCGCTCCGTTCGTCGACTAGTGGGGGACATGCCCTCCGACACGCCCGTGTCGGAGCCCGTGTCGACCTCGAGTGTCGACACAGTTGTGTCGATACAGAGGTGTTGACATAGTTGTGTCGACACAGGGGAGGTGTCGACACAGATGTGTCGACACAGAGGTGTCGACACAGAGGTGTCGACACAGAGGTGTCGACACAGAGGTGTCGACACAGGCAGGGAACAAGGCCTAGGACACGGGCGTGTCCACGGCCGTGTCAAGCGTGCTCGACGAATTTCTGCAAAGTCGACGAAGAGGCAGTCGACGATCGTCAAGACTTCGAACACGACCTGAGACACGGGCGTGTCCCTGGCCGTGTCCTTCTCGGGTTGTAGCCGGGACGTGTAAGGGGTTGGACACGGCCTGGATCCCAGGCATGTTCGGGTTGGATATGGTCGTGTCAAATGTGATACGGGCGTGTCATGGACCCATGTCCTAGTTTGGGTGCGATGGTTTCGGCGTCGATTGGGGAACACGACCTTGGACACGAGCATGTCACAAGCTGTGTTCGGCCCAGGTATTTCGATTTTCAGTTTGGATCGTGGCCGTTCTTTCCATTCTTTTGGGATCTGATGTTCCAGGGTTGCCCTTGCTGAGTTAAGTCCAGGAATAGGGTTTAGAAACCCACATTCTTCTTCAAACACTCTCTTTCTAAGATCTAGAGATAAGGGAGAGCAAGGAAGAAGGTGAAGGAGAGATCCGGCTGTTGGAGAGGCTTCGATGCTCCAAATCGCGAGCCGAGTCCGGATCTGAGGAGGCAAGGTTGTTGCGAGGGTTTTAATCCGGCTAAGTTTCCATTGCTAGGAAGACGGGTTGGAAAGTAACAACACTTCTCCTCTTGGTTTTAGGATGCATGTTTAGCATCTTTTACTTTCTAGTTTTTGGGCACCAAACACTCAAATGAGAGGGGTTTGGGTGCCAAGGTTCAAGAGGAACCTCCGGGTCAATTGAGTCCGTCCCCGGTATGTTTTTTGCATTAGAGATCCGCTCCGTTAGTGGATTAGGCATGGTGGGTGAAGCCGTAGTCGCGACCGTTAGTCCGACTCGATGATTTTGTGTACGAGCTTTAATGATTCGTAGAGATCCGTTGCGGCAAGATGCCGTTTGTGATGTTTGTGATGTTTTCCCCCTTTTCTCGAGTGAGTACGTGTAGTCGGAACCAGACAAGATTAGCTCCTCAATGGCGGTAGATGGGTTCCTTGGTGGAAAAGGTTAGCTCCACATTGGCTGTAGATGGTTTCCTTGGTGCGCGGGGACGTTGCAGTACGAATGAGGGATTAGGGTGGAAATGGTTTTTGGATTGTAATGTGCTAAGGCGAGGCTTTGTCTCTGTGGTCGGCTGGCTATCCCGTGACGTGCAGGTCATGTGTGGAGAGTGTCCCGGCGAGACTAGTCCCCTTCTGTGAGACTGACGAGAATGTCAAGCATGGGGCAAGCCCGAGCAATGAGGCCATGAGCTGGTGGGGTCCAGCAAGGCTTCTTAGAATCGGTCAGTGTGTTTGATGGAATCCTGACATGAGAAGTCAGAGCTTGCAAGAAAGCCTGGGTCTAAGCCCTTGAGAGGGTGGGGCCTTGGCAAGAGTTGCGTGTGGCGGCTTGTATGCCGTTGTGGGAATGTTGGTAACCCCCTTTGTTTGCGACTTTATGCCAACGGGGAAAAGATGAGTACCCATATGATGTGATGATGTGCTAGATGCATACGCGATAGGGTGCCTTGGGTGAAGCCAGGGTTTTTGCATACATGCTGCATACGTAGGCCCTTTCATTATATGATCAACAATAGAGAACGTGTATGTTGTTTGAGACATTCAAGCCTGTTCTTAGTGCATTACTTGTTTTTATATATATATTATATACGAAGTGCTGACTTGCAGGTTAGAGGGGTTCCCCGGGGTCCGTTAGGGGCGACCAGGAGGGGAAGTGTTTGTTATACAGTTTTGAGGTCAGCCTTTGCTGACCCACGTTACAATCAAATTTTTATAGGGCAAGGATCGCAAACAGGAGCTAGCTCGCCGGCCAAAAGGGCCTTAGGCTCATGAAGTGTTACCGTTTTGCTGTAGGTCTACTTTTATGACATTGTATGTTTGATGCTCATGTTTTCTGGCTTGCATGCCGAGGTAGTCTATGAGTGCTTATGCACATTTATGACTGGTGTTATTATTTGAGCTTTGGACTCACTTTTGTTGTAAGGCCTTAAGGCCGCTTCGATACTCCTATATGTTGTGGATAACTTCTAGTCTGTTTGCTTTTTTCCGTTGTGCTATGGTTATGAGTTTTGAGATCGGGTAGTTATATCATCTTATAATACTGAAGCTGTGACGTCTGTATGTTGTGGGGCCCCGGCCGGACCCATATTATACGGTCATTATCGGGGAGGTGTTACAATTTGGTATCAGAGGGAGGTTATGTTCAGGGTCAGTGCATATAGAAGTTATCCACATAGGAGTAATGCGGGACTTTGAGTGTCCTTATGTTTGAGTCTTGCGATTAGAGACTGATTCCCTGTTTTCTTACTTCCTTGAAGAGTGCAAGCAACGAGGCAGGTATGTCGAGACCAAGAGAAGAGCTTTCGGCGAGCAGCGCCACAGCTCAGGGTCCTTTGGGCATGGGTGTAAACCCGATCGACTTCTACCGCATGCTTGCAGAAGCAATGGTGGCAGCCCAAGCTGCAGCAACAGCTCAGGTAGCAACCCCTGCTACACCGGATACGGCGACGGCTGTGCCGGGCGGAGAAACTAGACGAGTAGAGCCTTTGGGAAAAAGGGTGGTTGTCAGGCATGGAGACCAGCAGATGAAGTACTTTCTGAGCTTCCATCCCCCGAAATTCAAGGGTGTCGGTACTTTGACTAATGCGGAGGATTGGTGGGCATGGATTCAAGAGCTTTTGAGGGCGGCAGAGATGCTGGAAGAGAAGAAATTTGAATTTGTGGCCTTCATGTTGGAGGGAGACGCAAAGTTGTGGTGGGTGAGCCATAGTGGCCACCAATTTCCTGGACGCACCCCGTCCATGGAAGAATTTGGGGATGCCTTCCTAAAGAAGTACATACTTATTTTGGCAAGGTTGGCCCTTCAGAGGCAATTTCTGCACTTGATGCAGCGAGATAAGACGGTGGACGAGTATGTTCAGGAGTTCACTCGTTTGGGTCGTTACGCGGGGACGACCATGTCAGACGATGAAGAGAGGGATAACCTCTTCTACCAGGGGCTGAGGGAGAATCTAAGGCAACCCCTCATTGCCATGAAGAGAGCTAGTTTTAACGAGCTAGTTGAGGCTCCCAGGACGTTGGAGAGTGATTTAGAGCGAAGCCAACATCGCAAGGGTTTTGTACCCAAGCAAGGAGAAGGGAAGCCTTCTCAATCCCAAGGAAAGCGGAAGGGAATAGATGGAGGAGGAAGCCTCACCCGTACATGTCTGGTGAGAAGAGTAAGTGGACGTCCGGATGGTCTCACTCTAAGGGGCCACCGGCATGCTTCAAATGTGGTAAGGTGGGGCACATTGCTCATTTTTGTAACCAAGGAGGTGCGGAGCAGGAGACAAGGCAGGAGCAGACTGTGCGCTCCGACACCAGTACCGCAGAGAAAGGGAAGATGGTGAAGTCGAGTGCTTCTCGGTTCCAACCGGTGCAACCAAGGGCTTATAACCTTGGACAGCAGGAAGCGATCCGCCAACCCAATGTGGTGACGGGTATGAGGAAGTTTAAGTTTAACCTTGTGATTCATGCTGTTAGACTGTTATGATTGATGTCTATGTTTTTGGCGTTATGTTAGTTTCTAGATACCCTGCTAGGGTATTGTTTGATACAGGAGCATCACACTCCTTTCTTGTGGAATGCTTCATCCAGAGGATTGGGGTTGAATCATTTTCGGTGGATGCGGAACTGAAGGTGCGCATGCCCAATGGGTCATTCATGACCACTGGGAAGAAAGGGAGTATTTGTTGGGAGTTAAGCGGAGTTGACTTCGTGTTGATAGCAGCGGTCCTACTGTTGGTCGAGTTTGATGTGATTTTGGGAATGGACTGGCTAGCGGAGCAACGTGCCAGTATTGATTACCTATCCAAGGTGGTGAACCTAAGAAGTGAAGAGCAGACGGAGGTCAAATTTGAGGGCCTTAATGGAGTGGCCTATTCTCTGATTTCGGCCTTGCAGTTGGCACAGGTAGTTAGCCAGGGTGGAGTAGCTCTTGTAGCGTTATTAGAGGTTCACCTATCCAGGTTATCACTTGGGGAAGTGCCAATGGTGGTAGGTTAGAGGATGTATTCCCGGATGAACTTCCTGGAGTGCCTCCTCGACGAGAGATCAATTTCTCGACTGAGTTAGTACCGGAGGCTAGGCCAGTGTCGCGTCATCCATTTAGGATGGCACCAAAGGAGTTGGCTGAACTCAAGGTACAGTTGCAGGAACTGTTGGAGCAAGGGTATATCAGACCCAGTTCTTCACCGTGGAGCGCGCCGGTGTTGTTTGTAAAGAAGAAAGACGGTAGTATGCGGCTGTGCATAGACTACCGAGAGCTGAATAAATTGACCGTTAAGAATAAATATTCGATTCTTCGGATAGATGACCTGTTCGACCAGTTGGTGGGGTTAGTAGTGTATTCAAAGTTGGACTTAAAGTCAGGATACTTTCAGTTGCGGATTCGGGACGAGGACATACGCAAGACAGCATTTGGTACGAGGTATGGACACTTCGAGTTCTCGGTGATTCCGTTCGGGCTGACGAACACACCATCTGTATTCATGGATTTGATGAATCAAGCATTTCGAAAATACTTGGACTCTTTTGTAGTTGTATTTATTGATGACATCCTTGTGTATTCCAAATCGGAAGTGGAGCATGAGACTCACTTCAGAATGGTCTTGCAAGTGTTGAGGGAGAACTAGTTGTATGTAAAGTTCTCGAAGTGCGAGTTCTGGTTAGAGAAGGTGGCATTTTTGGGCCACATGATTAGTGGGGATGGGGTGGCGGTAGATCCAACAAAGGTGGAAGCCATCAGAGATTGGCCGATTTTGAGAACCGTGACGGAAGTCCGAAGTTTTCTTGGACTAGCCGGGTATTATAGGATATTCGTGGAAAACGTTTCGCGGATAGCTCTACCCCTCACCTCACTCACTCGTAAAGACCAGAAGTTTGTGTGGACTCAAGAGTGCAGTTAGACATTCGAGACGCTGAAGGACAGACTGATGACGGCTCCAATCCTAAGTCTACCGAAAGGGACCGAAGGATTTCAGATCTTCAATGATGCATCGAGATGCAGTTTGGGTTGTATTTTGGTGCAACATGGTAGGGTGATAGATTTTGGGTCTAGGCAGCTGAAGCCTCATGAGATGAATTACCCTGTCCATGACTTGGAGTTGGCGGCGGTAATTTTTGCGTTGAAAATATGGCGACACTATGTCTATGGTGCGAAGGTGGAGATCTTTACGGATCATTAAAGCCTGAAGTATCTCTTAGATCAGAAGGACTTGAATATGTAGCAGCACAGGTGTATCGAGTTCCTTGGAGACTATGAGGTGGCGATTCAGTATACGCCAGGCAAGGCCAATGTGGTGGTCGATGCATTTAGTAGAAAATACTCTGGGCAAGGGAATTGGATTGACGCTCATGATGAGCGGTTGGTGCGCGAATGGGAGTCCCTCAGCTTGGAGTGTGTAGCAAGGGGCGAGTCTAGCGTGGCTCGGTTAAATTGGATTGAAATGCAGAATGACTTGTCCGATCGTATTTGGGAAGTGACTCGTTTGGAAGTGGAGTTTCAGCGATTCGTGGTGGAAGCTCAACAAGGCGAGAGCAGCGCCTGGGAGATGATTGACGGGATTCTGAGGAAGGACGAAAGGATTTGTGTATCGCAGTTCGGCAAGCTCCATGAGGAGTTGATGTTTGAGACTCACTTCACAAAGTACTCCATTCATCCGGGCAGTACAAAGATGTACTTGGATATGAAGAGATCCTTTTGGTGGCCTGGACTAAAGCGGGACATAGCTTTGCACGTGAATCGATGTCAAACTTGTGCCTTGGTGAAGGCTGAGTGTTAGAAGCCGGGCTGGTTCCTGAAGCCTCTTCCAATCCCCGAGTGGAAATTTGATGACATGTAACGCCCCCTATCCGTCACATAGCATATAGCAGTAGGTCCGGCCGGGGCCCGACGCCGTATGCCACAGACAGACCGGGTGGTTACTTATGGAAACCATCCAACCAATCTCAACGTCCTACACAGAGCATTCTAGCGGAAGCATTAAATTAAAGTTGTAAACAAGGACCCAGCATCAAAGCACGAATGTCCACTAATACAAAATAGGAATGTTATTATAAAATACCCAAAAAGAGCCTTAAGGCCTTACAAAATGTTTCACTTGAATATTACATGTTTTACAAACCACGGCACGCAGGCCGGTCACACATGAATAAAGCAGTAAACATTTCCAACTTAGGCCTTCAAGGGCCGGCTTCGCAAAAAGGGCTTTAGCCCGCTATTGACTGCTTGGTCCAGCTGCACCTGCAAGCAACAAACCACCGCACGGTGGCAAAACAAGGCAACAGTCAGCAATGCTGACCAAATTATAACGATCCCGCCCCCAACTCGGGGCGGCGATGCTCCTTCCCTGCATTTCATTAGCATAAGCGAGCAATAAGCACATATAGCCATTTCATCACAGACGTTGGCTCGCACGGCCATACGCCCCGTGCTCTCAGGGCACATTCTCGGTGAACCGGTCGACGTCACGTCAATTAAAGCCATAGACATTCCGGACTCACCACCGCCACTTAGACGGCCAAACCTATGAGCAATTCGTCTTCTTGGCCTAGGTCGGGACAATTTAAGCCATTGACCGCCGAAGACCCTACTCTATGCCAACGGTAAGTGCCACGTGCCTTTAGGTCTCTTTAACCGAACGACATAGAATGGGTACGGTTCCATCTAACCCGTGCTCACATCGCAACGACAATTTAAGCCATTTGTGCGGGTCAAACTTCCGCCGAGTCCCATTTCCATCACAAGTCACATAACCCGGTTATGTTCAAGTTGGCTTTCAAGCCACCAAGTTGGCTAGATCTCGTATCCTCCCAGTTTTTCGGGTGCACCTTTGGGTTAGTCCCCAAGGCTCCCTGCTGCAATCTACCGCGTAGAAAACCCGAAAAAACAACCAATAGCACGGAGTCTTCTCCGGCATTATGCAATGCAACATCACCGATCCAGACCAATATGTCCGGGTAGGCTTCACACATCATGCCTATGTCCATTCTCGCTTACGGACTCTAAACAACGGGGACTTCACATATCTACCCGAAGGAACGCCTCCAACTCTCCGCAAACTCGCGAGAGCGGGCTTCCTATGCTAAGAAAGAGAGTTACTCATGCTCAAGATGAGGATCGTTACCCTAGCTTTCCTCTTTGGCGCCATGGAAAAGTAATCGGATGAAAACCACTGCACTAGCGTTGCCTCCGTGGATCCGGAGTCGGCTCGCGATTCGGAGCTTCGAAGCTCCTCCAATGGCGGGATCTAGCTCCTTCTTCTTCCCTTGGCTCTCCTCTCTCTCTAAGGATTTAGAAAGAGAACACTTAAGAAAAGTAAGGGTTTTCCAAGTCCATTCACGGGTATATCCCTTCAGGAACAACCCCCAGCCGTTGGATCTTCAGTTAAATAAATGAACGGCTTCGATTCGGGGCTGAAATGCCCAATCTGGACCGAACACGGCCTGACACACGCCCGTGTCCAGGGCCGTGTGCCTCTTTCTCCGTCAAAATAGAATCTCCTGTAACCTCACACGGGTATCGAACACGCCCGTGTTCGAGCTGACACGCCCGTGTTCCACCTCACACGGCCGTGTGGCCGGCCGTGTACCCCATGATTTTTCCCCATTTTCAACCCGAGCACTGCACGGGTTCTAGGACACGCCCATGTCCTTACCCGTGTCACCTTGACACGCCTGGACCCCAGGCTGTGTACACGGTCTCGACACTCGACACTTCGTCGAGCGAAGATCGTCGACCTATTGACACGGCCTTGGACACGCCCGTGTCCTAGGCCGTGTGCCTTGTCTCGACACATTGTCGACACCAAAGTGTCGACTTCCCGGGACGAGTGTCGACACGGGTCGACACGCCCTGCGACATGCCCGTGTCGCAGGCCGTGTGCCATGTCTCGACACATTGTCGACACCAAAGTGTCGACTTCGCGGCTAAGTGTCGACACGGGTCGACACGCCCTGCGACACTCCTGTGTCGCAGGCCGTGTGCCCAGTCTCGACACAATGTCGAGACCAAAGTGTCGACTTCCCGTCTCAGTGTCGACACAGGCTCGACACGCCCTGGGACACGCCCGTGTCCCAGGCCGTGTGCCTGCTGCCAGAACCCAAACTGGCCCAAAACGTCCCCCTTTTGCTCCCTTGAGTTTCGGGGCGTTACAACTCTCCCCCTCTTAAAAGAATTTCGCCCACGAAATTACATAAAGGAAAGACATGTACAAAACCAAAATTTGTTACCTGAGCGGAACAACTCCGGATACTCGTCAAGCATAGTCTGCTCTCGCTCCCAAGAGAGCTCCTCACGACCGCAATTGTCCCACCGGACCTTGACCATCCTGATCTCTTTATTGCGTAGCCGCTTGAACTCCGAGTCCTCAATCCACACGGGCTTGACCTTTGTCGTCAGCCCACTATCCACCCGTACTTGATCAACCGCGATCACAAGCGTAGGCTCTTGCACCGCCTTCCGAAGCACCGAAATGTGGAATACATCATGTAAACCACTAAGCTCCACTGAAAGCTTCAACCTATAGGCCGCTTCACCAACTCGCTCCAGAACCTCAAACGGTCCAAGGTATCTCGGGCTTAGCTTTTTCAATCGCCGCACCCGCGAGACACCCTTGAACGGCTTGATTTTTAAGTATACATAATCGCCTACAGCGAACTCCACATTCATGTGCTTGGCATTATAGTACTTTTCTTGCCGGTCCTGAGCGATAAGCAACCTCTCCCGAATGGTTCGCACCAAAGAAGTAGCACCCTCCACTTCCGATCGCTTATACAACTTTGACTCACCCGTTTCCAACCAAGACAACGGCGTGCGACATCTTCTACCATATAGGGCCTCGAAAGGCGCCATCTCAATACTCGCTTGGTAGCTGTTGTTGTATGCGAACTCCACCAAATAAAGGTGGTCTTCCCAATGCTTTCCAAAATCCAAGACACACATGCGGAGCATGTCTTCCATGGTTCTATTGACCCTCTCGGTCTGCCCATCCGTTTGCGGATGGAAGGCTGTGCTGAACTTCAACTTTGTTCCCAACATTTGTTGCACCAGCCTCCAATCATTGGACGTGAACCGCCCATCTCGGTCACTCACGATGCTGCGGGGCACACCATGAAGCCGTACTATGTTATCCACATAAAGCTTTGCCAGCTTCTCCACCGGATCCTCCTTCCTATGCGGAATAAAATACGACACCTTCGTTAAACGATAAACAACCACCCAAATGGCGTCGTTCCCCTTTTGTGACCTTGGCAAACCATGCACAAAGTCCATCGAGATGTCGTCGAATTTCCACTCCAGAATAGGCAAGGACTTAAGAAATCCTCCCGGCTTTTGGCACTCCGCCTTTACCAAGGCGCAGGTTTGGCACTCCGCTACATATAGCGCCACATCCTTTTTCAAACCCGGCCACCAAAACAGTTTCTTTACATCGCGGTACATCTTCGTGCTCCCCGGGTGAATCGAGTACGTGGTATGGTGTGCCTCGTACAACAACTCCACCCGTAAATTGCCCACACTTGGGACGCACAAACGACCGTCTTTCCACAGCAATCCGTCCTCCACCACGAATTGGGAATTTGACCCATCCAGAGCCTCTACCACGAATTGCTTCATATGAGCATCCATATCCAAAGCCTGCCGAATACGATCAGGCAGGTCATATTGGACTTCAGTCCAATTCAGAACTGCTTCAGCACTTGATTGCCTGTCCACACAAACAATCTCCAACGCCTCCAACTCTCGCACCAACTGCTCATCGTGCACCGATAGCCAATTGGCTTGAGCTGGGGCTCGGCGACTCAACGCGTCCGCAACCGCATTCCCTTTGTCAGGCACGTAGTGGATCTTGAAGGTATAGTCCCCCAGGAACTCCATCCACCTACGCTGCCGCATATTCAGATCTTTCTGATCAATGAGATAATTCAGGCTCTTGTGATCGGTGTAGATATCAATCTTCACACCGTACAAGTAGTGTCTCCACAGCTTCAAGGCAAAAATCACGGCCGCTAACTCCAAGTCATGGACCGGATAATTCCTCTCGTGCACTTTTAGCTGTCTCGAGCCATAAGCTATCACGCTTCCGTGCTGCAGTAGCACGCAACCCAAACCGCTGCCGGAAGCATCGATATATATCTCATATCCTTTGGTCCCACATGGCAAACTCAGCACAGGCGCCGTGGTCAACCGACACTTCAGCTCCTCAAAAGCTCGCGCGCACTCCGGCTTCCAAACGAACTTATGCTCCTTCCTCGTCAATGTAGTGAGAGGTAACGCTATCCGCGAGAAGTTCTCTACGAAGCGCCTATAATAGCCGGCGAGCCCCAGAAAACTCCGGACTTTCGCTACCGTAACAAGCTCAGGCCACTCCCGTAACGCAACAATCTTCGCCGGATCCACAGCAATACCCTCTCCACTTACTATATGCCCGAGGAACGCTACTGAGGATAGCCAAAACTCGCACTTCGAGAACTTGGCATACAACTGATTTCTCCTGAGTGTCTCCAACACCAAATGAAGATGCTTGAAGTGATCTTCCTCAATTTGCGAGTACACCAAAATATCATCGATGAAGACGATCACGAAATGGTCCAAGTACTCCCTGAACGTCATGTTCATCAAATCCATGAATACTGACGGCGCATTAGTCAGCCCAAACGGCATGACCGTAAACTCATAATGCCCGTATCTCGTACTAAACGCTGTCTTTGGGATGTCACTCTCCCTTATCCGCAGCTGATAGTACCTAGCCTTGAGATCTAACTTCGAGTACACCGTCGACCCGACTAACTGATCAAAAAGATCATCAATCTGGGGGATCGGGTACTTGTTCTTCTCCGTCAGCTTGTTTAGATCCCGATAATCAATACATAACCTCAAGCTTCCGTCATTCTTCTTAACAAAGAGGACCGGTGCGCTCCAAGGCGAAGAACTCAGGCGCACATACCCTTGCTCCAACAACTCTTGCAGTTGAACTTTCAGCTCCGCCATTTTCTTAGGCGCTAGCCGATACGGAGATCGTGACACAGGCTTTGCACCTGGCACTAGCTCAATCGTAAAATCTATCTCCCGCTGAGGCGGGGCTCCAGGAAGATCTGCGTGGAACACATCAGGGTATTCCGATACCACTGAAATACAATCCAACGCGGGCTTCGGCTTTGCAACCTCCACTAGTGTAAAGAACAGTTCTGCTCCGGCACGAACCGCCTTCACCACCTGAAGAGCAGACATCAACATCCTGCTCGACCCATTTAAGCCCGTAAAATCGTCTCACGACTTGCTCCCAGCTTGACTTCCTTGCTACCGCAATCTATATGGGCCTGCTGCTTCGAGAGCCACGCCAAAAATGACGTCGAACTCCGCCAACGGAAGTAAAGACGCCTACAGGTCGAACTCCTACTCCACAATCCGAACCTTAACATCGCAGATCCTATCCGCTCGCATCGAACACCCGTTGGGCAACAACACATCCAACTTATCCTTCGCCATCGAAGAAGGGACTCCGATGCGTGATATAAATCCTTCGGACAAGAAGGAGTGTGAAGCTCCCGTATCGAAGAGTGCTCGTGCCGGATTTTCACAAATCAATACAAATTCTAAACAAGCAGTGGTAAGGTAACATGTGCATAACAAGTATTTAAATAAATTGACTTGCTATAAATTAAACCGTACCTGTCACCACATCAGCTTGTTTGATGGCCTCCTGTTGGCCAAGATTATAGACCCTTGGTTGGGCCGGAGCATAATGGGATGCGGTCGACTCCACCGCCTTACCCTTCTCTTCATAAGTAGCTCCCGGCCTCCTCTCAGACTTAGGACGTCCGCTCCAACAATCACGGGCAAAGTGCCCCGTCTTTCCACATGTAAAACACGCGCCCGGGGTCCGACTCGTAGTCACCCCAGAAGCACCAGAAGGAGCTGGACCCGAAGTCCTATGCTTCTTGAAAGCCCTCCGATAGCCGAACTTTGAAGTAGTCGGCACTTTAAACTCAGACTTCTTCTCACCCAAGCTTTTCTTTGCTTGCACGTTCTTCATGTCCTTCTCCAAGGACCGGGAAGTATTGACCAAGGTTAAGAAACCCTGTGTCATCGGCCCCGAGAGTAGTAATCTCAACTCATCTCTCAACCCTTCATAGAAATGATTAGTCTTGCGCTCCTCATCCATGATGGTGGAGCTAGCATAACGACTCAGACGAGTAAACTCGTGGAGATATTCATCCACGGTCCTCTCACCCTGTACCAACTTCAGGAACTCATTCTCCAACGCTATCTTCTGCGTTGAAGGGAGGTATCTAGCCAAGAACAATCCCGAGAACTCTTCCATCGGAACGTCTACAAGTTGTCTACCTCTCAAATGATGCAGCTCCAATCCTTCCCACCACATTCTCGCCTCACCGTCCAAAAGGAACGTAGCGATGATGGTCATTTGACACTCCTCCGTCTCCGTTGCTGTCATGACTCTCTTCACCCTAGAGAGCCAGTCTTCAGCCTGAGATGGGGTTCCCAACCCCGAGAATAACAGAGGGTTAAAGCTCATAACATGCTTAAGATGCCTCTCAGTTGCCCTCCTTGGCACTACCGGTTCCACAACCACTTGCTCCACCCTCCTCGGCTCAGCCTCTTGAAGAGGTACTTGCTCCAACACAGGAGCGGGCTGCTGCGTCTGCCTTCCAGGCTGCGCATTAATCACGGCAAACACCGCTTCAGCCACCAATCGAATATTCTCAGCCGACAGAGGTGTTGCAGGAGCAACATCCGGTGCACTACTAGCCTCAGAAACTCGGCGTTCTGACGGCCCAACACCAATTCTGGTCACCTATAGTGGTACAAAACACCGTTAAGCGACCACATAAATTGCAAACAGCAATTATAGGAACACGCAGGTTCCTCAAACACGAGTATTTTCATTCCTAAGTGGACATTCATGGGTTCTTTTTACTATTATTACGATGACGCACACAATGTGCTCACCACCCCTTAAAAAGAATTCGCCCACGAATTCAGTTTAAGCCCAACCAAAACCAGTAGTCTGATACCAAATTGTAACTCCCCCTATCCGTCACATAGCATATAGCAGTAGGTCCGGCCGGGGCCCGACGCCGTATGCCACAGACAGACCGGGTGGTTACTTATGGAAACCATCCAACCAATCTCAACGTCCTACACAGAGCATTCTAGCGGAAGCATTAAATTAAAGTTGTAAACAAGAACCCAGCATCAAAGCACGAATGTCCACTAATACAAAATATGAATGTTATTACAAAATACCCAAAAAGAGCCTTAAGGCCTTACAAAATGTTTCACTTGAATATTACATGTTTTACAAACCACGACACGCAGGCCGGTCACACATGAATAAAGCAGTAAACATTTCCAACTTAGGCCTTCAAGGGTCGGCTTCGCAAAAAGGGCTTTAGCCCGCTATTGACCGCTTGGTCCAGCTGCACCTGCAAGCAACAAACCACCGCACGGTGGCAAAACAAGGCAACGGTCAGCAATGCTGACCAAATTATAACGATCCCGCCCCCAACTCGGGGCGGCGATGCTCCTTCCCTGCATTTCATTAGCATAAGCGAGCAATAAGCACATATAGCCATTTCATCACAGACGTTGGCTCGCACGGCCATACGCCCCATGCTCTCAGGGCACATTCTCGGTGAACCGGTCGACGTCACGTCAATTAAAGCCATATACATTCCGGACTCACCACCGCCACTTAGACGACCAAACCTATGAGCAATTCGTCTTCTTGGCCTGGGTCACGACAATTTAAGCCATTGACCGCCGAAGACCCTACTCTATGCCAACGGTAAGTGCCACGTGCATTTAGGTGTCTTTAACCGAACGACATAGAACGGGTATGGTTCCATCTAACCCGTGCTCACATCGCAACGATAATTTAAGCCATTTGCGCGGGTCAAACTTCCGCCGAGTCCCATTTCCATCACAAGTCACATAACCCGGTTATGTTCAAGTTGGCTTTCAAGCCACAAGTTGGCAAGATCTCGTATCCGCCCAGTTTTTCGGGTGCACCTTTGGGTTAGTCCCCAAGGCTCCCTGCTGCAATCTACCGCGTAGAAAACCCGAAAAAACAACCAATAGTACAGTGTCTTCTCCGGCATTATACAATGCAACATCACCGATCCAGACCAACATGTCCGGGTAGGCTTCACACATCATGCCTATGTCCGTTCTCGCTTACGGACTCTAAACAACGGGGACTTCACATATCTACCCGAAGGAACTCCTCCAACTCTCCGCAAACTCGCGATTGCGGGCTTCCTATGCTAAGAAAGAGAGCTACTCATGCTCAAGATGAGGATCGTTACCCTAGCGTTCCTCTTTGGCGCCATGGAAAAGTAATTGGATGAAAACCACCGCACTAGCGTTGCCTCCGTGGATCCGGAGTCGGCTCGCGATTCGGAGCTTCGAAGCTCCTCCAATGGCGGGATCTAGCTCCTTCTTCTTCCCTTGGCTCTCCTCTCTCTCTAAGGATTTAGAAAGAGAACACTTAAGAAAAGTAAGGGTTTTCCAAGTCCATTCACAGGTATATCCCTTCAGGAACAACTCCCAGCCGTTGGATCTTCAGTTAAAGAAATGAACGGCTTCGATTCGGGGCTGAAATGCCCAATCTAGACCGAACACGGCCTGGCACACGCCCGTGTCCAGGGCCGTGTTACTCATTCGCCGTCAAAATCGAATCTCCTGGAACCTCACACGGGTATCGAACACGCCCGTGTTCGAGCTGACACGCCCGTGTTCCACCTCACACGGCCGTGTGGCCGGCCGTGTACCCCATGATTTTTCCCCATTTTCAACCCGAGCACTGCACGGGTTCTAGGACACGCCCGTGTCCTTACCTGTTTCACCTTGACACGCCTGGACCCCAGGCCATGTACACGGTCTCGACACTCGACACTTCGTCGAGCGAAGATCGTCGACCTATTGACACGGCCTTGGACACGCCCGTGTCCTAGGCTGTGTGCCTTGTCTCGACACATTGTCGACACCAAAGTGTCGACTTCCCGGGATGAGTGTCGACACGGGTCGACACGCCCTGCGACACGCCCGTGTCGCAGGCCGCGTGCCATGTCTCGACACATTGTCGACACCAAAGTGTCGACTTCGCGGCTAAGTGTCGACACGGGTCGACACGCCCTGCGACACGCCCGTGTCGCAGGCCGTGTGCCCAGTCTCGACACAATGTCGAGACCAAAGTGTCGACTTCCCATCTCAGTGTCGATACAGGCTCGACACGCCCTGGGACACGCCCGTGTCCCAGGCCGTGTGCCTGCTGCCAGAACCCAAACTGGCCCAAAACGTCCCCCTTTTGCTCCCTTGAGTTTCGGGGCGTTACATGACATCTCCATGGATTTTGTGCATGTGTTACCTAGATCATAGTAGGGTAACGACGCGATTTGGGTGATTGTGGATCGCTTAACCAAAGTGGCTCACTTCATCCCAAACCGGACGGAGGACATCGTGGAGAAGCTGGTGGAGTTGTATGTTCGCAACATTGTGCGACTGCATGGGATTCCTAAAAGTGTAGTCAACGATCGTGACGGACGTTTCACGTCGAAGGACTGGAGGTTGGTTCAGAAGAGTCTGAGAACGAAGCTAAAGTTCAATACGACTTTTTATCCTCAAACTGATGGGCAAACCGAAAGGACAAACCGTACTATGAAGGATATGCTGAGGATGTGTGTTCTTGACTTTGGCAAGAAATGGGAGGAGCACCTCTTCATGGTGGAGTTCGCGTATAACAATAGTTACCAAGCAAGTATAAAGATGGCGCCATACGAAGCTTTGTATGAGAGGCGGTGTCGAACACCGATGTCATGGATAGAGGCAGGAGACACCAAACTATTGTGAAAAGAGGTGGTAGCTGATGCTTATGAGTTGGTACAGACCATTCAAGAGCGCATGAAAGTGGCTCAAGATCGGCAAGCAAAATATTTTAATGCTCGCCACCGAAGTTGGAGTTCGCGGTAGGTGATTGGTTCTATTTAAGATCAAGCCGTTCAAGGCGTTTCATGGATTCGCCGACTTTAGAAGTTGAGTCCAAGGTTTTTTGGGACCTTTTGAGGTTGTTGAATGGGTGGGAGAAGCAACATACCGGTTGGCGTTGTCCGCAGAGTTAAGTGGATTACACACGTATTCCATGTCTCCGTCTTGAGGAAAGCCTTGGTAGAGGCTAATGTGGTGATTGAATCAGCATAAGTACCGATAAAGGAAACCTGTAACGCCCCCGGTTTTTCCGTGTTTTGTTTGATCTTTGTCTGGCGTTACGATGTCGTATTTCCGGCTCTTTGCTGTTGTAGAGCGTTGTCTTAGCTCTTAGGGTTCCTTGTGTAGACTGTTTGTAGCCTGTTAGCAAGATTCCCCAGCTAGCCGGAGTCCGTTTGATGACTCGGTTGGGCCTCTTAGGGAATGCTTGTGTTTTTGGCTTCGGGTGGTGATATCCCGGGTTTTTGTTCGTCGAATGTTAATTTTGACTTCGCAGTTGTGTTCGTAGCGTGGGTTTTTAGCTGCGATGTGAATTTCATCAATTTCCGAGAAGTTCGGGTCTCGCGTCGTTTTGATATTGCGTGTAACTAATTAGTATGTATTGATTGTTTATTATTAAAACTGATGCTTATATATAGCCTTAGGTTAGAAATTAGGGCTCGGTTCATTGCCTCTTTTCATTTTCTCTTTTGGAAGGAGCCGCCGCTTGTACGAGAGGAAGAGAAACGCCAGACTACCCTAGCCTTCGGATGCCGAATCCTGGAGATTTAGCGGTCGAAATTCGATTTCGAGAGTGGATCTGGATTGCTCTCGCCTGGATCTGCATCCTTTCTGCTCCTCGTCTTGGTGCTCTGCGGCTAGATCCGAGAGTGAGGGAAGTCACCAACCAAGCTTTTCCGGTATTGAGGCAAGTGATGTCCCTCATCCTTGCCATAGCCGATCCTTGTTTTCTTCTTTATTAAATTTTATCTCTCTCATGCTTAGATCCTAGGTATACGCTAGGGTTCGTCCCCGATTATACTGCGGTTAGTGTAGAGAAGTTCCAGTTAAATCTCAGATTTTCCTGATGGATTGTGTCTATTAGGGACGGATTTGGCATGGTTCAGTTCGAGTAGTTGATATTGCCGATGGATGTTGAATTTTAGAGAGGGGCCGTCGTTCTCGTTTTGGTTGGTTGCTGGGTCTGGCGCCTGTAGCCAGTCGGGGGGTCGACACCTTGTGTCGACACCAGCCAGTTGTGGTGTCGACGCCTTGTGTCGACACCAGCCAGTCGGGGTGTCGACACTTGGTGTCGACACCGGCAGCGGCCGTGTAGACA
The DNA here is from genome assembly GCA_039583875.1 of Platanthera guangdongensis. Classification (NCBI taxonomy): domain Eukaryota; kingdom Viridiplantae; phylum Streptophyta; class Magnoliopsida; order Asparagales; family Orchidaceae; genus Platanthera; species Platanthera guangdongensis. Next base: position 74,544,741 of record CM077152.1, read on the forward strand.
CTTTGTGTCGACACCGGCCGCAGTGGTGTCGACACTTGGTGTTGACATCTTGTGTCGACACCGGCCGCAGTGGTGTCGACACTTAGTGTCGACACCAGCAGCGGTAGTGTCGACACTTTGTGTCGACACCGGCCGCAGTGGTGTCGACACTTGGTGTCGACACCAGCAGCGGTAGTGTCGACACTTTGTGTCGACACCGGCCGCAGTGGTGTCGACACTTGGTGTCGACACCAACAGCGGTAGTGTCGACACCTTGTGTCGATACCGACCGCAGTGGTGTCGACACTTTGTGTCGACACCCGCAGCGGGGGTGTCGACACTTTGTGTCGACACCGACCGCAGTGGTGTCGACACTTGGTGTCGACACCGGCAGCGGTAGTGTCGACACCTTGTGTCGACACCGGCCTGTTGTGGCGTCCACACATCGTGTCGACGCTGGTTGCTGTGCTGGTTTTGGGGTCAGGTGAGACTCGGGGTGGTTCGGTTAGGCGTGCAAGGCCGCGTCGGTTGGACCCGACGTTTTTGCCTTGGGTTTGTGTGTTTCTTAGGATTGTTAGTGCGAATTTTCCCTAGGGGGGGGGTATTGGGGGTTTGACTAGTTTCTGCATGCCGATTCTTGGTTTTGGCAGGTGGATTTTTGGTGGCCTCTGGAGGGGTGGTTTTATGTGGAGAGCTGTGGCCACCGCCTTTTGCCCCGGTTTGGGTTGGCATGTGTGGGACCCTAGTGCTGCCACTGTTTGAACCCTTGGCCCTTTTTGGATCTGATTTTGCTTATGTATTCAGATCCATGTTTTGACCACTGCCATTTACCCACGTGTTAGGTCTGTTAGTCCCTTTCCTGTTTATGCTTTCTTTTTCTTTTGGCATATATGTATATGTCTTGTTGATGTTGCAGACTCTTTTTGTAACACCCCCCTATCCGTCGCATAGCATATAGCAGTAGGTCCGGCCGGGGCCCGACGCCATATACCACAGACAGACCGGGTGTTTACTTATGGAAACCATCTAACCAATCTCAACGTCCTACACAGAGCATTTTAGCGGAAGCAGTTTATAAAGGTTGTAAACAAAGAACCCAGCATACAAGCATGAATGTCCACTAGAACAACTTAGGAATGTTATTATAAAATACTCAAAATAAGCCTTAAGGCCTTACAAAATGTTTCACTTGAATATTACATGTTTTACAAACCACGGCACGCAGGCCGGTCATACATGAATAAAGCAGTAAACACTTCTACTTGGGCCTTCGAGGGCCAGCTTCGCAAGAAGGGCTTTAGCCCGCTATTGACCGCTTGGTCCAGCTGCACCTGCAAGCAACAAACCACCGCACGGTGGCAAAACAAGGCAACGGTCAGCAATGCTGACCAAATTATAACGATCCCGCCCCCAACTCGGGGCGGTGATGCTCCTTCACTGCATTTCATTAGCATAAGCGAGCCATATATATAACCATAGCCATTTCAACACAGACGTTGGCTCGCACGGCCACACGCCCCGTGCACTCAGGGCACATTCTCGGTGAATCGGTCGATGTTACGTCAATTAAAGCCATTAACATTCCGGACTCACCACCGTCACTTAGATGGCCACACCTATGAGCAATTCGTCTTCCTGGCCTGGGTCACGACAATTTAAGCCATTGACCGCCGAAGACTCCCATCTATGCCAACGGTAAGTGCCACGTAACCTTAGGTCTCTTTAACCGAACGACATAAAGCGGTATGGCTCCATCTAACCCGTGCTCACATCGCAACGACAATTTAAGCCATTTGCGCGGGTCAAACTTTCACCGAGTCCCATTCTAACACAAGTCACATAACCCGGTTATGTTCCAGTTGGCTCTCAGGCCACCAAGTTGGCAAGATCTCGTATCCGCCCAGTTTTCCGGGTGCACCTTTGGGTTAGTCCCCAAGGCTCTCTGCTGCAATATACCGCGTAGAAAACCCGAAAAACAACCAATAGCGCGGAGTCTTCTCCGGCCATATGCAATGCAACATCACCGATCCAGACTAACATGTCCGGGTAGGCTTCACACATCATGCCTATGTCCGTTCTCGCATACGGACTCTACACAACGGGGACTTTACATATCTACCCGAAGGAACGCCTCCAACTCTCCGCAAACTCGCAAGAGCGGGCTTCCTATGCTAAGAAAGAGAGCTATTCATGCTCAAGATGAGGATCGTTACCCTTGAGTTCCTCTTTGGCGCCATCGAAAAGTAATCGGATGGAAATCACCGCACTTGCGTTGCCTCCGTGGATCCGGAGTCGGCTCGCGATTCGGAGCTCCGAAGGTCCTCCAATGGCGGGATCTAGTTCTTCTTCCTCCAATGGCTCTCCTCTTTCTCTAAGGACTTAGAGAGATGAAAAGTGAAGGAAAGTGATGGATTTCTAAGTCAACTCACGGGTATATCCTCTCAGGAACAACCCCCAGCCGTTGGATCTCAACCTAAGAAAACGAACGGCTTTGATTCGGGGCTGAAATGCCCAATCTGGACCGAACACGGCCTGGCACACGCCCGTGTCCAGGGCCGTGTGCCGCATTCGCCGTCAAAATCGAATCACCTGGAACCTCACACGGGTATCGAACATGCCCGTGTTCGAGCACACGCCCGTGTTCCACCTGACACGGCCGTGTAGCCGGCCGTGTACCCCATGATTTTCCCCCATTTTCAACCCGAGCACTGCACGGGTTCTAGGACACGCCCGTGTACTTGCCCGTGTCACATTGACACGCCTGGACCCCAGGCCGTGTACACGGGACATTTCATCGAGGGAAGATCGATGACTTGATGACACGGCCTTGGACACGCCCGTGTCCTAGGCCGTGTGCCTTGTCTCGACGATCGTCAAGTGAATCTCGACGACTCCCCGGGACAATCGTCGACACGGGTCGACACGCCCTGTGACATGCCCGTGTCGCAGGCCGTGTGCCCATTCTCGACGAATCGTCGAGTATAACTCGACGACTCACGGCTAAGTGTTGACACGGGTCGACATGCCCTGCGACACTCCCGTGTCGCAGGCCGTGTGCCCAGTCTCGACACAATGTCGAGACCAAAGTGTCGACTTCCCGTCTCAGTGTCGACACGGCTTGACACGCCCTGGGACACGCCCGTGTCCCAGGCCGTGTGCCTGCTGCCAGAACCTAAACTGGCCCAAAACATCCCCCTTTTGCTCCTTTGAGTTTCGGGGCGTTACAACTCTCCCCCTCTTAAAAGAATTTCGCCCACGAAATTACATAAAGGAAAGACAATTACAAAACCAAAATTTTGTACCTGAGCGGAACAACTCCGGATACTCGTCAAGCATAGTCTGCTCTCGCTCCCAAGAGAGCTCCTCACGACCGCAATTGTCCCACCGGACTTTGACCATCCTGATCTCTTTATTGCGTAGCCGCTTGACCTCCGAGTCCTCAATCCGCACGGGCTTGACCTTTGTCATTAGCCCACTTTCCACCGACACTTGATCAACTGCGATCACTTACGTAGGCTCTTGCACCGCCTTCCGGAGCAACGAAATGTGGAATACATCGTGTAAACCACTAAGCTCTACTGAGAGATTCAACCGATAGGCCGCTTCACCAACTCGCTCCAGAACCTCAAACGGTCCAAGGTACCTCGGGCTTAGCTTTTTCAATCGCCGCACCCGCGAGACACCCTTGAACGGCTTGATCTTTAAGTATACATAATCGCCCACAGCGAACTCCACGTTCCTGTGCTTGGCATTATAGTACTTTGCTTGCCAGTCCTGAGCGATAAGCAACCTCCCCCGAATGGTTCTCACCAAAGAAGTAGCATCATCCACTTCCGATCACTTATACAACTTTGACTCACCCGTTTCTATCCAGGACAACGGCGTGCGACATCTTCTACCATATAGGGCCTCGAAAGGCGCCATCTGAATACTCGCTTGGTAGCTGTTGTTGTATGCGAACTCCACCAAATAAAGGTGGTCTTCCCATTGCTTTCCGAAATCCAAGACACACATGCAAAGCATGTCTTCCATGGTTCTATTGACCCTCTCGGTCTGCCCATCCGTTTGCGGATTGAAGGCTGTGCTAAACTTCAGCTTTGTTCCCAACATTTGCTGCACCAGCCTCCAATCATTGGACGTGAACCGCCCATCTCGGTCACTCACGATGCTGCGGGGCACACCATGGAGCCGTACTATGTTATCCACATAAAGCTTTGCCAGCTTCTCCACCGGATCATCCTTCCTATGCGGAATAAAATTCGACACCTTCGTCAATCGATCAACAACCACCCAAATGGCGTCATTCCCCTTTTGCGACCTTGGAAAACCGTGCACAAAGTCCATAGAGATGTCGTCGAATTTCCACTCCGGAATAGGCAAGGACTTAAGAAATCCTCCCGGCTTTTGGCACTCCGCCTTTACCAAGGCGCAGGTTTGGCACTTCGCTACGTATAGTGCCACATCCTTCTTCAAACCCGACCACCAAAATAGTTTCTTTACGTCGCGGTACATCTTCGTGCTCCCAGGTGAATCAAGTACTTGGTATGGTGTGCCTCATACAACAACTCCACCCGTAAATTGCCCACACTTGGGACGCACAGACGACCGTCTTTCCAAAGCAATCCGTCCTCCACGACGAATTGGGAATTTGACCCATCCAGAGCCTCTATCATGAACTGCTCATATGAGCATCCATATCCAAAGCCTGCCGAATCCGATCAGCCAGGTCATATTGGACTTCAGTCCAATTCAGAACTGCTTCAGCACTTGCTTGTCTGTCCACACAAACAATCTCCAACGCCTCCAACTCCCGCACCAACTGCTCATCATGCACCGATAGCCAATTGGCTTGAGCTGGGGCTCGGCGACTCAACGCGTCCGCAACCGCATTCCCTTTGCCAGGCACGTAGTGGATCTTGAATGTACAGTCCCCCAGGAACTCCATCCACCTACACTGCCGCATATTCAGATCCTTCTGATCAATTAGATACTTTAGTCTCTTGTGATCGGTGTAGATATCAATCTTCACACCGTACAAATAGTGTCTCCACAGCTTCAAGGCAAAAATCACGGCCGCTAACTCCAGTCATGGACCGATAATTCCTCTCGTGCACTTTTAGCTGTCTCGAGCCATAAGCTATCACGCTTCCGTGCTGCAGTAGCACGCAACCCAAACCGCTGCCTGAAGCATCACTATATATCTTATAGCCTTCGGTTCCACATGGCGAACTCAGCACAGGCGCCATGGTCAACCGACACTTCAACTCCTCAAAAGCTCGCGCGCACTCCGGCGTCCAAACGAACTTATGCTCCTTCCTCGTCAATGTAGTGAGAGGTAACGCTATCCGCAAGAAGTTCTCTACGAAGAGCCTATAATAGCCGGCAAGCCCCAGAAAACTCCGGACTTCCGCTACAGTAGCGAGCTCAGGCCACTCCCGTATCGCGACAATCTTCGCCGGATCCACAGCAATACCCTCTCCACTTACTATATGCCCGAGGAACGCCACTGAGGATAGCCAAAACTCGCACTTCGAGAACTTGACATACAACTGATTTCTCCTTAGCGTCTCCAACACTAAATGAAGATGCTTGAAGTGATCTTCCTCACTTTGCGAGTACACCAAAATATCGTCGATGAAGACGATCACAAAATGGTCCAAGTACTCCCTGAACGTCCTGTTCATCAAATCCATGAATACTGACGGCGCATTAGTCAGCCCAAACGGCATGACCGTAAACTCATAATGCCCGTACCTCGTACTCAACGCTATCTTCGGGATATCACTCTCCCTTATTCGCAACTGATAGTACCCAGCCTTGAGATCTAACTTTGAGTACACCCGTCGACCCGACTAACTGATCAAAGAGATCATCAATCCGGGGGATCGGGTACTTGTTCTTCTCCGTCAGCTTGTTTAACTCTCGATAATCAATACATAGCCTCAAGCTTCCGTCCTTCTTCTTAACAAAGAGGACCGGTGCGCTCCAAGGCGAAGAACTCGGGCGCACATACCCTTACTCCAACAAACTCTTGCAGTTGAACTTTCAGCTCCGCCATTTCCTTAGGCGCTAGCCGATACGGATATCGTGACACAGGATTTGCACCTGGCACTAGCTCGATCGTAAAATCTATCTCCCGCTGAGGCGGGGCTCCAGGAAGATCTACAGGGAACACATCAGGGTATTCCAATACCACTGAAATATAGTCCAACGCGGGCTTCGGCTTTGCAACCTCCACTAGTGTAAAGAACAGTTCTGCTCCAGTACGAACCGCCTTCACCACCTGAAGAGCAGACATCAACGTCTTGCTCGACCCCTTTAAGCCCGTAAAAGTCGTCTCACGACTCGCTCCCAGCTTAACTTCCTTGCTACCGCAATCTATATGGGCCTGCTGCTCCGAGAGCCAGTCCATGCCAAATATGATGTCGAACTCCACTAACGTAAGTAAAGACGCCCGCAGGTCGAACTCCTGCTCCCCAATACGAATCTTAACATCGTAGATCCTGTCCGCTCGCATCGAACACCCATTGGGCAACAACACATCCAACTTATCCTTCGCCATCGAAGAAGGGACTCCGATGCGTGATATAAATTCTTCGGACAAGAAGGAGTGTGAGGCTCCCGTATCGAAGAGTGCTCTCGTGCCGGATTTTCACAAATCAATACAAATCCTAAACAAGTAGTGGTAAGGTAACATGTGCATAACAAGTATTTAAATAAATTGACTTGCTATAAATTAAACCGTACCTGTCACCACATCAGCTTGTTTAATGGCCTCCTGTTGGCCAAGATTGTAGACCCTTAGTTGGGCCGGAGCATAATGGGATGCGGTCGACTCCACCGCCTTTCCCTTCTCTTCATAAGTAGCTCCCGGCCTCCTCTCGGACTTAGGACGTCCGCTCCAACAATCACGGGCGAAATGCCCCGTCTTTCCACATGTAAAACATGCGCCCGGGGTCCGACTCATAGTCGCCCCAGAAGCACCAGAAGGAGCTGGACCCGAAGTCCTATGCTTCTTGAAAGCCCTCCGATAGCCGGACTTTGAAGTACTCGGCACTTTAAACTCAGATTTCTTCTCACCCAAGCTTTTCTTCTCTTGTACATTTTTCATGTCCTTCTCCAAGGACCGGGCAGTATTGACCAAGGTTAAGAAACCCTGCGTCATCGGCCCCCGAAAGTAATAATCTCAACTCATCCCTCAGGCCTTCATAGAAGCGATTAGTCTTGCGCTCCTCATCCATGATGGTGGAGCTAGCATAACGACTCAAACGCGTAAACTCGTGGAGATATTCATCCACGCTCCTCTCACCCTGCACCAACTTCAGGAACTCATTCTCCATTGAAATCCTCTGAGTAGAAGGGAGGTATCTTGCTAAGAACAATCCCGAGAACTCTTCCATCGGGATGTCTATCAGTTGTCTACCTCTCAAATGATGCAACTCCAATCCTTCCCACCACATCCTTGCTTCGCCGTCCAAAGGAACGTAGCGATGGTGGTCATTTGCCACTCCTCCGTCTCCGTCGCTGTCATGACTCTCTTCACCCTGGAGAGCCAGTCTTCAGCCTGAGATGGGGTTCCCAACCCCGAGAATAGCGGAGGGTTAAAGCTCATTACATGCTTTAGCTGCCTCTCAATTGCCCTCCTTGGCACTACCGGTTCTACAACCACTTGCTCCACCCTCCTCGGCTCAGCCTCTTGTAGAGGTTCTTGCTCCATCACAGGAGCGGGCTGCTGCGTTTGCCTTCCAGGCTGCGCATTTATCACGGCCAACACCGCTTCAGCCACCAATCGTATATTTTCAGCCGACAGAGGTGTTGCAGGAGCAACATCCGGTGCACTACTAGCCTCAGAAACTCGGCGTTCTGACGGCCCAACACCACTTCTGGTCACCTATAGTGGTACAAAACACCGTTAAGCGACCACATAAATTGCAAACAGTAATTATAGGAACACGCAGGGTCCTCAAACACGAGTATTTTCATTCCTAAGTGGACATTCATGGGTTCTTTTTACTGTTATTACGATGACGCACAGAATGTGCGCACCACCCCTTAAAAAGAATTCGCCCACGAATTCAGGTTAAGCCCGAGCAAAACCAGTAGTCTGATACCAAATTGTAACACCCCCCTATCCGTCGCATAACATATAGCAGTAGGTCCGGCCGGGGCCCGACGCCATATACCACAGACAGACCGGGTGGTTACTTATGGAAACCATCCAACCAATCTCAACGTCCTACACAGAGCATTCTAGCGGAAGCAGTTTATAAAGGTTGTAAACAAAGAACCCAGCATACAAGCATGAATGTCCACTAGAACAACTTAGGAATGTTATTACAAAATAGTCAAAATAAGCCTTAAGGCCTTACAAAATGTTTCACTTGAATATTACATGTTTTACAAACCACGGCACGCAGGCCGGTCATACATGAATAAAGCAGTAAACACTTCTACTTGGGCCTTCGAGGGCCAGCTTCGCAAAAAGGGCTTTAGCCCGCTATTGACCGCTTGGTCCAGCTGCACCTGCAAGCAACAAAACACCGCACGGTGGCAAAACAAGGCAACGGTCAGCAATGCTGACCAAATTATAACGATCCCCGCCCCCAACTCGGGGCGGCGATGCTCCTTCCCTGCCTTTCATTAGCATAAGCGAGCCATATATATAACCATAGCCATTTCAACACAGACGTTGGCTCGCACGGCCACACGCCCCGTGCACTCAGGGCACATTCTCGGTGAACCGGTCGATGTCACGTCATTAAATCCATTAACATTCCGGACTCACCACCGTCACTTAGACGGCCACACCTATGAGCAATTCATCTTCCTGGCCTGGGTCACGACAATTTAAGCCATTGACGCCGAAGACTCCCATCTATGCCAACGGTAAGTGCCACATAACCTTAGGTCTCTTTAACCGAACGACATAAAGCGGGACGGCTCCATCTACCCGTGCTCACATCGCAATGACAATTTAAGCCATTTGCGCGGGTCAAATTTCACCGAGTCCCATTCTATAACACAAGTCACATAACCCGGTATGTTCAAGTTGGCTCTCAGGCCACCAAGTTGGCAAGATCTCGTATCCGCCCAGTTTCCGGGTGCACCTTTGGGTTAGTCCCCAAGGCTCCCTGCTGCAATCTACCGCGTAAGAAACCCGAAAAACAACCAATAGCGCGGAGTCTTCTCCGGCCTTATGCAATGCAACATCACCGATCCAGACTAACATGTCCGGGTAGGCTTCACACATCATGCCTATGTCCGTTCTCGCATACGGACGCTACACATGGGGACTTTACATATCTACCCGAAGGAACGCCTCCAACTCTCGCAAACTCGCGAGAGCGGGCTTCCTATGCTAAGAAAGAGAGCTATTCATTCTCAAGATGAGATCGTTACGCTTGAGTTCCTCTTTGGCGCCATCGAAAAGTAATCGGATGGAATCACCGCACTTGCGTTGCCTCCGTGGATCGGAGTCGGCTCGCGATTCGGAGCTCCGAAGCTCCTCCAATGGCGGGATCTAGTTCTTCTTCCTCCAATGGCTCTCCTCTTTCTCTAAGGACTTAGAGAGATGAAAAGTGAAGGAAAGTGATGGATTTCTAAGTCAACTCACGGGTATATCCTCTCAGGAACAACCCCCAGCCGTTGGATCTCAACCTAAGAAAATGAACGGCTTTGATTCGGGGCTGAAATGCCCAATCTGGACCGAACACGGCCTGGCACACACCCGTGTCAGGCCGTGTGCCACATTCGCCGTCAAAATCGAATCACCTGGAACCTCACATCGGGTATCGAACACGCCCGTGTTCGAGCTGACACGCCCGTGTTCCACCTGACACGGCCGTGTAGCCGGCCGTGTACCCCATGATTTTCCCCCATTTTCAACCCGAGCACTGCACGGGTTCTAGGACACGCCCGTGTCCTTTCCCGTGTCACATTGACACGCCTGGACCCCAGGCCGTGTACACGGGACATTTCGTCGAGGGAAGATCGATGACTTGATGACACGGCCTTGGACACGCCCGTGTCCTAGGCCGTGTGCCTTGTCTCGACGATCGTCAAGTGAATCTCGACGATCCCCGGGACGATCGTCGACATGGGTCGACACGCCCTGCGACATGCCCGTGTCGCAGGCCGTGTGCCGATTCTCGACGAATCGTCGAGTATAACTCGACGACTTTACGGCTAAGTGTCGACACGGGTCGACACGCCCTGCGACATGCCTGTGTCGCAGGCCTGTGGCCCACTCTCGACGAATCGTCGAGAAAAACTCGACGACTTCGCGGCTAAGTGTCGACACGGCTTGACACGCCCTGGGACACGCCCGTTGTCCCAGGCCGTGTGCCTGCTGCCAGAACCTAAACTGCCCAAAACGTCCCCTTTTGCTCCTTTGAGTTTCGGGGCGTACACTTTTGGTAGGGCATATTGGTTTTATTGCTCGCACTTGGTGTGCTCTGCTGTGCTTTTAGACAGTATCATTTCTTACTGTCATCCCTTTTCTTTTGCCTTATAGCAGTTGTTTGCCTGGATTGGTAAACCCTTCTTATTTGTTCATAAATCTCATGCCTCTTTTTACCTTTTTGATTGTTTTTTGCTTCCTGAGGTGTTCTTTTTTTGAATGCCTCAGGTCCAGGTTGTAGCCAGTTCTGCGGCTAGTTCTTTGGGGGGCTGGTTGGTGGCCTCTTGGGTAGCTGAGATAGCGATCCCCGATTTTGTGAGGTAGTTCTTTACCTTTCTGTATAGAAATACACACTCCCAAGTGGTTTGTGTTAGGTTGTTGGCGCCCACTGGTGGCTTCTTGCGATGCTGGGTACGAACTTAAACTGATGTATTTACCTATTTTGGTTGTTTACTTGCTTCTGGGAAGGATTTATGCTAGGTTCATGTTAGATAATTTTAAAACCCTAAAAACATTATTATATGTACATCATGCATAACATATTTATAAAACAAAGACACAATATTTTCTTAGCGTAAAAAGACTATCTTCACACATATATTATTCACTTTAGAGTCGGCATACCATGAGTGGCCCCTCGGGGACACTTATGCTCATTTAGAGTGTCAATTTAATTGAACCAAAGTATTTTCTGCTGCGTAAAATATACATTTATTTGTGGACTAGCTGATACACCGTGCCGAGGGATACGACCTTTCAACATAACTCATTTTCCTTCATAATTAATCAACGATTTTCCTTAAAAACAAAGGTCTGGAGTTTTTTGCCTGAGCGTGTAGTTATCCCCTGCACGACGTGGCATCATGACACATGTTTTCTTTTGCTCTGATACGATTTCATCGTTGAGAAAATGCGGGTTGTGATAGTTGGTATCAGAGGGAGGTTGCTTGACAAATGGTCGGACAACCTTTCCCTTGTTTGCATTAGTGGTTAGCGTCATACCATACACACACTGATATGTCCTCACACGTCTTGGCAAAAGAACGAACACTACACTCATGAGAATAAATAAGTATACAGGGCATATTATGTAGTATGGATGCATAATATGTGTTTGTATATGAATCCACCATAGGAGGCAACATGTGAGGGTTATGTAGTATGGGATGCATAACATTACCACATGAATGCGGCTAGCACGTTTTTTTTTTCGTTGCATGGGAATGTTATGTAGTGTGGGATGCATAACATTTTTATGTGTACCCGCCCATGACATGCATTAAGGCTTTTTTTTAGAATGCATAGTACATCATGCATAGCATAACATTTCATAATCATAACGTGCCAAGCTAAAGATTTGTAAGATGACATATGTACAACGCATGTTTTGAGTCAAACAGAAAACAAGTACATGCATTCATGTTTGAGGCACACGAGTTAGTAGATGGCGGTGAACCATCTAGTCAAGCATAACATCATCATGGTAAAAACCACTCCCAGAGCAAGTTTTGCAATTGAAGTTCATATTTAAGTGTGTTTTGTCTGTACCGGTAGTTTTGTTCTAGCTATTGGGCTAGGTTTTATCTAAAGCTGTGCGATTATAGGATGGCGAGACGTCCTGCGACAAGGTCGACCCCCCAATCCGAGGGTGAGATGTCCAGGAGCGCAGAGCGATGCGTTGGTAGAAAGCCTGCGACAGAGTAATGAGGCTATTATCGAGGCAGGTAGTGGCTATGCAGGCTCACATTCAGTCCCTGTAGCGGTGGTGGCGGACATATTCGAGAGCTCAGGACCCCGCTGAGGGGTGTATCTTTTCCTGCCCCTCCTGCTCCTCCCATTCCTCCTTGGTTGTGGTGCCCCCGGAGATGGCGTTTATATCCCAGTTTCAGCGGCTGAGACCCCCTACTTATGATGGGCAAGCAGATTTCATGATTTTGGATGACTGGCTGATTAGCATTGAGGAGATGTTCTCTTACTCAGGGATTACAGACGATCAGAGAGTGATGCTCGCTGCCTACCAGCTCAAGGGCTTAGCAAAGATTGGGCTGAGGGAGAAAGAGAGCTGGTGGCAGGCCTGCACTTGGGAGTCATTTAAAGTGATGTTGTTAAGTAAAGTTTCTGCCTTCAGCGAGCGGGACCGGCTAATGAATGACTTTCTTCATTTAAAGTAGAGGAACTCACGGTTAGTGAGTATGAGATTGATTTAGTAAGTTGAGTCGTTTTGCTCCTGGTCTGGTGAGTGTTGTGGCAGACCGAGTTAAGCGAATTCTGGGTGGACTAAGAAGCGACATTCAGCAGTTAGCGAATGCCCTACGGAGCAGTCAGTTATGCCGGTGTGGTTGAAGCTGCCTTGAGGTTGAGGCCATTGAGAATGCCAAGAAAAGAGGCCAGCAGTTAAGGAAGGAATAAGCGAAGTCCGGTGGAGGGAAGAGCCCTCAGGAACCTGATGCTGTCTCGAGAAAGAAGATCAAAGAGGATTGTAGTTTTTGTGGCCGGCCCGGCCACCCCTTTGAGAAGTGAAGTGTTTCAAAAGGTTGGAGCGCAGAAGAAGGAACAGTTGCATGCGATTCAGGGTGTTTCAGGGAGACTTGGTGTGTGCCTTGTGTGGGAGGAAGGGGCATGAAGTTGCCCGATGCTGGTTAAAGGATAAAGTTTGTTTTCAGTGTGGATAGAAGGTTCATCCCAAAACAAGGGCCCACAGCTCTAGCCTGTCTGTGGCAGCCAGTTCCCCTCCAGGCTCTAACCACCGCCTCAGCAAATGGATAAAGGAAAGGGAAGCTGAATGTGCTTTCGGCAGACGAAGCGAAGACCTCGACCCAGGTTATCTCAGGTTCGACTCCTCTCCAGTCGTTTCGTTACGTTCCCTTTTTGGTTGTAGTTTTCATTTTAGCACTTGTTTCCTTAGATGTGTGTAATTCGTAGGACGATTTAAGGTAAAGAACCGCTGGGCGCGTGTTCTCACTCGATTCAGGCGCTACCCACTCGTTTGTGGCTAGAGCTTTCGTGGAGCGGTTCAGTATGGGCCTGGATCATGTTTGGTGGTGGCCTTCTGCGTTAAGTTCCCCTCCGTGACTCTGTGGTTACGGACCTAGGTGTCCTCGACTGTCGATTTTGTTGGAGATTTTCTAGCAAAGGCAGATCTGAAGGTGATTGACCTGGAGGATTTCGACGTTATTTTGGGCATGGACTGGTTGTCAAGGTACGATGCAATTATCCATTGCAAGGGTAAGCGCTTGGACTTTGTCAAGGACAACGGTCAGCCAGGGAGCATTTATGGATATTTCTCTCAAGGAGTCTCCAATCATTTCTGCGGTGCGTGCTCGGAAGTTGCTTGATTCTGGCTGTTTTGCCTGTGTGGTCTCTCTGGTAGGGTCGGTTTGTTAGTGTGACACATTTGGAAGAGATCCTGTGGTGTGTGACTTCTCTGATGTGTTTCCTGACGATCTCCCCGTCTTTCCACCCGATCGAGATATCGAGTTTGTGATAGATTTGGAGCCAGGCACGCGTCCTATTGTAAAGGCGCTGTAACAGATAGCCCGCGCGGAGCTGGAAGAGTTGCGAATCAGCTGGATGAGATGTTGGCAAAAGGTTTCATAAGCTGAGTTCTTCGCCTTGGGGTGCACCAGTGCTGTTTTGTTAAAAAGAAAGATGGGTCGATGAGGTTATGCATCGACTATAGAGAGCTGAACAAGGTTACCATTAAGAACAGGTACCTTTGTCGCGAATCGACAATTGATTTGATCAACTGCGTGGTAGCTCCGTGTTTTCCAAGATTGAATCTTCGATCCGGGCTATCACCACAGATTTAGGAATTCGGGTAGTCAGATGTTCCGCGGACGTGCATTCCGCTCTCAGATAAGTTTGTGATTTTTGTTGTTTTTGTTATGATACCCATTTGGATTTTGACTAATCTCCCTGAATGCTTTTATTGGTATTTGAATGGAACAGAGGTTCCAAGGATTTTCAAAGCTGAAGCTTTGTGATTGTCTTTCCTAGACGTGGTTTAATGTGTATCCTCCAGAAGATGACGGAGGACCATGAACAACTTCTTGTGATCTAGTCTTAGGGCAACCCTGAGGAACCAAAAATTATTCACCAAGGCACTGTGACAATGCGAAATTTGTTGCCTCAATTTTCATTCCTAAGG